>CM033469.1:49645589-50245589 GCA_019447015.1 Hymenochirus boettgeri | reverse complement strand
CTCTCTGTCTGTTTGTCTCTCTCTCTCTGTCTTTCTGTCTCTCTCTGTGTCTGTCTGTCTCTCTCTCTCTGTGTCTGTCTGTCTCTCTCTGTCTGTCTCTCTCTCTCTGTTTGTCTCTCTCTGTCTGTCTCTCCCTCTGTCTCTCCCTGTCTGTCTGTCTCTCCCTCTGTCTGTCTCTCTCCCTCTCTGTCTCTCTCTCTCTCTGTCTGTCTCTCTCTGTGTCTCTCTCTTTCTCTGTCTGTCTCTCCCTCTGTCTGTCTGTCTCTCCCTCTGTCTGTCTCTCTCTGTGTCTCTTTCTGTCTGTCTGTCTCTCTGTCTGTGTCTCTCTGTCTGTCTGTCTCTGTCTCTCTCTTTCTCTCTCTGTGTCTGTCTGTCTCTCTCTGTCTGTCTCTCTCTGTGTCTGTCTCTCTCTGTGTCTGTCTCTCTCTGTGTCTGTCTCTCTCTCTGTCTGTCTCTCCTATTCTGTTAGCAGCAGTGCTCACAATGATCAGCTTCCAGGTTGATCCAGTCGGATGACTAGCGAAATGTCTTCAAGAACTAAACTTCAAGTCCAGTTGAACTAACTGAATACAACAGATATACCGTGATCTGGATGAATGAATATTACAGATATACCGTGACCTGGATGAATGACTATTACAGATATACCATGACCTGGATGGATGAATATTACAGATATACCGTGACCTGGATGAATGAATATTACAGATATACCATGACCTGGCGATGGTCAATTGACGTGAGTAACGGTTTGTAGTTCTCCTATTGTAATGAGTTTATTATAATTTTTCCAGTGCTATTTTTGGTAGATTGCAGTCTAGTGTAAGTATGGTTGTACTTGTTGACGATATCTCGCCATACGTGTTGTAGTAATACACTTTTATATGGCTGCTCATAAAACTGGAGTACAGTACTGGGAAACAATTTTAGGCTTTGCTTTTATTGGTTGGCTAGTAGCGTGTGACTTTAATTCCCCTTTCATAAACCTGTTTCATCCAGGACAGGGATTTTTCTAGTTTTACTAAACCAGTTGTTTAGTTTTGCCCAAAGTGCGATTACTTATTTTAGTCGTAAAATGGTGGGTTTGGAATATAACTAGTTTCCCATTTTTTAAGCTGTGTTTTGGTTTCTTCATCAATAAGGTGTTTGTGTTTTTCAATCGTGGCCCATTTTATTAAGTGGCCTTTAATCACCGCCTTATGAGCTTTCCATATAGTGCTTTGCAGTGGGATCGATTCTTTATTTTGGTCGAAGTATTTAATCATAGCTCGGACAATTGCAAGCACTCTGGTTGCTATAAAACTTTCATTTACCCTCCATTGACATGTTTTTTATTATGGAAGTTGCTATTAATTTGTAGTGATATTGGGCTATGGTCCGACCAATTAATTTGTTCTATATTGGAGGATTGAAAGATCTTTAGAGTAGGATGTAAGATTTAAGGTTCGTACACACGAGCAATCGCTGGTGCCGAACGTCTGTTTCAGGCGATAATCGTGCCGTATCATTGACTGGTCAGCGGATCTGGTATGTGCAGCCTTTTCGGGGTGAGAAAATGCCCATACATGCCACGATTATTGCCCGAAAGGCCCGTTCATACACATCGTGCGTTAGCACCCCCGATCGCACGTGTGTACGAACCTTGAGAAATAGTCTATAGTAGAAAGTGAACTGTTTGGCAAGCGGATTATCTCCATGAGTTCAATAAATGATTTTCCTAATTAGTTGTCTAACTTGAGGTTTTTGTATTCTATGTTTATTGATTTTCCCATTAATTGTTTGTCTGTCTGTCTGGTGTAAGGGACATATGAAGTCTCCTCCAATTATTTTAATATTTTAGTAGGAGTTATAGTTCTAGTTAGTAGGAGCTTATCTTGACTAATAGTTTTTTAAGAAATTTAATTTGGCCCGTATGGGTGCTAAATGTTACCTAGTAATATCTTGTGGGAATTTGTTTCTCCTTGTAGAAGAATATTCTTCCCTTTGAGCAAATGTAGGTTTATGTACTATGACGGGGAAATCTTTTCGAAGTAAACACCTACCCCTGCTTTTCTAACTGTAGCTGCTGCTGTAAATACTGTTGGATATATGTGCTTAAAGAGTCTGTTTGCATTATGTACAGTATGTGTATTTCTCTTTATCTGTTTTAGCCATATTAGCAGACATATTTAAACATTTAAACAAATTTGAACAAAAGAACAACAAACTGGGTTGTTGGCAAGCAAAAAGCATGTTATTATGGCTGCAATATTGGCACGTCGTGTACGCATGTCTGCAATGTCCTGTTAAATTCAAACCTCCTGATACCAACACCTGGCATCCTGTACAGTGGGCAATTTTATTAAATAACACAAAAAAATGAATAATATGGCCAAGTTTATTGCATTCACATTGTAAGATTTTACATAAGATGAAGAGAAAAACCCAGGTAAAATGCATATTTAATGTATTACCTTCATTTAAAACATCATTAGAAAAATGATGTTAACAGGAGGAGGATAGAAATAAAAAAACATTAGGTTTCGCCTGGTTCATGAGCAACAAACTGGGGCCATTCAAACACCAGATTGATCATCTATTCTCCATATTTATACCTTTAACAACCCTTGTTAAGATTTTTTTAACATAGTTTTGTGAATGATAAAGTGGTGTTTTATTCTAAACCTAAATTTGCAGCTAAACAAATGTTTCCAAAAAACATACATTTTCAGTAAACGGTAAATGTCCATTAGGGCAAAAAATGGACACTGTGTTCCCTTGGGATTATACCTTCAATAGCCCTTCTTTAAGAGTTGCTGTAAACATTTTTATGAACACATAAATGTGCCAGTTAGGCACCAAATTGAAGATCTCTTCTCAAAGTTTATACCCTTTAAGAATTTTCTCTTTTTTACCAGTACTTATTGTTCGTTAACAAACAGTTTGTTTTTTTAAAAAGTAAGAACTTTCATAAACACATATGGAAATTCTAACATTCCCTGTAACACTTAACATATTATAAATGTATGTCTTCAAACTTTAATTGTTCTTGTTAAGATTTTATTCAATTTCCTTTTACAACCTGCAATAAAACTAAAAAAAGTTGTTATTAAAAAACAAGTTATACCACTATAGGTCTAAAGCTACAGATTATGACTGAACGTACTGCTTGTGAAGGTTTCTCATTCATCCAGGTCATGGTATATCTGTTGTATTCAGTTATTTTCAACTGGACTTAAAGTTTTAGTTCTTGAAGACGTTTTGCTAGTCATCCACTGGCTTTCTCAATTCAGAATGACTTGTACAAGAATCTGTTGGCATTATGTACCTGAAAATCCCAATTAGCATATCACAGCCAGGTGTTAAGATGCTCGTTTAAGAGAGGTGTAAAGGAGGCCATTTATGTGAAAATAAAGAAGCCAACCTGAATAGTGGGGGTTTGACACCAACTGTCTGCCATGTACAATGCTGTTTTGACACCTTACCCTAGGCATTCCTATAACACCTCTTAGCCACGATGCAATCTCGCCTTGCATTCAGAAGATCCTGGCTGTGATATGCTAATTGGTACTTTCCAGGGTACATAATTGCCAACAGATTCTTGTACAAGTCATTCTGAATTGAGAAAGCCAGTCGGATGACTAGCGAAATGTCTTCAAGAACTAAACTTCAAGTCCAGTTGAACTAACTGAATACAACAGATAGACTGAACTTACTGCATATTATTTGAATAGATAAGAATGGTGGGTGTGATCAGCTTAAGAAATAAGTAAGTTCAGGTAATTCACCATGTAGTGAGAAACTGAACAGCTGTACTTTAACCTTTAAAGGAATAAGTCAATTGAATTGTGAACTATTCCTTTAATGTATTGATTGAAGACGGGAGATTAAGGAGCTATACCTTACCTTCCTTGTCATCATAAATATCTCAGGAGTCAGGAACAAAGATTGCAGAAACTTACCTTTCGCATGATCCACTGCAGCACACCTGAAAATTCCAGATTGCTTCCTGGTTCTAATCAACTATAACGCGCATTATTGCACATGCTGCTATAGTTGATTAGAATCAGGAAGTGATCGGGACATGTCAGTTCTGCTGCGGGGATCGCGCGAAAGGTAAGTTGCTGCAATCTTCGTTCCTGGCTCCTAAGATATTGATTGAAGAATGGAAGGTAATGCATAGTTCCTTAACGTCCCGGTCTTTAATCAATACATTAAAGCAATATTTCACTTTAACTTCCCTTCAGGAGCATCTTTGGCAGTTATGCATAATGTGAAAATGGGGCTTGGGGGGTTGCTCTATGTGACTGGAAAACATTTTTTTAGGCTGGACATGCCCTTTAACTTTGGTTAACCTTTAAATTCAGATTACACTTAGCGGCCATGATGTTTTTTTAACATTCTAACATCCGGAAAATGTGCGTGTCTCTGCATGTGACACTGGCAACATACTGTTACGTTGTCCACTTGCTTAGGTTACAAATACTTAATTCGAAAATTATACTTTAGTAACCCCAAGCAAAATATTGTATTTTATTTCTTTTGTTATATTCAGTAGCACTAAACATATTATATAGCACTTTTACAATTAGCTTATTCAAATTATGCCCTGCCTCAAAGAGCTTAAAATCTAAAAACCCCTCTGGCAGGATGTTTTTATCATTGTGGGGAATGCTAGAGTATCTGGACCTAATCTATGCAAGCACAAGGAGGAGATACCAACTCCTTGCTGGTGTAGCCAATGTTTGATTTTAACCCATGCATCAATGCTAAACACAGCACATTGGGCACAGTTTACTTAAAGTCTATAGATTACAAATACATTAACTCGGGCCACCATTAATGAAGCTTTTATTCTCATGAATATACACAATTTATATTTTATCTGAATTCACCAAATTGATCCAAATATTGATGCTTAACTTTTAGTATAATATGCTGTATCAGTGGTGTTCTACAACACTTTCTAGTTTACCGTAATTGTTCTGACCTTTTTTTTTTTTTTAAATTAGCTTTTTTCTGTGAATTTCAAATAAGAAATGTTTCTGTCATCTGGCTGGAAACTAAAAAAAAAACTTCTACTTTACATTAAATAGAACTTGCCTCTTTATCAACAGGCAAAACAACATCTACAATTATTACGCCTTTATAATACATAAGGCTATGGATTTTCAATGGTGAGGAGCAGTGGAATACATCCCTAAAAAAAACTCTTGGCTACGTAACTAAGAGGTTTTTATAAGAATATATACCAAAACTTTCAGTCAGACAAAAATATTACGAATTCAGGCCAAATTACAGGGCTCTGGCAGTCACAACAAAATATTTGACTGTACACATTTCTTTCTACTGAAAGATTACCAAGCAATATATAACTTTGTAGAATTTACAGTAGAAAACATCAGGCAGTAGTAGACCCATGTGTAGCTAACCCAAAGGTTTCCATACACTAGAACTCACCTCCTGACTGATCACACGACATTTAATCAATTCTTCAGAAACCGCCTTTCATGTTCTTTTTTGCAAATGACAGGATCACGATGGTCCCACTTGGCCCATTCATTTTGCGATTGTATGACGGTTATAAAAAAGAATGGGTAAAGCGGTTCCTGAAGAAATGATTAAATGTCATGGGATTGGTTTGGAGGTGAGTTCCAATTTTTGGGCACCTTAAATCTGGTGGACAAAACATTACTTACTCAATAATTAAAGTGTAAATGAGACAAACTGTTTGCAAAGAGTGCCAAAAGACACTTACCTTCAAAGATAAACTAAAACAAGGAAATTAACATCACTACACCCATAAACTGGGTGAAAAGTATTACTGGAGTCAAAACTGACCAAACTGACCATAAGGCAATGTTGCAGCTGAGGAACAAAAAAAAAAAAAAAGTAAAAATCACGGAACAAAGGCATAAAGTACATTATTTACAGTTCACACTAACTTTGTTTTTCTGTTTTTTAAAGAGCATGTCCACCCCCAAAACTAAAATTTAAAGGGAAATTATTGTGCGTCTAAAGTTTTTTTAAAAACAGTTAAAATAAAAGGTACCTGAGGCAGGGAAGTAGGATTGGTGCTTTTTACCTCCCAATATAATATCTATGAGGAGCAGTAGGACGAAGAAAACTGCTTCTGCCAGTCTTCCTGTATGCTTCAGCACTATCTTTAATATAGAATGACCCAGGGCCATAATCTGGCAGGTGATGTGCTATAGCTCCTCAACAAAACAATATGGGGAGGTGGGAATAATCAATCCTACCTCCCTGCCCCAGGTGCTTTCCCTTTTTAAAAAGTTAATCCTTACAGTAGAGTTGTTGTCCTTTAACCCAAGGCTGGCCCACTGTGTAGTGTTAAAAAAAATCCTTACCTTTCTCCTCAAGTCCTTCTGGTTCTCCAAAGTCCAGAAAAGTGAAGAATAGGAGCCTTCCTGTCTGTCGGTCAGGCCCCTAATGATACTCCATTCCCAGAAGTATCATTAGAGGCGGAGGGAACAAAGTTTCGTAAGTATGTTTCTGGGGACTTTCTTAACATGGCTACTTTAGAGCAAAAGGTTTATTTTGGGGTGGACATGCCCTTTAATTTAAATTTGCTAAGATGCAAAATTATTGTGCTGGACACTCCTTTGCTTCCATAAATAATTTACTACAAATTAAATAATTTATTCTAAATAAGCTTACAGATTCTGTCTTGAATAAAGAATTGTAAGTTGTTTGCCTTAATTTTGTTAATCCTCATAAAGCATTTGTCAATCAGAGAGGTTGGGTATTCAACCAGCTAAGTGTAAACTGTACACTTTACATGAAGCAGCAGCCTTGCTTTCTAGAAGCTGACACAATTATTTTACTATCTGGCACAGAACAGGGATTTCTGTTTTTTTGTAAACATGTAAATGCTTCTGTCCCTAACAATTATATATTCCCTTGAATTCCATACAACAAATTATCTTTGCAGTTTATTTCTTAGCTAGCATGGATGTAAAACAGAGCTAATATGTAAATTAGCAGTACATGTAAAAAATGTTTGCTAAGAACACAATGGAAACAAGCAAAAAAAAAAAAAGCAAAAACCAGTTAATTATTTTGTATTGTTTCAAAAGTAAGTCTGGAGAATTGAACCTGTATCCGCCTGGGCTGTGGGTTTCTAAAAATATACAGGGTTATTCAATAAAAGTTCTTATCGTTTAAAATCGTGCTAATTTTGCCCCAACCAATCAGCAGATCTTATTTAACATTTGAAAGCTAACATCTGTTTGGTTGGGACAAAATTAGCACCATTTTAAACAATAAGAACTTTTATTTAATCTCCCTGAATGTATGTATATGTTGATCTATCCGAAAGAAAGTAGGTACATTTTTAAAAAAATTCAGGAAGATTCAATAAATGTTCCCCCCAACCAATTAGATGTTTATAAACATTTGAAAGCTAACATCTGATTGGTTTAGGCAAAATTGGCACCATTTTTAACTGTAAGAAGTTTTATTGAGTAACCCTGCTTATCTTTTGCTAGAAACAGAAGTAAAAATAAAAAGACTAGCAATAAAATCAGCTGACTTTTTATTATTCCCTGAAGGCTGTCAGCAATGCATTCTGGATGGCAAATAATCTGCAGTGTAACAAACAGCTTTCAAGTCTTATCAGGGACTTTTGGTGTTGAGACAACTGTGTAGAGGATAATCTGTGCAAATAGACAGTGGCCTCGATGGTGCACATGCTCATGGATCTTTTAAGTTTACATGGGCTGTGAGTTGTACTGGCAACAGCATAGAAGCATATGTAGTTTTAGAATATACTTATCACATATACTGTATGTAGATGCAACTTACTAGGTGTTCTGGGGAGGAAAATATTTCACATTAGGATTTTTTAAAAAGTTAAATCTAGTTCTTTTAAAAGTAACAGGTGCAAAGTTAAATTGACAGATCTAATTTACAATAAGGAAAAAATTATACTCACCATACTGCAGCTGCAGTGAAGACGGACACAGTGATAAACACTAATGCAGGATATTGTTTGTCATAATCACTGATCCCACACTGTCCTTCCAAGTAAATGATACAATATAGTGCAACACTTAAACAGATCATCAACAACATGATGCCAGTAAGCATCCACATGCTGTAAAACACACAACAATTGATCATTGTTAAAAACAATAAATAATAGTCAGAAGAAAGGATTTTGCTGCTTCTTTAATGATTTGTCTTGGGCTGATCTGGAGATAAATTCCACTGCCTGTTTCATTTTTTAACTTTACATGTGACAAATAAATCTTTCCAGCAAACAATACAGCAAAACTGTGGGTTATTAAAGGTAATTTTTACCAAATACCAGAGTTGGATAAATCCCAGAAGCCAATAAACATAGTAGTTTGCTTTTGGTGACTAACTTTTTAGATTTATTCTAATGTCTATGAAAAAATACAGTATCTTCCTTTGCCACTCCCAAAAATGGTTTATATACAGTAAATGTGACTGGCTTGTGGCTAATAATATTAAAATACATTTGTCCACCCTACTGGTACAGTAAATGTGAACTAAGTGTTCATAGTTAAAGAGTATAATATTGCTGTTTATCATAATTGCAATATCCAATAGAACAGGGTAAAGCCACACTATTTACCACATTCTGTCCCAAGAGTAAAGCTAGGTACACACAGTCCACATTTCTGAAAGATGACAGACAGGATCTTGCAGATCCTGTCTGTCATCTTTCAAAGATCTGCATACACACAGTCCCGAGCGTACTCCCTATGAACTTCATAAGGAGAACGCTCGGGACTGTGTGTTTCCATCGGCCGCCGATGGAAATTTTCGGCCTTTCCCGAACGAGCGTTCGGCCGACCCGATCGTTTGGTGGCCGCGCGCTCGTTCGGGAAACGAGCATACACACATAACGATAAAGCCCCGATACCGTCGGATCCGACGGTATCGGGGCTTTATCGTTAGTGTGTGTACCCAGCTTTATGGTCCTGGGAATAATGAACTAGGATTTCTTATATAATCTAATCTATCACCGCACAAACTTATCAATCTAAAGTGGCAGAAATAATTTATCTTTAAGAGCTTACATCCATTCTGTTATCTAAAGAACTGCTACTTTGATACAAATGGTATAGAAGCATATTCTAAGCCCACTTATCAAAGTTAAGAGTAATAGTATTCCTTAAAGACATCTGGACATCAACTCACCCTTCAACTTCTCAAGTTTATCATATTAACATTATATTGTGGTATGTAAAACTCTGTGGTCTCCATACAATTGCCCTCTATTTAAAAGATCTAATACTTTTCAAACAAGTCTAGAATGATGTATTTAATTTCTCTGGAATCTGTTTCTAAAGTTATAGGCTTGTCATGTTACAGTTCCTTGAATGCCCCACTCCCAAAAAGATTGATCTTTTCTAAGGTTAGATACAGACCTGCAATATTATCTGTCCTTTTCTCTACCCATGTACACAAACTTAGAAGAGAAAAAAAATGAATAGTTTAAGGCTTGCTCAAGCTTTAAAACTGATTTAGAGGTTTGTGGACGGGCAGCTGATGATGCTCTGTCCCAGCAGTGCTCTTTTTAATAAAGGCCACTCGTATGAAGACCATAGTTTCCCTATAAAACATAGGGAAAAAACCAAATCATTGTGATGTGTTTTCCATGCTAACCCTATATTTAACATACCAGCCTTGCTGTAGAACTTCATGAACAACATCAAAAAAGCCAATGTAGTAAGTCACAGAAACAGCTGCTACTATCCAGAATACAGAATGGATATTAAATTTAGGAATTGGCTTTTCCTTTTTTTCATCTACATATAAAGATAAAGCACAGAATAAAATCAATCTCATTACTAAATACATGCTGTAAAAAAAAAATAATTTAAATGTATCCAACATTTATTGAACTTGCTGAGGAATTTCCCTGAAGGCTGGGTCCACACGGGCATTACAGGCAAAAGGCTGAATCATGCACAGAAATACTGATGTCATGCTACAGAAATTCTGGTTATCAAACCACTAGGGGAGCGGGTGACTAGCTTCCCTGGGTTCCAGCCCAATCACACTGGGCTTACCATGCACGTTAGCACAGTTTCTTGTTAGCATGTGCACGTATATTATATATTTACATTTTTAGTATAGTATAGTATAGTATTTGAGGTTAAATTCCAGTCCAACCCATCTAGCAATATTCTCATTTACTGCCTAACTGTTGATCCAGAGGAAGGCAAAAAAAACCCACCAAATTTATGAAGGGGAAAAAAATTCCTGACTCGACCCTCTACAGTGGCAATGGGCAGACTAAACTGTAAGAACAATGCTGAAGCAATGAACAACAGAGGATCTGGAACTATAAAAGACCAAGAATAAAAACATCATCCCTCCAAACCCCCAAATCAATGGGAGGACTGGCCCTTCCAAACCTTCAACTATACTACTGGACGTCACAACTCAAACACCTACAATGCTGGGTCAACCCATTAATTCCTCCCAATACATCCGATCTAATGATGACAGCATACCTAACCGGCCCGTTCCTGGCATACCTAGCTGCGCCCAAAATACACCTGATAGGTACAGGTACAGTACTACACAAACAATCCACTAGGATCTGGCGACTCACCAATGACCTTTTAAAATTTCGGGGATATGCAGAACACACACCCATTTGGGGCAACAAGCTACTAGTCGGAATACACTCCCTTCCAGGCCAGAAACAATGGAAGGACTGGGGTATCCACACCCTCGGCGATCTAATCCAAAACAACAAAATAATACCGTTTGCAGACCTACAAAACACACACAAGCTTCCAAACTCGGCCCACTTCCGATACCTACAAATACACCATGCACTAAAAGTCACCTTTCCCACATCTCAAACTACAGTCTCCAAGCATCCTATCATAGGCATTATATGCACACAGGGTATCAAAGGCATTATCTCAAAACTATACACCCACCTCATCACAGTTAAGTCGGCCCCAACTCTCGACATAATCAAACATAAATGGTCCCCACACCTCGGAGACCCCTCAGAGGAACAATGGTCAGAACTTTACAATACTCACACCACGGTCTCCCCGGCAGTTAATAACAAATTGCTACAGTTCAATATCCTTCACCAGGCATATTATACACCGAAGCAAATGAGACATATGGGCAACTCCCACACCTCTCTATGTCCCAAATGTCATCAACCAGATGTAGACTTCATACACCTTATATGGGAATGCCCCAAGGTGGCCCAATTCTGGAGGGGGACCCTGCAATTCTTGAAAGAACTGACGCCGCACCCCATCCGACCCACACCAGAGACGTGTCTGTTTGGTCTGGTGGAGGACGAAATATGGTCCAGCTACGAATTAAACTTTATCCAATCAACCCTATTCTATGCACGTAAAACAATAATCTTAAGATGGATGTCAACTAAGGCACCCAAACTAAAAACGTGGATCGGACTGGTCAACACTGATCTCCCCCACCTTCAACTCACATATAAATACAGAAACTGCCCAAATAAATTCCAGAAGATCTGGAGCCAATGGTTGGAATCAACGAACACACTGAATTGAATACCAACTAGAACCCTCACATCCGGGCTGAGGACCAAGTGGCATTCCACCAATATATGTATGGGCTGTGGGCGGAGCCCGGGACGGGCGGACGGCGTGAGGCGGACACTACTCGACAGGTAACCCGAAAAGACAGGTAGACAAATATCTAGATGACCATAATTTGTTAAATGTAAATAGTTTTATATATGTAACTACAGACCCCTGTAAACCCTAGCCAATCACAGGAATTCTGTAAGATCACCAATATATGTAAACAATGTATATGTGCTCTAAAGATAAATGTTGTATGTATCTAAATAACAGAGATTGGAATCACCAATAAAACGTGTTTAAAAAAAAAAATATTAAGATTGTGTTGCTCAACCAAAGGTTTACTTTAAGGGAAAGCATTCCTTAATACTCACAGCTGAGTTGGAACATTTAACAGTCACTTTTCACTTCTGTCAAAAAGCTGCTTTGTCCTGCTTTCTATTGACTAGTGCATAAAGAATACTAAACACTCCTTGAGAGAGCAAATATGGTTATTAAGCCCATAAAGGTTGGTTTGGTAGTTTCAGAAAGTTTCTTTTTCCTCCAATGACAAAAAATACTTTCAAAACAAATTTCTTTCACCTAAAATAAAACCCTTAAACCCTAAATACCAGTTCAAATAGAAATAGAAAGGGAAAGTTTAAGTATAAACTTTGAATTTGGCTTGAAAAGCCGCATTTTGGAAGGTAATGTGTGTGTTTGTGCAGCAGATTTTTAAACTCAATAATGCCAGTGATGAGGACATTTTTGTTGTTTACTTGCCCTTTAAATATAGCTGTCACAGGAATAAATGGGTAGATAAGTTGGTGTGTGTACTCATGTCAAGTTGGGGGATAAAAGACTAACTTTTTTGATGATTGTCAATGTATTTTTTTTTTTTACTATACTTACCCTTAAAATATGGTTGCCACATGAATGAATGGATAGCTCATTTGGTGTGTGTACCTGTGTCAGGTTGGAAGTTAAAAATACAAACTGTTTTGCTTATTGCTCAAAATTTTTTTTGACTACAGTTACCCTTTAAGAATGCTACCACGGAAATGGAAGGATAGGTCAGTAGTTGTGTGTACCTGGGTCAGTTTGGGGGTTAAAAAAAAAAACTTTGTTAATGATTAGTCAAAATTGTTTCTTGACTATAGTTAATTTTTAAATATGGCTGCCATGGAAATGGAAGGGTAGGTCAGTAGGTGTGTGTACCTGGGTTAGGTTGGGGGACTTTTTTGATTATTGATCAAAATTTGTTTTTTGAATATAGTTACCCTTTAAGTATGGCTGACACAGAAATGGATAAGTAAATCTGTAGGTGTGTGTACCTGTGTCAAGTAATGATTAGTCAACATTTGCTTTTTGACTATAGTTACCCTTTAAGTATGGCAACAGTAATGTAGGGGTTGGTCAGTAGGTGTGTGTAACTGGGTCTGGTTGAGGGGGTATGTCTTTTCTGTGTTTACAACCATAAAACTAACTTTTATTGAGGATATATCAAAAAAAAGTTTTTACTTTATTTACCCGTTAAGTAGGCTGCCACAGAAATGGAAGGGTAGGTCAGTAGGTGTGTGTACCTGTGTGAGGTTGGGGGTATGTGTTTTTGCATGTATGACCATATAACTAACTTTTATTGATTATTGATCAATTAGTTTTTTGACTATAGTTACCCTTTAATTAATTATGGCTTCCATAGGAATGGAAAGGTAGGTCAGTAGGTGGGGGTGTACCTGTGTGTGTGGGGGGGGGGGGGGGGAATCAACATTTGTGTTTATGACCATGAAACAAACTGTTTTGAAATATCCACATTTGAGGATTGTTACCATTATAGTCTATGGAAAAAAATGTCCCGAAATTCGCCAATAACGCCGTAACGCTTCCACGAATTCCTTAGCTGGTAACAGCACACTATATGCCCGAACGACTTCCGAATTTCATGACTCTAGCTCAAAAACTGTGGGAGGAGATACAGTCCAAAAAAGCAGAAGAAGAAAACAGAACTTACAGAACAGTAATTTGGCTTCAAGCCAAATTAAAGGGGAACTGTGGTCTCCAAACAAGTTGATTTTAAATGAAAGTCCGGTTCCCTACCTTTAAAATGATCCATCAACCACCTCTCTACATGCTGCACAGCCCAAGATATGAAGAAATCACAGATCAGAAAGTTAGGGGGTGGGAGGTTCAGAATCTGCGGTCACAAATACTAGTTCCTCCTTCTAATCTGCGGTTGGCACATGCTCAGTGCAGGAGAAAGCAGACGAAACCAGGAAGAGATTGAGTTACAGTAACAGGGGAGAACAGCACAGCCCAGAGCAGGGAGTGTGTACATTTTAGTCTTTAAATGCCTACCACTTGTTGGCCCCACTGGTCCTTCCCACTCGTGGGCCCCGTGCATGTACCCCTTCCAATGCAGCCTCTTGGCCCCTTCTGCTCGTGGGGCCCCCATAACCCCCCCCCTTGCAGGGCCCAATGGCCCCTCCCATTGAAAGTCCCTCCCATTGTCAGGCCCCTTCCATTGCAGGCCCCCTTGGCCACTTCCCTTGCAGCCCCCCATTGCCCCTTCCATTTCAGGGCCCCACGGACCCTTTCCATGCAGGCCCTCCTTGTCTCATTTCCTTGCAGCCCCTCCCCCACTGGCACCTCAGACTCTTCCCCCCTACTGAAAACTGTAAAAACAGCGTTTTCAGAAAGAATCAGACAAAGTTTAAAATTGCTGATTCCTTCTCTGCTTGTAAAATCTGGTTTTACACAGTAGTGTAAAGGGTGGTATGGGTCTAGTGGGGGAGGGGCCATAGATGTCCCACAGGTGGGTGGGGCCACAGGGGACTGCAAGGGGAGGAGCCATGGGGGCCAACGAGGAGGAGGAGACACAGGAAAGAAGAGGGACTGTCACATGGTTTCAGAGCAGGAAGTGCAGGGGATCTGGCGATGCTGCTATCACATGTAAAAATGGAAATATCTTTAAAACTATGTAAAATAAATAATGAAAGTAAATTGCAAAAATACTCAGGAAAGCAATTTACCTACTGTCAATTTACCTACAGTCATTTTTGGACCACAGTTACCCTTTAACTAATGGTGGACAAAGAAGCCTGGATGAAGATATCAGATAACTCAGATACTAACCAAAATAATATCTGTTGTATTCAATTAGATCAACTGGACTTGAAATGTAGTTCTTGAAGACGTTTCGCTAGTCATCCGACTGGCTTTCTCAATTCAGAATGACTTGTACAAGAATCTGTGGCAATTATGTACCCTGGAAAATCCCAATTAGCATATCACAGCCAGGTGTTAAGGGTGTGATTGGATAATGGCTAAGAGGTGTTAAAGGAACGCCCAGAGTAAGGTGTTAAAACAGCATTGTACATGGCAGAGAGTTGGTGTCGAACCCCCCCCACCTCTAGTTAGGCTTGGTTTCTTTATTTTCACATAAATGGCCTCCTTAACACCTCTCTTGAACCAGTCACGTTCAAGCCTAAAGAGAGGTGGGGGGGTTCGACACCAACTGTCTGCCATGTACAATGCTGTTTTAACACCTTACTCTGGGCGTTCCTATAACACCTCTTAGCCACTATCCAATCACACCCTTAACACCTGGCTGTGATATGCTAATTGGGATTTTCCAGGGTACATAATTGCCACAGATTCTTGTACAAGTCATTCTGAATTGCGAAAGCCAGTCGGATGACTAGCGAAACGTCTTCAAGAACTACATTTCAAGTCCAGTTGATCTAATTGAATACAACAGATATACCATGACCTGGATGAATGAGAACCTTCACAAGCAACCAAAATAATATCACTACGTCTATGGCGACCTTTAGAGGAAGTATTCTTACCTTCCATTGTCATTAAAGAGTTAACAGCTTTAGAAGTTTTATTACCAGTAACTAAGTTCTCAGTATGCCTTTCTTCATAGATACATACATTGCTATACAAAAATATTTACCTTCATTTTTAAAACAATATTTTTCTTTGAAGACATACACACAGAGGGAAAACTGAGCTGCTGTCTGTAAAACTTTTAAAGCTATTAAAGGGCATCTCCACCCTCAAAGCTAAAATTTCCCCCACTACTGGCCCCACTGTGCAGTGTTTAAAAATCCTTACCTTACCTCTCTGCTTCAAATGGTTCTCCTGCAATGTCTGTCCAAAGTCCTAGAAAGTGAAGAGCAGGAGCCTGGTTGTAAGAAAAAAGGGTTTCCGCCTCTTGTTTTTCCTCTGAGAGGTTTCTGGCTTGCCTACTGCAGCCTTCTCCCCTCTCCCTCCCGATCCCTGTTTGCTGCCCTGTGCCCTAGCATTAAATGCTTTTTCTGTAGTGTAGTGGACCCTATCCCACCCCAACCACATTTTTTTGCAAAAAAAAAAAATCCAAAATGAACTCACAAAGAATCGTTCCCCTGGCATTTTGCCTCTCAGCCGGTACGGACCCTTGCTTGCAATTTCTTGCTGATCGTGCAATCATCCGATTCGGACAAACAAACGGTTGGTGGTCAGTCGCGGACGCTTCAAGGAACCAGTACAATAATTTGCCCTGACCGAAACACTGAAATGTCGGTCGATCGGGATTTATACCCCACAAACTGCAGGTTGAAATAATATGATTTAACAATAAATTGTTGGTTTATTGTTAGCAATTCCTATCCAAAGAATGGTTTGACATACAGGTATATATTCAGTTAGGAAGAATCTAGAAAGACAAATATATCATTTTAGTGCAGTTCTGGAATCCTTTGTACAAAAAAGACATCTTGGAAATGGAAAGGATTCAGAGAAGGTCAAATTAATTAATAAGGGGACTTGGGGAGCTTGAATATGAAGACAGATTGAATAAGTTGCAATTATGCACACTAAAGAAAAGGCACTTGCCTGGGGGATCCCGGTGTATCAATACATTAATGGGCCATACGATAAACTCTGGAGCATGGTTCACCAATAGAACATGTCAAAGGTCACATGGACATCCTTTAAGACTGGAAGAAAAGAACTTCAGTATTCTAAATATTTTTTTTTACAGTGAGAACGGTAAATCTATGGATCTGTCTTCCATTGAACATCGTTATGGCAGGTTCATTGGATGGTTAAAAAAAAAAACCTGAATGAGTTTCTAAAAATCAAGGTACCGTATATACTCGAGTATAAACCGTCCCGAGTATAAACCGAGGTACCTAGTTTTAGGGGAAAAAGTAGGAAAACCACACTGACCCGAGTATAAACCGAGGGGGTAGTATTTAGCCACTAAAGATGTTTAGAAACTACAACTCCCATCATGTTATTGCTGGGAGTTGTAGTTTTCAAACATCTTAAGTTGCAAATACTTACAAATAAGAGTAAAACCTTCTTTATTTGTGCATACTGTATGCACAAATATGAGGATTTACCCCTATTTGCAAGTATTTGCCACTTAAGATGTTTGAAAACTACAACTCCCAGCAATAAAGCATGTGGGAGTTGTAGTTTTCAAACATCTTAAGTGGCAAATACTTGCAAATAGGGATAAATCCTCCTATATTTGTGCATACAGTATGCACAAATAAAGAAGGTTTTACTCCTATTTGTATGTATTTGCCCCTTAGTGTGTCCCTCTGTAAATAGTAACGGTAAATGTAAAAAGTAAATGTTTCTCCTACCTTGTCCGGCGGCCGCGCGATCCGCATCCTCGCTCCACAGCCTCTGCGCATCCGGATGATGTCACTACCCAGCGCCTCTCACTTTGCTGCGCCGGGTAGTGACATCATCCGGATGCTCAGAACCTTGGAGCGAGGATGCGGATGCGGACAAGGTAGGAGATAGGCTGTCTCGAGTATAAACCGAGGTAAGATTTTCAACTGAAAACCTCGGTTTATACTCGAGTATATACGGTATGTTGCATGTTACTGGTATTGGTAAATAAAGTTTGAGTGGATCGAGGTACAATTCTGATTGCCACTTGGAGTGAGGAAGGAATTGTTTCCCCCTTTATAATTTTGGGGCTGAGGGGGTATTTTGCCTTCCTCTGGATCAACAGTTAGGTAGGAAATGTGGGTATTGCTGAGTAGGTTGGACTGAATGGATGTATGTCTTAATGTTCACCAATAGAACATATCAGAGGACACATGGACATCCCTTAAGACTGGAAGAAAACAAATGTACAGGGAGATTCAATTGACGTTCTTATCGTTTAAAATGGTGCTAATTTTGCACCAACCAATCAGATCTTATTTAACATTTGAAAGATAACATCCGATTGGTTGGGGCAAAATTAGCACCATTTTTATTGATAAGAACATTTATTGAACAACCCTGTTAGTTTTTCCACAGTGAAAACGGTAAAACTATGAAACTTCCATTGGATGTGGTGATGGCCGGTTCATTGGATAGTTTAAGAAAAAAGGCTGAGTTTCTAAAAACAAAGAATGTTGTATGTTACTGGTATTGATACATAAAGTTGCAGTTGATCCAGGGATCAACTTGGAGTCAGGAAGGATTTTTTTTACCCCTTAATAAATTCTGGTGGGGTTTTATTTGCATTCCTGTCGATCAACTGCAGGAAATGTGGGTATTGTTATGGTAAGTAGGTTGGACTATATGGACATACAGTCATGGATGAAATTGCTGGCACTCCAGAAATTTTTCCAGAAAATTAAGTATTTCTCACATAAAAGTATTGCAGTAACACATGTTTTTCTATGCTGTACACATGTTAATTATTTGTGTGTATTGGAACAAAACAAAAAAGGGAGGAGAAAAAGCTAACTTTACATAATGTCACACAAAACTCCAAAAATGGGCTGGACAAAATTATTGGCACCCTTAACTTGATATTTTGGTGTACATCCTTTGGAAAAAAAGCTGAAATCAGTTGCTTCCTATAACCATAAAACCAATAAGCTTCTTACACCTCTCATGTGGAATTTTGGACCACTCTAGAAGGCCTTTTCCCAACAGCAATTTTAAGATCTCTCCACAGGTGTGGCCACTTCATAACTCTCCAGTGCTTTGTTGACATCCATTTCTGGTGCTTTTTGATGTACGTTTTGGGTGATTGTCCTGCTGAAAGACCCAAGATCTTCGACGCAAACCAAGCTTTCTGACAGTGGGCACTACAGTGTCCTTTGGAAATCCTTAGATTTCATGATGCCTTGCACACATTCAAGACTCCCAGTGCCAGAGGCAGCAAAACAACCCCAAAACATCATTGAACCTCCACCATATTTCACTGTAGGTACTATGTTCTTTTCTTTGTAGGCCAAACAGAATGATGTGCTTTACCAAAAAACTCTATCTTGGCCTTATCTGTCCACAAGACGTTTTCCCTGAAGGATTTTGGCTTACTCAAGTACATTTTGGCAAATTGAAGTCTTTCTTTTTTATGTCTCTGTGTCAGCAGTGGGGTCCTCCTGGGACTCCTGCCATAACACTTCATTTCATTTAAATGTTGGCAGATAGTTTGCATTGGCACTGATGCTTACTGAGCATGCAGGATAGCTTAAATTTCTTTGGAACTTGTTTGGAGCTGCTTATCCACCATCCGGACTATCCTGCGTTGCAACCTTTCCTCAATTTTTCTCTTCCGTCCACGCCCAGGGAGACTAGCTACAGTGCCACAAGTTGCAAACTTCTTGATAATTTTGCGCACTGTTGAAAAAGGCCAATCTAGATCTCTGGAGATGGACTTGTTATCTTGATATTGTTATATATTGTTATATATTTTACAAAATTCGGTTCTCAGGTCCTCACAGTTCTTCTCCTCTTTCTGTTGTCATGATTAGTGTGGTACACACAGACACATAATGCAAAGACTAACAGGGAGATTCAATAAAAGTTCTTATGTTTAAAATGGTGCTAATTTTGACCCAACCAATCAGAACTTATGTAACATTTGAAAGCTAACATCTGATTGGTTGAGGCAAAATTAGCACCATTTTAAACGATAAGAACTTTTATTGAATAACCCCATAAGTGAACTTCTCTCCTTTTTAATTGCTTTCAGGTGTGAATTTTATATTGCCAACACCTGTTACTTGCCCCAGGTGAATATAAAGGAGCACCACATGCTGGAAAAAATCTTATTTATCCATAATTTTGAAAGGGTGCCAATAATTTTGTCCAGACCATTTTTGGAGTTTTGCTCTTTCCCCCCCCCCCCCCCCATTTTTTTGTTTTGTTCCAATACACACAAAGGGAATAAACATGTGTATAGCAAAACATGTGTTACTACAATACTTTGTTAGAAATACTTCATTTTCTGGAAAAATTTCTGGGGTGCCAACAATTTCGTCCATGACTGTGTATCATTATACATCCTCAAATACTGTACTATATAAATTAGCAGTTTCTGGATTAAAGGTAACAATGTGTTTTAGGCTATGGTTCTCCGTTTTATAATATATAGAGGTTTATAAATGTCTATAGAACTGGCTTCCTAAATAAGGTTGATTGGGTCCCAGCTGCCTCATGTTAAAGGGACTGTCCACCCCTCTTTTGAAAAATTAATATGTGGTAGATTAGCCCCCAAAACCTAGACATCGTTTTAAGTTTCAAGCTGTAATTCGGCTCCCACATGGAGCTATTATACTTACATCCTCCTCGTTCCACCGCCGCTTCCAGGTTCTTCTCCCAGTCTCCACTGTGGCTGCTCTGTTCTTTTTCTGTTCCCGAGCAGCCGCAGTGGAGACTGCTCCGGGAATGGCAGTCAGTGATTGGCCGTGACGTCACAGTCACGGCTGACACTGACTGCCTTACCCGGAAGTGCAGAGCCGCGGCGGTGGAGCGAGGAGGAGGATGTAAGTATAATAGCTCCGTGTGGGAGCCGAATTACAGCTTGAAACTTAAACGATGTCTAGGTTTTGGGGGCTAATCTACCACATATTAATTTTTCAAAAGAGGGGTGGACAGTCCCTTTAAATATTTGTTTATTGTTGGAAAAGCTTCTAAAAGTATAATAATAAAATAATAAGTTTATTATAATTAGTGTTTTACTTGACCTTTAATCAGGCCTCATATGGAGATCAGGACGCTAATGGGAAGGGGGGGTGCAACGCTTTTTGTTAGTTGATTGCTGGTCTCCTATTAGCATCTCTTATGACCGGAATTGCCCATAGACAATACACATGGGTGCAAAAGTCTGTCACTGTTACTAATCTTCAGCACCCAATCAGATAACTCAGTGGCAAACCCGCCACCACACACAACTGTGCAGTAGATGTAGGAAGATGTTATATAACAGCAGTAGATAAAGGAGGCACATCACAAGATGTGTTATATAACAGGGGACCAAATATCAGTGACACCCCATGGCATTATATAACAGGGGACAGTAATATCAGTGACACCCCATGACGTTATATAACAGGGGGACAGTAATATCAGTGACACCCCATGGTGTTGTATAACAGGGGGACAGAAATATCAGTGACACCCCATGGTGTTGTATAACAGGGGGACAGAAATATCAGTGACACCCCATGGCGTTGTATAACGGGGACAGTAATATCAGTGACACCCCATGGCGTTGTATAACAGGGGGACAGTAATATCAGCGACACCCCATGGCGTTGTATAACAGGGGGAGACAGTCAATATCAGCGACACCCCATGGCGTTGTATAACAGGGGGAGAGTAATATCAGCGACACCCCATGGAGTTGTATAACAGGGGGACAGTAATATCAGCGACACCCCATGGTGTTGTATAACGGGGACAGTAATATCAGCGACACCCCATGGTGTTATATAACAGGGGACAGTAATATCAGCGACACCCCATGGCATTATATAACAGGGGGACAGTAATATCAGCGACACCCCATGGCATTGTAAAACGGGAACAGTAATATTAGCGACACCCCATGGTGTAATATAATAGGGGGACAGTAATATCAGCGACACCCCATGGCATTATATAACAGGGGGACAGTAATATCAGCGACACCCTATGGCGTTATATAACAGGGGGACAGTAATATCAGCGACACCCCATGGTGTTATATAACATGGGGACAGTAATATCAGCGAGACCCCATGGCGTTATATAACAAGGGGACAGTAATATCAGTGACACCCCACGGTGCTATATAACAGGGGACAATAGACCAGTAAATGGGATCTATCCCAGGTCAGTACCGAACCAGGAACTCCCTGACACTGTACTAGTCATTTTCCTGTCTCCCCGCGGCCTACAGTACATGTAAACAGTACGGGGCGCCATATTAATTAAGGATGTCCAGGAACACACCGGTCACTGTAGCGGTTCCTTCAGGAATCTTCTGGGAGTCTATTTGTACAAATATGCGCTTCCGGAACTCAACCTCCAGATCGCCCTCCTGTCCAGCAGCCATCTTCTCTCACACCGACCCGCGCACTTCACACAGGAGAAACCGAAAGTGAAATGAGACGAGTGGCGTAGTTCCGTAGCTATAGTAACAAACCACCGTTACTGCGCCTGCCCCGGTCGCTAAGGAGGCTGAGAAGCTGTACAGGAAAGGGGCGGAGTTACAGAGGGTTATAGAAAGGTATAGGGTTATTAACAAACATTTTATTTTTATGTTCTCATCTGCCAGTGAAGTTATTCCACAGTAACCATCAGCTTTGGGATATACTTTATTAAGATACCACGTGATGTAACGGGAATGATGGCGCGCTGACAATGTTTTATTGGCAGATATGTCACAAGGCCAATAACATAAAGGGAATGCAACTGAAATACTGACTTCCTGTTTGCAGGACCCCTAGTAGAGACCATTATGAGGAATGAGATCCCTGCCCCAAGAGCTTACAATCTAGTACACCACATATCTCTTGTGGTGCACTAGTGGGTGGGAAAATAACCTCCCAGGCCATATTGTAAGAGATACATGGCTGGCACACAAAGGGTTTGAGGGAACGTCCCAATAGCGCACATTCACAAAGCTACAATAAGCTGTTTCTCACCTCACTTAACATGCGTCCTAGTACACTGGTGAATAAAACAACAAAGATGCCGCCTTGCCCCCCTAGAAGCTAATGGACATAAGGGATAATACGCTACCTACAGTGTAATATAGGGATATTATGCCACTGAGGAGTTCCCTGACCATATAAAAGCACAAGGTCATTAGGCCGAGTGTTTTTATAGAGGTCAGGGAACTCCAAGGTGAAGTAATATCCGTATATTATTCTGTAGGTAGCGTATTATTCCATGTAATACATAAGGGGGAAAAAGAAAAATCTAGCACAATCTCTCTGTCTCCCCCCTCCCTCTCTCCCCCCTCCCTGTATTAGTAATGTAGATAACAAGCACATTTTTGTTAATACAAATAGATAACTGCCGTTTCGATCTCAAACTAAAAGAAGACAATAAACATCATCTCTCACCCGGTTTTGTTCTGGTTTGTTACACTGACTGAATTACTTTGCTGATTGAGCGAGCGCATTCCTGTGAGTCATAATTGACTCGGCCGCTCGCTCCTCCTTATCAGCACAGTAATTCAGTCAGTCAGTCAGTGTATAAAAATGGGCTTGTTGTCTACATTACTAATACAGGCAGGGAGAGAGAAATGGGTAGGGGCAGTGGAATACAGGAAGTCACTCAGTGACATCACTGTGTGACTGATTATATAGATTCTCACCACTGCACCACAGAGACCTGCCTCCATTAGTCACAGATCAAGTTACAGCAGATCCAGCCTCTCAGACACAGAACTTAGGCTACACAGCGTGCAATTTTTATTTAAAACAATCTCTGTTCCCCCCGACATTTCTTTGTTTTTCATACAAAAAACAAAAGTATTCTTTACAATTTATTTCCTATTAAGCAATAATAATAATATTAATTATTATATAAAAATATTTATTGCTATTAAGCAATAATTATAAGAAATAAAGCAAAATCATGTATACCTATCATTGGCAAAAAAGTTGATGTAATCATAATTATGCAGTGTGTCCATGGAAGATCATTGCTTGATTATTGTGTACGGTAAGTTTTCCATAAAACAGTATCTTAATATTATCTTTACTGGTGTACCACAGTATTCTGTACTGGGACTGCTTTTATTTAACCTGTTTATTAATTCCTTAAAACATTAAAAGCAATGTCTGTGTGTTTGCTGATCATCCTAAACTAGGCAATAAAGGGAGATATAGATTGATTGGCAAACTGGACATCGAAGGTTTGATATTGATATTAAAATTAAAAAAATTATATTGATATTAATTAAAATAATTAAAAGATGATACATTAGGGTTTCAGAAAATCAATCACATAAGCCAAACGATTAATCCAACCATACACGTACTAATATTGTCATCCCAAATTGTACCATAACTTAAGGAGGTGTAAAGAAGGGGAATGGAGTAGCTTAGCTAAGACCCCTATGATGCTACAGAGATAGGATCAAACAAAAAATCTATCACGCAAGAATTAAAAAGAAGTATATTGTGGAATTAAGTACCGGTTAGCCATGCTGTAGGTATTGCTGGTTCCTTTTCACCTACCTTTCTGCAGTTCGTAATCTGTCTTATTGATGGTGGCCTTGCATATTAGTGCAATTGTAACAAAACATTGAGTGCTGTGTTCTTGCACATCCAATAATTAAAAGGTTAACTATAGTGCCCAAACAGAGTTTTCCATATTGAAATCTAAATTACCATTTAGATACTCCTTCCTCACATTCTGCAATGTATGAAGACGAAGTTGTCAAAGATGCTTCATTCCCACAGACAGTATGCACCCCTACCCCCAGGGTAATACAGATTTCAAAATGGAAAACTAGTTTTGGGAACTAAAGTGTCTCTTTAACTAATACAATCTTTCAATATGTGTTTGGAAAGGAGAATTGAGCCCCAGAGAACACATGCAAAGCCATACGAAACAGCGATGAGTGACGGATGGGTGTGAGTAATGTCACAGAGATGAGGGTGGTTATAAACAAATCCAATAGTGTTTAAATGTGGATCTGAGCAACATTGTTTTATATCCTCTTCCCATGGTTCTTCACGGTAGGTATTGCTTTTCTCATTGTACCATTGAGACATTGTTTTAAAGGGTATCTCCACTGGGGAAAAAAAAACTTTGCCATTTAGTTTTATTGAAGAATGGGAGGTAAAGGAGCTGTGTCTTACCTCCCGTTCCTCAATAAAACCCGTAGGAGCCAGGAGAGACGGTAAGGTACTTACCTGATCGCTCGCTCCTCTTCCGTGGAGCCTGACAGGTCCCAACGTACTCTGTCTTCTATGCGCATGTAAATACTTGTAAATATAAGATGTCCACACAGACTTTTAAATATGATGTGCCCAAACAGACAGTAAACACAGTTATGTACTGAGTCTGAGTCACTGGAAGCCAAGATGAGCCCTATGTTTTGCATGCAAACCACCACCCACCCATCCCCCATGCAGGAGAAACTGCAGGCAGGGTTTCTATTTTCTTTTTTTTTTACAGCACAAATTAATGGCACCTTTCTTGTGAATCACACAGGCGCACAACTACTGAACTCTTCTATAGGCAATATACAAAATGCAATGTTCTGTGCTCTCATTTCTTAGGCTGGGTACACACCGTCAAATTTTTCAGCCCCACCATTATTACCTCGTATAATGTCATGGGAGATTGTGCAATTTTACTATGATTGCGGATACTTTTGCCATGTCTGTCAGTCCTCAGATACCAGCCGACCGCTTACTAGTGGCGAACGATCAGTCAGAAAGAAAAATTTGGTGGTGTGTACCCAGCTTTACTGTTATAGGCAATTACTCTGCAGAATAATTATAGGCAATATAATTCCACGATTAGGTTTACTTTGTTTTAGTTTTGAAGGTCAGTATCTTGTTACCAATTTAAAGCAGTATGAAAACAATGTGTTGGATTTTGTTGCTATGGGAAAAAAGGGAAATCTCAGGCAACAAAGAGCTATAGAGCAGAGCAGGTAGCCCATGAATGCATGTAGATTGTGTTCAGGTAGAGTACAAGGTTTCAGTCTGACTCCTTACATTGTTTTTGGCCCATTGTCTATATGAATACACTGCTGAAGGATACAAAAAAACTGACGAATGCAAATCCATGGACCTGAAAGGTTTTATGGTTTAGCGAACATTACATATTATGGAGTATTACAAAAACTAGCACCAGTTTGTAAATATTGTACAGAATCACTTGCCTGTATGGGATGTTTCTGATTACCCATGGGGTTCATATAGTAAGCAGGATAATTGGTCTACTCTCATAGGTTTTCCTGAATTTGTTTTGCATAATGTACTTTCCTAAGGGTAAAGGGAAATTATCTGCTAAAATTTTAAGCAGGAGCTCATATCTGTTAGTTCAGCACTCTACTCTCCAACTTGTTCCCATAGTTTGCATGCAGTGCTCAAGCGCATGCCCAATAATCACCAAATCCTGTTAGGATGTGCCCAAAGGTCAATACGCATTTTAGATTACAGACACTAAACACAGACATTGTTTAGTGATTGGTTCTGGTGGACAGAACAAGCCAAGCAAATGTTTGTTCCAAAAGACATTTATCTTACAAATGTACATAGCTTTAGGAATTCAGAGCTTAGCACTTTGCAGTATAGTAAATGGAATAATGAACAGTTTATAGGGTATGTATACTGAAAAAATGACTTTTCCTCATCTTAAACTATAATTAAATACATGTAAGGAGCAATCACTCTGAGGAGTGTGTTGCTGCATGCCTTCAATACAGAACTTGTTTTGCTCAGGTTCAGTATTCCCCCTCCCTCTCTTAACCAACTCCACCTTTCCTCAGACCTGACTTTTTTAAAACTGAGCATGCTCAGCAATCACTGTCATCCAGCACTGAAAGGTGGAATTCCCCAATCCAGTTACAGAGTTAAGGTGGCTATACATCTATGAGATTTTACTTACCCGACCGAGCGCTCACGCGATGTTCATCGATGCGGGCCGGAACCGCTTCTCCCGATCGTATATTTGACCGACATGCGATCGCAAAATCCCATTCATTTTGCGATCGCATGTCGGTCGAATGTAAGATCGGTAGAAGCGGTTCCGGCCAGCATCAAAAGAACATCGCGTGAGCGCTCGGTCGGTTAAGTAATATCTCATAGATGTATGGCCACCTTAACACCCTTCCAGTAACAGCAAAATCCAGTAGAGGTTTATTACAAGGTACTTAATTGACTGCTGAAGCATCTTATCTTCAGATTAGATATCTAAAGAAATAGGGGACAGTTCAACAAAACAATGGTACAGTGATTGTTGGGAAGAATTATAGTTTGGATGGATGATCGTTCAGCAGTCGTTTGTTGATATGCTCAAGAGCATCGTAACATTGTGTTTGTGCCAAAATGTTTTCTTGGTTAGAATGTTCCTTTAATAAAACTGAACTTTTCTTTAACAGTGGATTATAGACGGTACTCTGTGATTAATATAAACAAGTGAAATACTTTCATTATTATTGATAACAAATCAATACAACCATAAATATTTATAAACTGCTACATATTTCATTTAAAAAGAAGCACAATAAAAAGTGTGCAGCAATTTTTAATTTTAGGGTTGCCGTAGGGTTCTTCCTTCTATTTTTACAATCCCACTAACCTTATTCTACAGAGAAAGTGCTTGCTATATTTATTTTGTCTTGTTGTTCATACTTTCCTAAATTATCCTGTATTTTGATGTTTTTATTGCCAAACCATTGACCCTTTGTCTGTTTGTGTATTGCTCTCTGCCAATTAGTCTGTGGACCCGTGACCTGTCTATTTGCTTGTTTGTCCTGCTAATTTTCTTGTTCCTATTCATGCCTGTTTCTTATATTCCAGCTTTTCCTTCCCTTAATTCGAGCATAGTTAGTTCCAGTTTTTTACTTTTGTGTCCTACTAAGGTTTCTGACCTTTGGCCTATTGCTTTACATCTTTCCTGTCTGTCTCATCTAAAGCCTGTTGTTCAGACTGAACTCTTGCAAACTTGAACTCCAGTCTGTTGTACTGCCCTGACCATGGTTTATTTCTCTCTTTAAGCTTTAGTAACTGGTAAATGGTTATTTGTAAAGTGGGAGGCCTGAAAACTTAAGGGCTCGCCTTATAATGCTGGCAATCTCCTGAATGAAGACATTGTTCCATCAGTTCTTATTCACATACTACCTAGAGGTTAATGCCACGTCAACTTAAATTTATGACAAGCTATATTTGAGCTTCTCCAATAGATGTCTTTATGGTAATGCCCATTAAATCTTCAAAAAATCTGTGTAAGGCTGGATACACACGAAGGGACTATTTGTCCCGACCGAGCGCTCGCTACGAGCGATCGCTCGGCTGGGACAAATGTCAGTTGGTCGCAGCAAATTCGGCCATGGACGAATTTGCGAACGATCAACCGTGCGGTCCCATAGGGAACCGTGTGGTCCCATAGGGATCGATCAGGATTTTCTGACATGTCCGATCCGGACGAATGGACGATTGAGGTTGGTCGCGGCCGGCTGCCCCACATTACTACATTTCTAACACTCAGTGAAACCAAAAATTGTGCCTGTGTTCTTAATCCGCAGACACCAAACAGATGTCATCCATTGTTTTCTAACTGAAGTAGACCAGTAAAAAGGTAACATCTGATTGGTTGTTGCACCTCTTATTAAATAAGCATATGTGTAGCAAATAATGAAAACTGGAAGTTAAGCGATGGAGAATTTTGAAGACAGAAAACCCTCTAGCAAAATAGTTCAATAGCCGATCAATTTGCTAAAGTTTTAGTTCAGCTTACCATGTTACTTCATAGCCATGTTATTGTTTTCGGTGAAGTTTAGGAAATGTTAAAACATGCAGTAGCTCTCATCACTAATGTATGGATCCATTTTTTTGCTGTGACATAGAAGAGTCTATGTGCAGTTGCTTGTGTTGAGGGGAGTTGTGTCTAATTTTCCCATTAGCATTATGATCACCAGTAAAATTGCTCAACTACACTTCTTAGCAAGGAGACCTTTCCACCACTGTGTTACATCACAAGGAAGGAAATGGTTGAAAGTTGAGGATTCGCCAAAAATTCGGAACCACTATACAGAATACAGTGACACCCAGTACACACTATATGTGATGCAGCAAAGGACACACAGAAAAAAAAACGTCATATTGTTTTTTTAATAAAAACAAATTACCGGTATAGGCCTTATGGAGTATTTTATTAATTTATTCACTTTGACTATTCAAATGTAAGGTATGCATTTGACAATTTCATTCTTTACAGCAAAAAATTAAAGATCTGTTAAAGGGCATGTCCACCCTTTACACAAAACTTTTTACTTGTCCATTATCTTCCTGCAACCTCAACAGCTATTTTTACCAGTTTATTACACCTCTGCCTACTCCCTCTGCTAAATGAGCTTTTTATTAGCTTGAGCATGTGCAGAGTAGGCTGCAGGTGAAACAGCAGTCAGTCATTGGCTGTGATGTCAGCTGTTACAGCTTTAATTGACTGCATTAAGGGAGGAGCCAGCTTACTCTGCCAGAAGGTTAGTAATGCATGAATTAAGTGAACAGGTTTTTTTTTGTTTTAAATATAAATAGAAAAACTTTCAATCAAGTAAGCATCAGTGGTGTAATATCTGGAAGTTGTACAGTTCTAAGTTGATTTCTCTGTTTCATTTTTTCACCCAAGAATTTGAACTCTTTTCACTATATATCTCCTGATTCTGTTTAAAAGTCTTCAATAATATCTACAGCTCTATTATCCATTTGAGTGATTTTAGCTTGATCTTTAGTATTAGACTATCCTTTTCTTTCTCATGTTAAGTGCATTCTTCTTTAAATGTCCCACTTGTTCTTTCTTATAACCTTGTAAAGGATATCTTAAATAAATCTGTAGCTAAATGCCAGGTTCGTATCCACTGAAACAGATCTTCTTTTTGTAACTGGGTGGTCCATGACAATGGTGTCAATTTGGTGGTAAACTCTAAATTCAGAGCATTTCCTAAACTTTTAGGAACTCTTGGTCTTTTAGGAACTTAAAGTGATATACATTATTTTAATTATTATGCTGCAAGTCTAACAGCTCAAGAGCAAATCAAATTGACAGTTGTATTTGAAGGTAATGCCCATGTGTAAGAGATGGTATTGATAACCTGAGAGAGCCCACAAAGGAACAGGGTCATCATTCTGTTTTCTGTTTGCAACTTTTTACTTTCCATAAATCTGCAGCTGTACCTATTGGCATTCTGTTTATTCATGTTCTATCCATAAATATTTAGACTTGTGGAAACTTTAAGTGATGGAATTTCCTTCTCTGCAAATTTGTGCAAACACAAATTTTCTGACGTCATGGTCAATGACTTTTGGCTATTTCCCAAGCCACCTTCTCTGTGGCTGTGCAAGCTTGTAAAGGGCTCATAATGCCTTCAGAGGAGGCATTAAACCTTCTGGACAAGGCCAGCAAGATTTAAGAGGAATATCTTTGTTCAAGGACGTTGGGGAAACAGGTGATTGGGGTTTAGGGGTGAGCTTCCTTGTCAGCTGGAACAGTAGAAGAACCTTACACCGCTCCTCCGGTAAGTTAGATAGCTGAACACGCTAAACGTTCATAAAAGCTGATTTTTATCAGAAAAATAACATACACACACACACAAGGTAAAATACCTAGCAGTTGCCTAACGCGTTTCAGGTGTCTCTGCACCCTTACTCATAGGCTGCAACTGTTCTGACAGACTAGGGTCAGACTAGGGTTTGGCTAGTCCGGAGTCCTGGGTGTTAATCTTTAAAGCAGCAACTATGCAATCATACACCTGTACTGCCTAATAAAATATGTTAAAATCAATATGACACATTACAGAGAATCTGGTTATTTCCTGGTGTAATATATTAAGTGTCCCCTAATGGATTAGCCAGAGACTATAGAAAATTGCATCAAGTATAACATAACATATTTGGATGCGATGAATGCCAGCTGCTAGTGCAGCCCCCTGGTTAAAGGCGCTCAGTAAAGGAGCCAGCACATGTAAAGTCCTACTTCGCTACTGGGGCTGTAACAGCAGAGGGGTTCTTCACTTGTGAACATGTTAAACACCTGCCAGATGTTAAGGTAACTTTTAAAATGTTAAATTTTTAGTTTATGGATTAACAAAGCCTGGATTGCTACCTTATCTTTAGCCATAAATTAAACTCTATCGGGGCTATGTACTGAGAGTTGCTGTCACTCTCTATTGCCCCCTTTAGGCAATTCACTGAGCTGATAGTGACTATCAGTGCATTGTGACTGGAGTTTGCCTTTTGCGACTCTTTAATGCCAGCTATCTGCTGGTATTAGAGATTACGTATTAAAGAGCCGTTAACAGCTCAGTACATTGGTTGCGGCAGTTGCGCAGTTGGTACATTGGTTAACGTGTCTTTAAGACACAAATAGCCAATAACGGCTCTCGATACATAGCTCTGCATAACATTTATCAACCACAACATTTTATAGATGGTTATACCTAAGCACCTTATTATTTAGCCCAAAGTGTCTAGGTTTGCAAAGTCCATACTTGGGGGCATATTTATAAAGGTTCGTTAACTTTTCGCGGCCGTTTTCGCGGACATTAACGCATAAATCGCCTCCACCCCCCCAGCGGCTCCCTCCCGTCCCCTCCCCGGGAGCGGCCGGGGCGGGGGGGCTTGGAGGGGTTGCCGGGGGTTGCCGCCGCCACTTCCCAGCAGCCCCTCCCAACCCGTTCCCCTTCGCGGCAATCTCGGAACGGGAGGCTAGGAGGGGCTCGGGAAGGGGCCGCAGCAGGTGGTCGCGACCACCCGCCGCGCACCCCCTCCCCGCAACCCCTCCAAGCCCCCCGCCCCGGCCGCTCCCGGGAGGGGACGGGAGGGACCGCTGGGGGGGTGGAGGCTCCCTCCAGCGGGGCCCTGAGAAGGGCCTTTTGGGGCTTAGGGGTCCCGCAGCTCGAACCGGGACCCCCCCTCCCCGGCCCTTTAAGGCCCTTGCGGCACTGACAGTGCCTTTGTTGGGGTCCCGCAGCTGAAACCGGACCCCCAGTGCGGCTCTTAAAAGAGCCCTTGGGCGACGTCTTCTTTCTTCCAGTCCCGCGACACCAGCTCCCCGAGGCCGCCGACCCCCAGAGGTCCCCCTGGCGCCGCCAGGGTTAATGTAAGCAGTATTAAAAATTGACCAATCAGAAACGGATTATGGATTTGCAAACCTATTAAAGAGGAGCTTTCCGCCGCGGAACTCAGATCCATGCAGTAGAGTGCTGAAGAAAGAAGAAAGAAGCGGCTGGCAACATCGGCTCCGCTGAGGCCGGCGGTGCCAGCAGGCTCACTGGCGGCCGCAGTGAGTCTGCCTGGCATCGGCGACCTAGTGGGGTTGGTTTCGCCAGCCCGAAGACGTCGCGTTGGATCAAGACGCCGGCAACATCGGCCTCGTTGAGGTCACCGGCGGCCGCAGGGGTACCTCTCGGGGGTCAGCGGCCTCGGCGGAGCTGGTGTCGCCGGGACTGGAAGAAAAAGACGTCGCCCAAGGGCTCTTTAAGAGCCGCACTGGGTGTCCCGGTTTCAGCTGCGGGACCCCAACAAAGGCACTTGTCAGTGCCGCAAGGGCCCTTATAAGGGCGGGGGAGGGGGGTCCCAGTTCAGCTGCGGGACCCCCTAAGCCCCAAAAGGCCCTTCTCAGGGCCCGCTGGAGGGAGCCTCCACCCCCCAGGCGCTCCCTCCCGTCCACTCCCCGGGAGCGCCGGGGCGGGGGGCTTGGAGGGGTTGCCGGGGAGGGGGTGTGCGGCGGGTGGTCGCACCACCTGCTGTGGCCCCTTCCCGGCAGCCCCTCCTAGCCTCCCGTTCCGAGATTGCCGCGAATGGGGAACGGGTTGGAGGGGCTGCTGGGAAGCGGCGGCGGGTGGTCGCCGCTGCCGCAGCGGGGTGTGTGGGCGGGGGGGCGTATGCCCGCCCCCTTAGGAGCGGCGTCAGGAAGGGATTTAAGTCCCTTCGTGGCGATACTATATAGTTCGCCGCGAAGGCTTAAAATTACCGCAGCACATCGCGGCCGCGATATGTATCGCGGAATAGCGCTCGCCGTTATAAATACGGCGATAGCGCTATTTTCGCGGCCGCGATGTGCGGCGGTAATTTTTTTGCGCTAACATCGTTTCTTTATAAATATGCCCCTTGGTCTCCTGGGACAGACACACACAAGTTACGTTATGTTTGATCCACTGTGCAGTGCTGTAACCCTCTGCCTCTTTATCGCCCATTTTATTTTCTCTTAACCATTCCCTTATTTGTATAAGCTGTGCCCTTTAACTTCCTGTATGTTAACCTTATAATGTTGCTTTACTGTATTTAACAAAAGGGTTGATTTTTTTACTATATAAAAATGCTTTGATCTCTACTACTGTTTGTTTTTCTGGCTGCATGGTCCTCGTTCCCTGTGTATTAAAAATGTATATAGAAAATATAGAGATAAAAAATATAGTGTAAGTAAAAATACCTTATCAATTAATATCTAATACAAACCATATATATAAATAATATATATAAATAAATGTAAAAGCACTTACATTTGATTTTCAATTCTATTTCTCCAATCCACAGTTAAAATGATGAAAAAATGTGCAAACAATAGCAAGAGAGATACAATCTGCTGCAAGTCCTAGTCCAATATTAAGGATTATTACCAGGATCTAATGGGCACCTTATTACAGGCACTCTAGGTCTGGGGGCTTACAGTCTGGGGTCTCTCTGTGGTCTTAATGCGTTTGCTAAATTGGTTTAGCTTTTTCAAAAAAAACGCTTGTTTCTAGCACTTAGGGAGCCCAAAATAAGCAGATTAATAAAACCGGCACTGTGGAACGCATGACTTGTGAAGCATGACGTCATCAATAGCGCGAATGATAGGAAATAGCCGGGAGAACAGTATAGGAACAGCAGGAGTAGCCAAGTAAGGCCATCTTGAAAAAGCTAAACTAATTTAGCAAAACTCGTTGAGACCACAGAGAGACCCCAGACTGTAAGCCCCCAGACCTAGAGTGCCTGTAATAAGGTGCCCATTAGACCCTGGTAATAATCCTTAATATTGGACTGATTGTATCTCTCTTGCTATTGTTTGCACATTTTTTCATCATTTTAACTGTGGATTGGAGAAATAAAATTGGAAATCAGATGTAAGTGCTTTTACATTTATTTTATATATATGGGTGGTATTAGATATTAATTGATAAGGTATCTTTACTTACACTATATATTTTTATCTCTATATTTTCTATATAAATTTTTTAGATATTTTTTTAATACACAGGGAACAAGGACCACGCTCCGCAGAGGCCTGATAGGACCTCCATACAGGCGCAGAGGACACCATACCTTATATTTGATCTCTACCAACTGTCTAAGGCTGGGTACACACCAACAGATATTTTCGTCTGACCTACCAATACTGCCGTGTATCGGTCGGCCGGTCGGAAATATCTGTTGGTGTGGAGTGGCTGGCCGCGACAGTAGCCACCAATTGCCCCCCACGCACACACAAACTTTACACTTCCTCTATATTCTGTTAAGTGCCATCAAACTATGCTAAGGATGCCCATTCTGACATGTTGCTCCATTACCTACTAGGGCTATTGCATTTAGCTGTACCTTGTTTTATTTGCATTAGTTGATTGGCTGCAGCATTGGCCTGTTCTTTGGAATCTTGGCAAAACAATGTAGACCTGACAGAAGTACCAGATGGGGACTTGTTTTAGTTTTATTACACATGGGTTAGTTTTGACCCTATATTTCTGATTCACAGACTACCAATCAATAAAATGGAATTAAACTAGCCATACATGGGCAGACACTCTTCCGATCGGATTACCCATCAAGGGCAATGATTGAAAATCTAATCTGAAGAACCGATTTTAGATTTTAGCTTAAAACCTGCAAAGAGATTAGGACAGAAGTTGGGTCAGCGGAAAATTTTCCACCTGGTCCGATCTTCATTCTTCCAATAAACTGCTCAACGGACAAATTTAATCGGCTAAACAGAAAACGGGTTTTGACATATAGAGCGATCCAATCGAAATGTCAAAATATTGATCCCGTGTATTGCCAGCTTTACTGTATAACTACTCGATCAGATCATATTGGCAGCATATGATTAGCATCATGTCATTTTGGTTGGACAGTCTGAGCCATATTGGATGCATCTGCACACATGAGAAATCCCTTTGTACCAACAAGATCATTTAGATATGTTTTTCTTTCAAGAGTCTCATTAATGCAATAAATAATGATTAAAAGCAAAAATCCCCCCTCCGTGTCCCCTCTCATGACCTGTTAACCAAAGCTTCTAATAAAAGAGTCAAGCTGCAAGTTCAACTGTATAGGTTAAATGAGTACATTATCAATAAGCAAAGTATGTGATGAACGGTAACAAACTCCCTGAGAGGTTTTCATGTCAGTGGTCTCAGGTGCATATCGAATCACAGTGCAACCTGACTTTGAACCTTTCGAAAGGAAACAATAAATTTCAAGAGGAGCATTTGATACCCTGAGTGGGTTTCAGAGAGGGGTTGAAGATTCTAAAATGAATATGAATGTAGCCCAGTGTTCGCCTAGCCCTGTGCCTTTAACCCCTTTACAGACCATTGAAACGCTCTGTTTCCGGAATTAACTTCTGTACGGGCAGCACAATGCACAAGGCTCATTCACTAACCATGCAATGGATTTTAATTTTGTACCAACGTTTAGGGGGGAGGGACACAGGTCTATATGGGGTGCATTGGAGAACTCACTTCAATAAATACAGGTTAATCTGTGTCACTGGTCATGAACAAGTCACTTGAAAGCAGTGTATAAAATGTTTCATGCTGTTTTCCTCAGTTATATCCCTTATTAGCAGGCAATCTCTCTTTAACCCCTACATTGATGTAGGAACATGAATAACCATAACCTCTTTCTTTCTCTTAATTGAGCCACATTCATTCTATTTTCATCAGGACCAAAGCCAGACATACAAATAATAACATGAGGACTGCCCTGGTCCTTCCTCCCTACATCCCCCTGTATAAAGAAACACAGAATTAGCATGTAGTTTCTAATGGCAGTCCAATGCTGAGCGGGGTGTGGATAGGTCCGTGTGTCAATGTTGTGGACTAATATGGTCCTTATACATAGATTGATACTTGGGTTTCACATAGAAAATAAAGTGCTTTGGTCCCACTCTAGCTAGCGAAAGGTCAGCTGGGACTTTCATCTCATAAAAGGCAGAAGTCCTGATGAAGACGTCCTGCGTGACGTCGAAACGTTGAAAATAAAATAATTTGATTTGAATGCAGTGTGCCCAGGAAGTTTACTCAATTTTTGTGTAAAATACAGATGCAGTACGAGGGAACTGCGTGGCCTGGAGGCACCTGTGAAAAAAGATATTTATACTGGATGAGTGCAGCTGACCGTTTATAAATTGAGCTAAAATAAACATTAACATATAGTTACATAGTAAATGAGATTGAATAAAGACACACGTCCAACCCTCCTTTTTAACCCTAATTTCCCCCCTTATTTATAACCCAGATTATGGTTATTAAAATGATGCCTCTTCACCTCTTGTGTCCTTCTATGTGATTTCTTTACAGAATTACAACAGTACCAATTGTATCTTTCTTCCCTGTAGACAAACCACCTGGTGTCTGCCCCCTACTCCCCCTATTATTTTATTGTCTGGGCATGCTCAGTGTACTTCTTTCAGGGAGAGAGAGAGAACCGCTCTCCAATCAACTACATTGTGCTTTGTGACCCCGGGAATGGGAAAATTCCTGCGATTTCCGATGCGCATACAATTACGTTGGCATTTCCGATGCGCATACGTTGGCATTCACCATTTTTTTTATGCAAATGCATGTGTTTTTATAATGTTAAATTACAAAAATGCATGTGCAAACGCGGAACAACGCGCAACAACAAACAGAAATCGCACACGCGATTGCACGCAATAACGCTCGCGATTTGGTGTGTTGTATTGGGGCATCAGCCTAAGCCTTTGAATTTTTGCGATCAGAGATGAAAAGTTATCAACAAAACAAGCTAAAGCTTTAATTTAGTGTAAAAAAACCAAACTTCCTTATTTATAGAGAACGTCTTGTACCAAATGAGAATATGAAGCACAAACATCGCTGAATGAACCCAGTCTAGGGTGAAATGTTAGGAAGCGAGATAAGTCAGGACCAAAGCTAAGCTACACGCTTTTGATGGCATGTAATAGATTCTTATCTAGAAAATAAAAGGTAGGTTACTTTCTACTTACTGTTCTAACAATGTAGTGTTTCTTCAGTGTACAGGCTTATCTCTATTTGTAATAAAGAAATCAAGACCATAGCAGAACAAAGATCACCGAAAGAGCATCTTAACGTCAAAAAATATAAATAAATCTTTTACTTACTTTTGTGAAGGGACCAAAGGAGCCACCCAGATATTCATGGGAAATAAAAACAAATTCGTTCAGATAATCTTGATTTAAAGCCTGGTACACACGTATGATCTTACTGTCGATGAGCGACTCCCAATTGCAAGACAACACAGCCGTTTCGGGTGATAATCTCATGTGTGTATGCATTTGGTTGGGTGCTGTTCGTTGATCGGCCATGGCCACCAAACGCATACACACGTGCGATTATTGGATGAAATGGCCATTCGACACAGGGGTTGCTTGACAGCAGAAAGATCGTACATGTGTACATAGCTTATGATTCGGCTGTATAGCTTTGGATTTTTGTTATTGACAAACTCATGTAGAGAATACAGATTCCATTTATAACATTCTTACCTTCTTTCAGTGCACTATTGTGAGTCTCTAGTCTTATTAAAAGGGAATTAAAGCCCAACATATCGTAAGGCAAATTTTGGTAAAGTCTGGACACCGCAGATTCCTGTGTAATTTCCTATACATTTGTACATTTGGTATAGTTATAGATAGGGGTTGGAGCCTGTGTAATTTCCTATACATTTGTACATTTGGTATAGTTATAGATAGGGGTTGGAGCCTGTGTAATTTCCTATACATTTGTAAATTTGGTATAGTTATAGATAGGGGTTGGAGCCTGTGTAATTTCCTATAGATTTGTACATTTGGTATAGTTATAGATAGGGGTTGGAGCCTGTGTAATTTCCTATACATTTGTACATTTGGTATAGTTATAGATAGGGATTGGAGCCTGTGTAATTTCCTATACATTTGTACATGTGGTATAGTTAAAGATAGGGGTTGGAGCCTGTGTAATTTCCTATACATTTGTACATTTGGTATAGTTATAGATAGGGGTTGGAGCCTACTACTGTATATACTCGAGTATAAGCCGAGGTACCTATTTTTAACTGAAAAATTAGTAAAAACTGATTGAACTCGAGTATAAGCAGAGGGTAGAAATTATGACCACTACTGCCTTCTGATTCTGTATTGTTTTGTGGCTTTAGTTGCCCTTTAAATGGACAGCTGAATTCTCCTACATGAATCCCATACAGTAATAGCCAAATCCAGTAACATTAACCCCCAATTCCTTGGCACTCCAGATGTTTGGAAACTACAACTCCCAGCATGCTTTGGTTGCTGGAAATTGTAGTGGCACGGTTCAATAAACTTTAAATTAAGCTTACCATCATTTACAATTCTCCTGAACCCCATATTGTAAAGGGCCCTCTGACCCCATATAGTAAAGGACTCTCTGACCGCAGTAGTTAAAAGTGTCCCCTGAGTGTTGTAGTTTCAAACTTGCACTGAACTAGCAGCCATTTTTTGCCCCAAACTGAGAAGACCCATCAGATTTACAGCATCCAGATGAGCAGCGACAGTGCTGAGTGAGTCCAGCAGCCTGACAACAGGAAGCAGGAAGTGTAAAGGCAGATTAGCTCCTGTAACTTTCTATGCAGATGAAAGATTTTTTTAACACAGCGCCTACTGGTTTCTACTGGTTACTATCCGCAATTGCAGCATTTGGATCTAAATTAGGACTTGACCCAAGTATAAGCCGAGGTTTTCAGACTAATTTACAGCCTGCAAATCTCGACTTATATTCGAGTATATACGGTAATATCCAATCTCTCAATCTTACCGAGATTAGTAAGAATTCCAACAACCTTTTCCCAACATTTGTACATTTGTTATACATTCCCACAACATTCTGGAAAACCGGCAAGCCAATAACTTTGGGTCCATCAGTACTTCTATAAAGTTGGTTGCAAATCATTATCTGTTTGGGAACATCGCAAGGTAATACACCAGTACCTTGCCCAACATTACTGTCAATTCGATGTTCAGACAGATCAAACTTTGAATTAATGTAACATCAGGCAAGTGTATGGCCAGCATTATTCCTAAGTAGGTTGTCTTTGGCTAACTACTAGCTGTTCATAAGGGCCACTGACATTCTTATGAAGTTGCACATACCTAGAAAGGCTATCCTGATGCAATATAAAAGGATATTCTGCTACTCACACAAAATTCATAGCATCCATAAGGACCCCCCAAAAGCTCAGCACTGCAATACCTGTTTACTGGCCATCCCAGGATAGAGATTGACGCTGGCCCTGGTCCTGAATGTTGCCACCTTTTTTGATGGCTTTACAAGTCATGACTGGTGGCTTCCTGGAAGGTCCTCAAAGAAGAACAAGTATTGGGGATTTGTAACGTGATCTTGGGGGTTTGTGGGGTTCCTTATGGCTACTATAATTTTTTTTTGTTTGGGTGGAATGTCCCCTGAAGTGCATTATTGCCACTGTTTGCCCTGAAGTGCATTATTGCCACAAACAATGATTTGTTGTAGGGAATCCTAACATACAGTATTAGATCTCTGGGCTGAGAGGTGCAGCTTAAAGGAGTTAACAATAAGGCTGAGGCATGTTACCACACGTTGATGTGCATTTGTGTGTACGATTTTGCCCTTATCGGTGCGCATGCAAATCGCACCAAAAATTGGGGGCGATGTGTCCACCCTTATATGAAAACACTACTGTGCGCTCTTAAAAGCGTAGTAGTCTGGCTTAACCCTAAAAAACATTTTTCTGGGAATAAGAGTCCAGAAACTGACAAGTAAAATGTTGTATCAGTTTTTTTCTATGTAATTCCTAACTAAAGATATACCTGGATTACAACAGTAACATTTAACATCCCACCAGGAATCCCCCTCTCATTTTCACTTCTTACACTTCCATTTACTTCCCCCTTCCTCAAAAACATAGAGATTCACACTGAGCATGTCTGAAGCTCAGCAAGCTAGAGGGGTGGGGGGCAGTAACTGCAGGCCTCCCTGTACTGATTTATTTTACTGTGTGCTGTGATTAGGGATTACATAGAAACATGAGAGATTGTGTCATTTTAATCAACATTTACTGACCATCAGAGAAAGATGTGTTTTATGGTTTGGTATAAAATGTGTGTCTACTTTATTTTTATCAACAATTTTAGGTAAGAGTCACATAAAAAAACTGATGTCTGTTATTGTTTCCGGTGACATCAATGTGACGTTCTGTTCATGTAGAAAACTAGGAAATACAGGAAAACATTTACATTACAGTTGCCCTAAAAGTGAATGCTGTTCAATAACCAACTATTGCACAGTTATTCTGCTTTTACATCAATACATCAATGCTTTTAGATTTGCCATCTAATGGGGCCATCTAATGGTGAATGTATACCATACTAACTACATAGACAAACTATCCGTAAGACAGGTGTATGTATATACTGTATATGTATATATATTTTATAGGTCTATATACAAATCTTTCACACCAACAGGGAGATTCACCCAAAGCCGCTATCACTCTGGGTAGATCTCACTAATACAATTCAATAACACATGTGTGGTTGTGGGTAAATTACAAACAGCCTTTCACCTATTCATCTATTGGCTGGCATTAAAATCGCGTCTTTTGTGATACCTGTGCAGCCGGCACAATGAAGGGGCTAAAGATGAGCCGTGATTACGGCTCCAGTGTTTACATGTTTGATACATTGATTTATTAATGAAATTTTACGTTTTAATAAATGATCATTCTGATGTTATTTATCAGTATATCAGTAAATCTATCTAATATCTTAAAACACAATGTAGTAAAAAAAACATGTTGGGCTCAACTCTAAAACAGTAATGCTACAGTGTGTCCTCACTTATAATATTCAAAGGCTCGGGTGTATAAACCCCGAACCATTCACTTCTTCAGATGTGGAACATTGCCCATACACTTGTATATTCATATATAGCAGGTACACTCTTACCCATCAGCCTCCATGGCCCAGGTGCTAAACGCCCCAGGCCCATCGCAAAGGCCAAATTCCAAGGACTCTTGTTAAATTCACCGGGGGTCTACACACCAGGACTCAAGTAGACATACCAGAATGGTTGCAAATAGAAAGCCTTTAATACAGAAGCCTTTTAATATCTTAAAACACCTGCCAACGTTATTAAAGTTTCCTGTACTGGCCCTGATTTTGTGAATAAGGGTGTCCATACATTAGAGCTTACCTGCAGACCGATTCTGCGACATTCTATCAATTTCGGAGGAACTGCCTTTAAGGATCTTCATTGCAATCAACATAAATTCCTCTGAAATTTAGTTGGATTAATCTACAGGTAAGCTGTAATGTATGGGCACCTTAAAGGGCAAGTCCAGTGAAAAATAAAGTCTAGTTATAAATATAAGTCACCCCTCCAAACCTAGGTTTTGCATTACTAATATATTTCAAAGATGCCCCTGAAGTCTCTTACCTGACCCGGTCCCTCGCCGCCTAGGCTCATTTCAAGCAAAAACAGGAGCAGAGGGCTTCTGCGCTCTGACAACCGCTCCTGGTCGCGGCCATCAGACGAGTGGGCGTGAAGTTACGCCTCGCTTTTACTGACAGCCACAATCAGGAACAACTTCAGGGGCATCTTTGGAATATATTAGTAATGCGGAAGCTAGGTTTGGGGGGGGTGATTAACATGTATAGCTAAACTTTATTTTTGACTGGACTTGCCCTTTAAGTCATCTGATGCAATAGGAGATACAAAAGTGTGCCCATGTTATTTATTTACAGCCACCAATCAGATGTTAGCTTTTTACAGGGTTACTGCAGTTTGATAACATTTGATTGGTTACTGTAGATTTACAGGAAAACTGTTAAACTATAAATGCATCAGCCCCATAGACTTTGAAGAGAGAATGAAGTATAATTATTTTAGAACATCACAAGGAAAGGCTTGTTGTCTGGGATCTGATATATCATTTTTTTGGGTGAACTCCTTTAAACCTATACCTGCCAATTCATTTAATACCTTTGGCATGAAGACTCGTCCCTACTCTGCTATCACCATGAGAAAGGTAACTTTACTCTTTTTATCTCTTAAAGAAATTATTAAAATATTCTATGATCAAAATCTCTGTTCTCATTTTTAACATATCGGTTTAGATCCTTTATTAAAAGAGACAAGGATTATCATTCCATTAGCCGTTGGCCAATATTGTGCATTTTTCTAGGGCTTTACATTCCTGCCTTGCTTACTTTAGGTTTTTGACTAGTTCACAGATTTTTAGTGAGGTTAAAAGTTATTCATATCAGTAGCGAATCTGCAGAGACCCGGCAACCCCTGGAAGTTTCGTGTCTGGGCCGCTGCTGAACCTCCCCACCCCTCCAGATTTTATAATGGAGAAAAATATATATAGATCTATATTTATATTTGTATAAATTTGATGACTGAGAAATATATAATGCAAAAGGCTAATATGGTGGCTCCAAAAACCCTGCTCGGTTTTCCGCTCTTACCCTGCTGTAGCCTTCCCATCAGGTACTGTTTGGCTGTTGTCACGTGGTCGTGGGTCTAGCGATCACTCACTGTAGTTTCGTGGGGACGTGCTCTAGGGTTGGAAGCCTGTCCACGCTTCCTATATCATCAGGAGCTGCAGAATAAACATAGACCTATACCTCCATTTCTCCAACACATCAGACTCGGCCCATATGTAGCTTAAATAACTTCATCTTTATTAAACATATTAAAAATCCCAATCACGGGCAAGAGAATTGGTCTACTTCTACGTTTTTTCTGCAGCTCCTGAGAAATATATATATAAATATATATACAAGATACATTTTTAAAGTTGCTTTAAATTATCTTCTTATGCACATCTGCTTATACACGGCCCCTTTGGAAAAAGCCCTAATGGCGGGCGAAACGCGTTGGAGGAGCCAGCCTAGAATCTGACGTTCTGTCGTGCATTTACTTACTTTCTAAGCCTTGTATTTTACCTATATTGAGACTATGCTGTGCAACACTGTAAAGGGGGATAAGTATAGTTACTAAATACGTTATGTTATACATTTGGCTGTTTTTTGCATTGCCTATGAAATAATATATATACATAAACTGTATATTTGAGCTGCAATCTTGTTAGTACTTTATATATAGCTGTTGTATCTGTCATATATTAATGAGCAGCATATCTTGTTAGCACTTTACTCATGGCTGTTATATTTTTCTGCACTATTATACAACATTAGTTTCTTGTATGGATATCGATTTTAAATGTTTTTAAAGTTAGAATTCCCCTGCACTGGGTAAAATAAAGGGATTTTATCAATAAGACCAAACATGTCTGAGTGCCTCAAACAAATTCCTTGTTGTTTTGATGTTATTTTCTTGCTCTTAGTTTGCTAGGCACCACTATGCACTGTTTTCATAGCAGTGCCCCGTTTCAACAGTGTATTGATTAAAGTTACACACTTCATATCGCCATGACCAACTAATTGCACACAGAACAATATATATTGTTAGAAAACTGAACTTTTTTAGGGCCGATAGACAATATGAAAATTGTGGTAAAAGCAGGGGGGGTGGTGGTATAATGGTGTTTATTAACTCTCATTGGTGTATTAACTCTCATTGCTCGGCTGATATTGAATATCTTGCCTAGAGACTTGTCTTGTGTTATTTTTATTTCAGTGTACATTCCCCCCCTCTGTTTCGGCCCTAAGATCTCTCAGTGATTATATTGATCGGATACAGGTCAAGTATCCGGAAGGTATGGTCATAGTGGCTGGTGATTTCAACCAATCTAGGCTGCCTTGTTTTTACCAGCATGTTACCATACCTACAAGATCACAGAATACACTTGATCAAGGTGGATATCATGCTATTGCCAAACCTCATTTAGGATGGTCTGACCACCTGACCCTGTTGTTGATTCCGAGGTATTGTCCAAAAGCTAGAGTAGAACCTCAGGTAAGACAGGTGAAAGTGTGGTTACCAAATGCCATTGTTAATTTAAAACTAAGGTTTCAATCCACTGACTGGCAGCATTTTATTACAGCAGCTGATGGGTCTAGTGGTGGGGAAATAAATCGTCTCACAACAACAGCTGTTGATTATATAGTAAAATGTATAAGTGAAGTTACGGTTCATAAAGAAATCAAAGTTTACGCTAATCAGAAAAAGTGGTTAAACAGAGAAGTAAAGTTGTTATTAAAAGGAACGGGGCGTTTAAATCTGGAGAAGCCACTGCATATCGATCAGCTAGAAGGGAGCTACAAAAAGCTATTAACAAAGGAAAATATTAATTTAAACAGGAGGTTGAGGAAAAAGAACTGGTGGAAAAGGCTAAAAATGCTGATTAAACAGAATAATAGTAATGTTAAAACTGGTCCTACTGACCTGTTCTGCGAACACCTTAATGTCCATTATTCAAGGTCGAAATGAATGTTGCAGAGCCTGTGAGGGAGCCTTTAGGTGCCGATTCATCTGACATTATTGTAACTGAGGAAGAGGTACTGGCCTGTTTTATGAATATGGAGGTAGGAAAAGCCGCAGGACAGGATAAAATACCAGGAAGGGTACCGCGGTTATGTTCTTCCGAACTGGCTTTTATTTATTGTGTTATTTTTAACAGATCTTTGTCATCAGGTGTGGTACCAGTCATATTTAAAACCTCGTGCAAAGAGTAATAGGGCCTCGGAAGTAGATGATTTCAGACCCATAGCCATTACCTCACTGGTATCTAAGAGTTTTGAACGTATAATTCTCAAATTCTTAAAAAACTGTATTCCCTTTAATCTTGATCAGTACCAATTTGCCTACAGGTTGAATAGATCAACATCTGATACACTCAATTCACTGATGTTCACCGTTTTATCTCACCTTGATAAAAGTAATTCCTACGCTAGAATTATGTGTTTAGATTTCAGTTCAGCCTTTAATACTGTTTTACCCGGTACCTTGATCAGTAAATTATTACAATTAGGGGTACCCACAAGTCTATGTAAATGGATTTGAAATTGTTTGGTAGGAAGGCCTCAATTTGTAAAATTTAATAACAATCTGCCAGACGCAAAAATTCTTAATGTAGGAATCCCTCAAGGGTGTGTCCTTAGTCCATTGTTATATGCAATTCATACCAAGTAACTGTAAACTAAAGCTAGGTACACACAGTAACGATTTCTGAAAGATGACAGACAGGATCTGCAAGATCCTGTCTGCCATCTTTCAAAGATCTGCATACACACAGTCCCGAGCGTTCTCCCTATAGGGAGAACGCTCGGGACTGTGTGTTTCCATCGGCCGCGCTAGACTCCCTATAGGAGTCCATCTGGCTTAGATGGAAAATCATTAAGTCGTCATCATACAAAGCTGTTCACCCCCTAAAAGTCTAGAACATGCACATTCGTATTGCGCATCTGTAGCTAGCTATGCAATGCAGTTCACAATACATAAGCCGTAATATATAGTATAGTATAGTTGTTTTGTTATGCTGTGTACACAGCTTGATAAAGGAGCACATAGCTTAGAAACATTTTTCTGAACACACAATAAAACGTTTTGTGGATTGCACTGATTGAGGCTTATCTACAGCCTTTGATTTTTTGTTCATGAACACACAAGAAATTTCCATCTGACTGACCAGTATTTCCATATTTTTTTTCAGTCGAGTGAAAATATTGTAGGTAATTTTTTTGTGTGCAGGTGACTGATGTCAGTTATTTTTTCATTTGAATCGGACGCATCACGGCTGGTCATGCAGTCGTGCTGTGTGTACCTAGCCTTAGTGAAGGTAAGTAAAATTGTGCAAAATTCGGGCCATGTCATTCAGCTTTAATGTATATGTTAAACAGTTTACAAATGAACCTCAATGCTTTTCCTGTAAAAAAGCAGGAAATGACTTCTTAGTCCCTTTTAGGATATATTGAGTTTCTTTGATGTTGCAAAAAGTGACCAAGAGGCGCAGTGGCCGAAAATGGAGTTAAAAGACACGCAAACTGATGTTATATCGGTTAGTAAGACTTAAACTCCATCATTGCGGCACCTGCATGAAGTTAACCACGCAGGCACCGCATATATTCGCATAACGCCTTACCTTTACGGGACTTTTTAACGCCAGACAAAGTCCTGCAATGGTAAAACTCCATTTCAGGATGCATGGAGAGGCGCTATCACTATGTGAATGTAGCATCGCCAGAGCAATTGCACAGGAGAACCCATAGCATCTCTCTCTGTGCATCGCCCTGAAAGTTTATATAAAAACGACCGGTAAGAGAATCATTGCTCTATATTAAAACAATCTATAGATATATAGGCCAAATCCTTCCCTTAATAACTCATCCAATATGGAGAAAGTGCACCATTAGAACTGTATAGTGGACTCTACATAACTACCTAAATATACCAAGCACAGTTGCAATAAGTGATAAAACCAAATATCGTTATTAATTTGACTTGAAGAGACAAATTCCTGTTCTTTCTATTTCTTCTTCTGTTTTTTTCTTCTGCTTTTTTGGACTGTATCTCCTCCCACAGTTTTTGAGCTAGAGACATGAAAGTCGGTACAGACGTGCGGGGCATATAGGAGAAGTGTGCTATTACCTAGCTAAGGAATCTGCGAAAGTGTTACAATGTTATCTGCGAATTTCGGGAATTTTTTTCCTATAGACTATAATGGTAACAATCCTCAAATGTGTATTTTCCGAGGTTTAAGGGTTATGTGATCAAAACAGTTAGTTTCATTCATTCATTCAAATTTAGTTAAATCTTTAAAAAAGTTAGTTTTCTAAACCCCTAATCTGACACAGGTACACACACCTACTGACTTACCTTTCCATTTTTGTGGCAGCCATACTTAAAGTGTAACTATAGTAAAAAAAACAAATTTTGACCAATCAAAAAAGTTAGTTGTTTTATACCCCAAACTGACACAGGTACACACACACCTACTGACCTACCCTTCCATTCCAGTAGCATCCATAACTAAAGGGTAACTATAGTAAAAAGACTAATTTTGATCTATCATTAATAAAAGTTAGTTTTATAGTTAGTTTAAGGGTAACTATAGTCCAAAAACAAATTTAGATGAATAATCTAAAAAAAAGTTTGTTTTTTTTACCCTCCAAAATTATACAGGTACACACACCTTCTAACCTACCCATCCATTCCTGTGGCACTCATACTTAAAGGGTAACGATAGTCACAAAAATAATTTTGTCCAATCATCAAAAAAGTTAGTTTTTTACCCCCCAATATCACACAGGTACAAATAACTATTAATCTACTCTTTCATTCCTGTGGCAGCCATACTTAAAGGGTAACTATAGTAAAAAAAAGAAAAACACCAGTGTCCTCTTTCATTGAAATAGCAAGATTATTGAGATTTAAAACCTGCAGTACAGACACACACACCCTTGCAGCTTTTCAAGCCAAATTACATTTTCAAGCCAAGTTTAAGTTTATACTTAAACTTTCCTTTCCAGTTATTATAATTATCATATACACTGACTTCTTAATCAGTATGTAGGTGTTAAAATAAAATTCAAATAAAAATGAAAAAAATGTAGTTTAGACTGTACTGTCCTGTTAACTGTATATTTTATGTTATCTCTTCCCTGTTTGATAAATATGCTCATTAGTGGTGTTACATTTGATCTAAGGTAAAGGAAACACTTACCTTAGATCAAAAAGGTATAGGAAACATTTTTAAAAAATGATATTTACCAGTTTTTCTCTTGTGTAGAAGCCACAGATGATCTGAATGGTCAGAACATAGGAATTTTAAAGATAACATTTTTTAAACAACTCAAACTCAAAGGGGAATGCCGAATGCTACAATGTCACGTATCCCTTAGTGAAGTTTTGAACGTCGTATAAGGCGAACTTTCATGTAACTACTAATGGGAAACACAATCCTCTTTTCTTGACTGGTGGAGCAGAAAAAAGAACTTAAGAGGACTTATTCTTGTAATTTCTTGAATGCTTAATTGGGAAGAAGAAAGAAAGAAATGTTGAATATATTGATTGTGAGATCTGGTAACCTGCAGGTCCAGATCAATGTATAGAACAATATGCCTTCTCTGCTTATCTTGTGCTAAGTTTAATATTTGATCTCTAATTTCCTTTGTAGAGGAGAGAGTGTTTCAGCTCAACAAGAGTCTGAATGAAATGATGCATTGCCTCTCCCCATTCATTGGTTATCAGATCTCAGCCCCCAGACATGTTGGGGTTTAAACTCATTGTCCTGATGCTGTGGGACTACAACTAGGGGTTGCGGGATCATTTTTCCTTCTAAACAAAGAGTTAGAGTGTGACATCCTTTTTTGCAAAGTTCTCAGAAGCGTACTGAAATAAATTTGGAAACAAAAAAAAATTGTTGTCCAACCCACTGAAAACAACTCTTTGCTATGGGACCTCCTGCTATGCATGTGAAAGTTTATTTGTATACATCCGTATATTTTTTCTATCTCATATTTTTAAAACCTTTTTTTATCACTATCTAGCATTTACTTTACTTTTACTGCATTATGCTTTTTATTCCAATTTATTTTGCTTTTTATTCTATTCATTTATGATGCCCATACACTGGTCAACAACTGCAGGATAGAGCAACCAATCAGCAGATGGGATTCAATGTTGATAAATGTAAGGTGATGCATTTTGGAATCCTTATACTATAAATGGCTCTGTGTTAAGTGAATCCCTGTTGGAAAGGGATCTTGGAGATTTGGTGGATAACAAACTTAAACGTATTAAGCAGTGCCAGGTGGCAACAGCCAGAGCCAGCATGGTATTGTCTTGTATAAAGAGAGGTATGGATTCAAGGGAGGGAAATGTTATTCTCCCTCTTTACAAAGCATTAGTAAGGCCTCATATGGAATATGCATTGCAATTTTGGAATCCTGTGTACAAAAAGGACATCTTGGAAATGGAAAGGGTTCAGAGAAGGGCAACTAAATTAATAAGTTACAATTATGTACACTAGAGAAAAGGCACTTGTGTGGGGATACAGTTACTGTGTATGAATGCATTAATGGGGAATACAATAAACTGTCTGGGGCATTGTTCAGCAATAGAACATGTCAGGGGACACACAGACATCCCTTAAGACTGGAAGAAAAGAAGTTTAGTCTTCAGAAGGATTTTTTATTGTGAGAATGGTAAAACTATGGAACTGTCTTCCAATGGACATGGTGATGGCAGGTTCATTGAATAGTTTAAAAAAAAAAGCTGGATGAGTTTCTAAAAATAAAGAATGTTGCAGGTTACTGGTATTGATACATAAAGTTGGAGTTGATCCAGGGATATTTCTAATTGTGGGGCGTATTTGGCCTTCCTCTGGATTAACAGTTAGGCAGGAAATGTGGGTATTTCTGAGTAGGTTGGACTTGATGGACATATGTCTTTATTCAACCTCAAATACATCACTATATAAATCCTTGAAACACAATTTGTAAGTGGTATTCAAAATGTATCTACAAAAATTTAAATTCCCCCTTCTGTTCGATTGACTGCTTGATATCAACAATTCAATTGAATAACAAAGTAACCAATAGTTATCAACAAGATGGTAATATGAGGTGAAAAAAATGAATGTAAATAATAAAAAAAAACATCTGTTGATGGCGAATGTTAGTCCCACCATACAAGTTATTACTATGCACAAGAGTTCTTTGCTTGTAGTTTTCCTTTCCGATTACCATTTGTAGTCCTGAAGGGAGGGTTAATGACTAAGCTGAAAATTTTGGACACGTCTTTACTTAACCTCAGTTATTATGTTACTGTTTCCAAAATATGTGGTTAGAGGTATTTCTGCCATAACTTGACTGACCTGAGGAGGCAGGTTGCAGAATCCTGCCCCTATAGTCTTCAATGGAGTTTTGCGCCCCTTGGGAGCAAAAGAGGCAAATCAGCAGTGGTATCTTACCTTGAGTGGAGTTTGTAGAAGCAATGCTAAACGTGGTAATGTTTTTTATTGGAACATTTTGATGTATGGATCTCATTGCTTTGGTCTCCTTGTTTTCCTAGTTAAACCTATTTGTTAAAACTTCTATGTCACTTTAGACAGTTTAGCTCCACAGCGTTCCTCTTGGATGCATTTGAATTTATAGACCAAAGACCAGACACTAGACTTGGGTATAAGTTATTTTTTTAAATGTAATCAGAACTAGTGATTCAGAGGTGTAACCACCAGGGGAGCAACAGCAGGGGGGCCGGGAGCCAAGGGGCCCCATCTTGTTTTTCCTATGACCGATATAGCCTCCCAGAAAACCTCTGTGGATGAAGCATGGATAGGGGCCCCATTATAGTTTTACTGGGGGGCCCAGGGATTTCCAGTTACGCCATTGCGTGATCACAAGCTATCACCAGCAGTGATAGTGAGGGCTGAGCATAAAAATACCATCTCTCTGGAAAGAGACAAGTCTAAATCAGTCCATACATTAGTCAATGTACCTCTTGACTTTCAATTCAATCAATATCATTTTGTGATCAGTATTATGAAATGTCAATCACAAACCATGATCCAGCCAGAAAATGCCATGGGAATGACAGCAGGTTCTGCTTGATGTTACGATCAGTATGTTCAGCGATAAAGCAGTGCAAGCTCAAGTGTATGTGTAGCTTTAGAAATCTTGGTGTGGCACCTAATGGCAGCCCAGGCTAGAACATGGCCATAATTTGGAAATGTTTCTTCTGATGAGTACTTTTTTAATTTTCTACTAAAAACATTTAGCATTTGATACTCCTCTTCTTTCATGGTACACTATGGCTGGGGACAATTTTGATCCTCTCTAGTAGTCTAGCCCACATGGTTGTCCTTAAAGTTATTGACACAAGCGTATACAAATCAATAGGCCATATGATTTCTAAGGGGCATTTAACTCACAATCCCCAGGGAAACACAAGTGCAAATGCACGTAAAAGTAGACAAAAGTGCATGGCAAAGCACTGAAACACACAACGCTTTTTGTGCATTGCAGTAGGGCCTTGACCTTAATATTAGAAATGCTCATTTATGATTGGTGCCTTCCTAACTTGAAGACATCATTAGAAGCAACAGTGGAATAATATTCTTATATTTTTCCCCAAATCACTTTTACACATTGGGAGTATTCCATCAATATTGGATAAACAGAAGTTCAGTGAATACCATCCACTATTCAGAGCGGTGGTCGATGGGTATTGCAATCCAAGGGATCACCATATCTGCAGAATTTCAGTGTTCAACAAAACAATTGCAGACAATGAAATTGTACCATAATGTTGTAAATGCAGCTTGCTAGTTTCCAACACGCGGTTCCAGTATACGAGACAAGATCTATGCAAACATTAGCTTTATACAATGATACTGCTTTTCAGTAGCCAGTTCCAAATCTCTGAATCTAGCATTGTTAAAAATTTGAAGCTTTTTCTAGCTATGACCTTGGCATTTGATCACCATTATCTACTCTCACTGTATTACTTTCCTTTACTTTATTAATATATATCTTGTAGCTCAAATGATAAGGTTTTGGATTATTGTCTAATTGATATAAAGGCAGGTAAGTAAATAGCATCTTCTCTAATTCCGTTTTAATAGTTTGTTTTTATTCTAGAAAAACCTTAGTGGTCATTAAACATACACAGCTTTCATAGCACATTTAATTCAAAGCTAAGATGGTACAGTAAGTAGAAATTGGAATTCCATCGATAAGAACATTTCATATTTCTTTCAGGTATCATTTCAAATGATTTAAGGTTTCACGCGCAGACTGAGCCCAGCATTAGACCTTTACTTATCAGTAGAATGAAAGATGATTTCCACAGGAGGGCTTATTACAATCCCAAGAGTGGTATTGTTTATTCAGGTGCAAAAAAACTCACCACACTACATGATTTTAACACTTGACAAAGAACCTATATGGTTCAAAACATGTAGTGGGGTGAAACATGTAGTGATACTACATTTCCATGAACAGGGCAAGATTGATCCAGGCGTCTATATAAAAGACATGAGTAGATTCCCTATATGTTAGTAAAACTTTTACTTACTCGTATGGACCAAAGCGCTTTTCTTTAATTTTGCAGGTATGGGACTTTGAAGGGCCAATCCTTCAAAAAATGTTGACTTCCCACTCTTAAACCTTCCCAACTGAGATACTACCCCTGAACACGATGACTTCTTATTGTTGCTTTCTCTTTAAGCCGTGCAAGCTTGTACATGTGCAGGGGAGGCATTCGGTCAGCAGCAGGTTAAAGCAGGGTGAGTATCTTGGTTCAGGAACGCCAGTGAGGTAAGTAATGTTTGGCGAAAGTAAGTATAAAGTTATGTGTAAGGGGTGGCCAAAGTTAATTTCAGTCCACTTGAAATATTTTTTCAGTTGAAATAAAAGGCACCTGATCAGGACTATGTATAGTACTAGTTGAGAACACCAATGAGGGAAAGAAAGGACAAAACACACTTGGGCTCATCTTTTCAGCTCTTAAAGGTTGAGCTAACTGATTTATGTTTGGTTAGTGCAGCTTTAAACCTTGGTTTGCGGCAGTGATGAGCCCAAGTGCGTTTTGTCCTTTCTCTCCCTTATTGGTATTCTCAACTAGTACCATACATAGTCCTAATCAGATGCCTTTTATTTCAACTGAAAAAATAAAAATATATCAAGTGGACTTAAATTGACTATGGCCACTCCTTCCACATAACTGTATTTACTCATTACACTCTCCGAAAAATTTAAAGGGCATTTATACTGGAATATATATATATTTTTTTAATTGCCCATTATTGGAAACTATAATTCTTCTCAACTATCACTGTACCGTTTTTTGTTTCTTTCGATACCTGATTTGAAAGATCTTTCATTGAAGCCGTCATTCAATAAGGTAAGTAATTCTTCCAGCATAGTTTCCCTTTAAGATATTTAGCATCAACAATATGTATATTTACTGGCTTCAATTTACCTAGCAACACTCAATCCACTTAATGTCCAGATTTTTATTTTTGCTAATGCAAATCAAAGACAACAACTATGACCACAGTATGTCTTTGTTATCCATAATCCCTTTGGCCACGAACCTAGGCACTGAAAGGTCTGGGGGATACTGGTGACGTGGATTCATCTTCTCCTGCTCTCCTATAGGACTGCTGATGTATACATCATTGTTATATGAAAACATCTGCGTGCACACTCTTCATATTTTGTCCATTCTAGTAGATTGCAATATTTTCTGTGGATGGGATGTAGGACATTATTTTATACCTCAAGTCTCCTCTTCCTCTATTTCATTGATGGCAAACATTTTAGAGGCTGGGTGCCCAAACTGCAACCCAAAACCCCACTTTTTATTGCATAGTGCCAACATGATCATTTAACCTGAATAAGGAGTTTTTACTTTAGAAAAAACAACTCTAATAGACTTATACCAATACAGTGGATGGAATCGATTATAGATTACCTGTTAACCTCTACATTAGCACACAAGAGTTTGAAAACTAAAACAGTGACCATTAACCCCTACAGGATTAGACAGTTTGAGATCCAAAACAGGGACTCAAGCAAAGCTTATTGTTATAGTATGACACCTCTGTCTGCTACAGACTGCCACTACACTTTCTCTCTGGCTTTCTGGTAAGAAACGCTGTTGTGCATGAATGCCCACAGAGAGGACTCAGAGTGCCACCTCTGGCACGCATGCCATGGGTTCGCCACCACTGCTTTATTTGGACCTTTTGCTTGGTGTTTTATACTGTGTATCCCTGATTGGACTTATATTGAGAATCAGTTATTATATATTCTCTTTTTATAAATCCGTTTTGTAGCTGGCCAGCTATACCGTGTTATATTTGTAGGGATAGATTGCCATGTCCTTTTATTTTAGGAAGAAATTGGTGGTTTATTTATTTTATGTTGTGCATTACATAGAGGATTTTATATACAGGTTGCTATTTATCTTGTTTACATTGTATAGCAGAACAGGTGACTTTTAGCACCCTATCTGCTTTCTTTCCTGGATAGGGGGACCCAGGTGCACCTGTTGAGGGATTTTGTTTTTCATGACATGTATGGCCCATTAATGCATTTATATAAAGTTACCATATCCCCATACAAGCAGCTTTTCTCTATGTGCTTTGCAACACAGATGCATACATTTTTTTTTCCCTGTACAATTCAACATGTGCGATGTGATAATGCATAGCTGCACTTTTACATGTTGGAGAAAAAAACGTTTTATACCGATTGTGTGCGATGTTTCTACAATCACTAGCTTGTGATTTTTGCAATAAAAAACACAAAGTTACACAAAACATTAAAATAACCTAGCAATAGTAATCCATTTAAATAAACAATAACATGGCAAGTGTCTAAGCAATAAGACGCCTGCTGGTGTACAACACGTGAGAGGCAGGGAAGTTAAATATTCTCCCTGTCCAAAAACAAAGAACTTGCAACTAAGAGCCCAGGACACTGAAAGGAGAGAAAGCTTAAGTGCTGCGTTTGGCTTCAAAGAGGGGTAGAAACAAAAATGTTTTCTATGTAATGCAACAATCCCTATCCAATGCACCAGGGTCACTTTTTGCACTATTAAAGGACAATTATACTCATAAAATGGGGAAAAAAGTTAAATGTATACGTATGTTATGCTAAGTTCGCCAACCTTACCTCTGTCTTTTTTTTTTTTTTTTAAATACAAGAATGCAGAGAATTCCTTCTTTAAAATCCAGCTCGTTATAGCCACGGAAGCGTTGGGCAGAAAGTAAATCACACTATTAGCATGTTGTAGATAAGAAAGGGTGACAGGTCAGAAAAGCTGCATGCTTCCTGACCAATCAAATGGCACATTCTAATTTTTGTCACTGACAGAGAGGGAAAGGCAGGATTTATGGTCTGGGGATCAGGAGTTTGGACATTAAAATCTTCTTTCTGACATAACGCAGGAACATAAGTGGGTGGGTTTTGCTTTATACGTATTTAACTCTCTGCTGACCATGTATGTGTATCACCAGTATAGTGGTCCTTTAAAGCATCACTCATACAACTGCCAGTACACAGTAAGCATGCAGTTTCTGGCACAATTTTTTCTTTTACAATTGTCCAATCAATTAGTTTCCTGGGGTGAATACCGAATGAGGTTAATTGTTTGACCATCATAGATTTACAGTTAGTTGTTTTAAACATTCATTATATTTTTCAGCATAAAATGCTACATTACAGTTTAGTTTTCATTTTATACAGACCATTAAGAAGTATTGCTGAACATTAAGAAGTATTGATACTACAAAATCTGTAATCTCCAAAGTAAAAAAACATATTTACAGGGGAATGGCACAATGCTTATAACATTAACTTCTGGCATACGGTAACTTTCCAGGAAATAAATAGATCTAGAATTTCCAGGTATCACAGCGGTAGAACATTAATCATTTACAATGTTGTGGAACGTTTATTTTAAAAGGTCTCCTATTTTAAAAGCTTAACCCTTTCTTTTAAAACTTTAAATTTTGGATTGCTATTAATCTTCTTGTTGAATGTTACTATGAGGTCTTCAAAAGATTTATGTTGTTCGGAAGATACAGCGCAGTACTGAGCAAGAACCTGAAATAAAAAACATGGTAATATTATACACACACAGGTCAAATAACTTGAAAACTATAGTCTAGAAAGACTAGAATTAGTCTTTATTTATTGCAAAATATAACAGGGAGATGTGATAAATTATACGTATTGTTTTTTATTGGTCAAAACCAGTTCACACTAAATGGTCAGTATGGACTGCTACACTGTAACGTTCTTTGGCAATATTATTAGATTGGACCGACTAAGGTTTGCAGACCCAATTTGTTAAATAGAGGGGGCAAACCACGAGACTCAAAAGGGTAGACATGCTGGCAAACACCAACCAGTTCACTATGAAGTGTGTCAGAATCCAAGGATTTCTGTCACAGCAAATTATATTACTCCTTTCAGTCATTTTTCTTGTCACTATGTACTAGTGTATATGTAAACTGTGTTAAAAGGAAATTATTCTAATCCTCAGAACAAATTAATCTGTGTTTTCTTAATTTTATTATAGATTTACAGGGACATGCAATTTACTGCATCACAGGAGCCCAGAAGGTAAGGAGGACAGTGGTAACACCTTAATTTAAAAGACGTTCATTTTCATGCTTCTAAATATCACAAAAACAAACGATTGATGTATTGCAATGGGTGTCTGTGCTGTTTACACAAAACGGAGCAAGCCCCACAAAGAATGAGTTAAACCCACACTAAATCGATATTACATCGGTAAACATGGGTTTAACGCATTTATGGCTGTTAACGGCTGATATCACATCTCCCCATTTATCTTTGTTAAAAGGGTTTTTCCTTAATGGATAATGGCAAAACACCATAATAATGTTATGACCTTACAATTATGACCAAAAGAACTGTATACCAGTATTAAAACAAACTGAGGATTTGCACATTACCTTTTTCCTCAGCTTCTTGATTGGCAATTCATTATCAGGAGCTTGTCTTAACAGAGCTTTGATTGTGCCTTTCCAATTAAATTTACCTGTGATAGAGGCCAAGAACAAGTATGAGTTTCATGTATTAAATAAACTGAATTTAGTTGAGATTATGGAGGATAACAGGGTAATCCAACTGGCCTTTCTCCAGGGGTGTACTGGGTGAGTTTTACAATATTTAACAGATATATTTCTTCAAAAAAATACAAGGTGGTTTTAATCCTGGTTGCTCGTTATTTGGATATTCCAGTATCGTATGATCACTTGGATCATGTTTGGATGACCGTATGATTATTATATGATTTTCTTCCCTTCCCACATTAGAACCATACACTTGGTATTGGTGTGTGTATGGGCCCCTTTAGTTTATTTTACATAAGAATAATATGTATTGTGGGTATAGGCCTTTTCCAATTGAAAAAAAAAACACCAGTAGATGTGTACCAAACCTTTCTCCAAAATCATCCACTGGGTTAGAAAAGGAATCCAGCTTAGAATAGTCCCTGCAGAGAGCAAGACAAAAATATCCACCCAAGGATCTGAAACACTGGCAATGGCAGTTTGAGGGCAGCACAGTGGCTTAGTGGCTAGCACTGATGCCTTGCAGCATTGAAGTCCTGAGTTCAAATCCACCCTTGCACACATCTGCAAGGTGTTTGTATGTTTTTCCCTGTGCTTGCGTGGGTTACCTCCACAATCAAAGACAGGTAGGTTTTTTGTGTGTTAAAGTTTAAGTAAGCAAAGCTACTTAAAGTGTATATCCACCTTAAAAATAAGATCTTGCCATAGTGTAGGCATCCCCCTCCCAACCCTAACTGCATAAACTGTAAAAAAGTTTCCAAACACTTACTTGCCAGCCTTAGTTCCAGCAGCCGCGGCCTCTAATGATACTTCCGTGAACAGAGTATTATTAGGGGCAGTACCTGCAGCCGAAGGAACACGGTCTAATAAATAAGTCTGGTAAGGCATTTTTTTTTTTCCAATTTAAATAATGCGGTTATGGTTGGGAGGAGGGTGCCACACTACAGAAAAGATTTTATTTATAGATATGAGACTATGGGAACTGGAGGGTGTGAGAGAGGGGGAGGGGGAACAGCTCCCCTGCGCATGCCAGAGTCCTCCAGGAGGACAGGGAATGGGCAAAAACCTTTTCACACACAGACAGCTCCTATTCTTCAGTTTCCTGGACTTTGAAACGGCACTACAGGAGAACAATTCGGAGCATCGGAGTAATTGAGGATTTTTTAAAACTACACAGTGGGCTAAGTTTTACGTAGTTTGGGGGTGGACATGTCCTTTAAAGGAGAACTAAACCCAATTTTATATACTCCAGAATCTGAAAACAACCCCCCTAAAAACACCAATAAGCTATAAAATATCACTTCAGTAAATTGTATTAAAGTAAATTTAAGCCTGATATGACCTCAGTCACATGCTTCCTTGCTTTATCTGTCATGTAAAAGGATTGGCTTGAAAGTATTAATAGGTGTGGCCAACTGTAACAAGTGTCTGCCATAGCTAAGGACTCAGCGTGCGTGCGTGTGTGTGCACAACAATTCTTTGACCTGCATTAAAATAAAGATATAAACAATAAAAATTCATATATACAGAAAGCCTACCTTGGGTAGTTCTGTTACTTTTACCATTTAAAATGGAGTGGTTCCTATTTTCTTCGTCCCCCTCCTCTCCTATAATTAGAAATTATTTTGTAAAGGTTAAGTAATACAAGCCCTTTTAAAAGATAGGAATTATATATAGTACATATTTTTAGGGGCTCATGTTTCAGTATAAGCGTGTACCATTTTACTGTATAACTAACAATAAAAGCAGAAGGACTCAGGGTTCTGCAACCTTGAGAAATAAAGTTTAGTTTGAAAAACATTCACCTCAAAAGATTTTTAAATAGAACTTTCTTGAAATAGTTTCCTGCAAACAGTTTCAACATAAGCAGGTGACTATATGATACTAGTATTCTAGTTGCAAACAAAAAGCTATACCTCTGAATGGCCAAAAGAGAAGACCGAGATTGACAGTACACAGTTTCTGACAAAAGTCTTGTCGCCTGTGTATTATGCAGTAACTCCGGATTTTTAATTGATCAATTGTTGTTAGAAATAGCTCATATGAAAAGCTAAAGCCCTCCCAAATAATATTAAATGTACTGGTAAAAAATAGTTTCACTGAAAAAATTATTTATCATTTAATCAAGACAGAAAGGTCAAAATGTTGCAAGACAAAAGTGTAGTCGCCTATACCAAAAATGATCTACAGCCAATCCAAACATATGTCAGCAAATTAAGTAGTGGTGCTGTGAGATCCAAATTTAATATCTTGTAGGACTTCCATGAGCTTGAAGGACAGCATGCGGTTTGGCAAAGATTCATTCAATTTATTGATGAAATCATCAGGAATAGCCAAGAAAACAGTCTTGCATGCCTCCCAGAGTTCATCAATATTCTTTGGTTTCGTCTACCATGCTTCCTCTTTTATTCTACCCCACTGCTCAATGATGTTCATGTCAGGTGACTGGGCTGGCCAATCCTGGAGCATCTTGATCTTCTTTGCCTTAAGGAACTTTGATGTGAAGATGGAAGTATGTGATGGAGCACCATCCTGCTGCAGAATTTGGCCTTTTTTATGGATGGGAATATATGAGGTAGCTAAGATTTCTTGGTATTTTACACTATTGATGTTGCCTTCCACCCTGCAGATCCCTCGCACACCCCCATACTGGATGTAACCCCAGACCATGATTTTTCCTCCACCAAACTTCACTGTTTTCTGGGTAAATCTCGTCTCCATGCGGGTTCCAGTTGGTCTCCTGCAATATTTGCGGCAACTGTGGTGCAATTCAACAGAAGATTCATCTGAAAAATCCACCTTTTGCCACTTTTCCAGCGTCCATCCTTTTAGCAGACTGTGGGACTTGGCAAATGCCACACGGTTTTTCAATTGTCTTTTGTTTAGTGCTGGCTTATGGGCACTGATTCATCCATGGAGGCCATTTCGAGACAGAATCCGACAAACTGTTCTGGCTGACACAGGGATTACAGGTGACCCAGAGATTTCCTGGAGCTCTGCTGCAGCTAAAAATGGGTTGCTCGAGCCAACAATCGGTCCTCTTGAGCAGTTGTCTTGCGGGGTCTGCCTGACCTGGGCTTGTCAAAAACTTCTCCAGTCTCTTCAAATCTTTTCTTTATCCTCTGAACTTGATGCTGAGAGACATTGCCACGTCAGCAGTGGATTTGGTATTCAGCCACTTGATAATAAACACTTTAGTCTCAGGGTGAATCTTAGGCATGTTTGCAGAGGACTATTTGCAGTTGATGTGAAGGTCTAGTGTACTGGGGTTCTTTTTATACACACCTGACACCTAATTGATCCATTATTAGTCACAGGTGAAGCCCACATGACAAGGCGACAACACTGTCTTTGCAAAAACTGACTCAATGGGCTTCACCAAGCTGTGAATATTAGAATACTTTTTGTTAGTTTCGTTTTGCATTGAAACATTATTACAAAAGCTGTTTGGGGTAAAATGAACCATTTCTTGAAACAAAATCTGCATTAGAATTATTGTTAAGCGGCACTTCAGGTCTATTTGTACACAAGCGACAAGACTTTTGTCAGAACGTGTTCATTACTTTTTTCGTACTGGCCAACACATTCTCCAGCGATAACTACCGGAACTAGGCTCATTTCGTAAAGTTGTGTCTATGGTTAATTTCTTGCCAACAATATATTTAAAATACATATGCTTAGTACAAAAACTAGCTTTACTTTATACTTTGCAATAAATTTAAGGGAAAATATACCAAAGATGTATATGATAAAAACTGTTTAAAGGAATAACAGGCTTTGTAAACTTGACTTCTGTAACTTTGCCACAATCATTCTGTATTTTAGAACACTAAGGGGCTTATTTAATAATAAGTGCAAATAGATGATTCCTTTTTACTTTCCTACTAAAGTAAATAGAAAACATCTGGTTGTTGCACCTTTTATTAAATAAGAAGAATCTGTAATATTCATAATATGCAATGTACCTTCTGGGTCACACTGTGCTCCGTCTCCCTCTGTTACTCCATTGTCTATACTCTCCTCATCTTCACTACGCTTCTTTTTCTTCTTCCTTTCCACAGACCCTTCTTGCTCTGCCTCTTCTTCCAGTCTTCGTTTCTTGCCTTTATGCATTTCTAATGATTCCACAAGATCTTTCTTTTCTTTCTTGTTTTTCTTCTGTCTCTCCTCCTTACGTTCCCTTTTGTTTTTCTTTTGCCCAGTTTCTTCAACTGCCTTTGGAACTTGCTCAGGCTTGTTTTCTGGAACAGGGTTTGCAGATTCCTGAGTGTCTTTGCCCTTTAGATTGTGACAGTACAAATTGAAACTGTTAAATTACAGCTCCATAGCCTATAAACTCTTTGTCAAACTATATGAAAAGGTACACCTAATGGAGTGAAAAAATACCTACTGTGCTTGTAGCTTCTGCAAAAATCTCCCACACTTGATCCTGTATCTTTTGGTTGTGAATTTTTAAGCTGTTCTTCATCCAATTCTAAATAAAATGATGCAAGTTACAGCATTATGGTTGTTTTCCTATACTTTTGTCTTAAAGGAAAGGCGCCCCCCCCCCATAATAATTTAAATATACCATTTCCTAGAAGTGAAATCCCAGTAAATATTAACATCCTGGTAGGGTAGCTGGTACAGAATGAGATTTGACAAATTTAAAGATTTGTTTTTTTTCTATGATCTTTTTCATTAATGAAGGTGAGAGACTGCTCTCTCTGCAAGTATCTCTATTATGCAGAATTAAACTTTACCTATATTTATGGTAGCTTTGGCTACATGTGTAATCATTTTTATCTCACCTGGATACTACTGTAGCAGTGAAACACATGCTACTAAACCAAAAAACAAAACAAAAAAATAGACAAGTTGCTCTGAAAACAAAGAGGCATTTGGAGGAAATACAGAGCGGCTGGGGAGCCATCATCATGCAACCCTTGTTGGCACTGCCTCTATTATTAGCAGACAAGCTCCCTCTGTTGCTGGTCCAAACAAAACAGGTGCTCATTTATAACTGGGTTGGGTAACATATAGGGGTACTAGAGTTCTGACTCTTTCACATTTAAAAATAGAATTGTATAAAGATAGCTTTATTCTTCCCCTGAAACACACTGTACCAAGAGCTGCTATTGCTAGGCACTGCCCTTTGGTTCATCGCTGCAAACAGGTTAGCAAGGGTTTAAGATGGGATTTAGAGGTTGTGGTATTCTTACCAGAAACTTAGCCTTTTTTCTTGGAACATTATCATAGGAATTAATTTGGTTCAAAATATTCCGGATGTTTGGACTGATGCTAGGCTTCTTCATTACTTCTTGAATCCTCTGTTTGAAAAAAGAAATAATTTCTAAACATTTACCTTTTTTTCCGTAACAACAAAACAAATATATAAAATACAGTCAAGACTATATGTAACAAGTCATTTAGTATGTGCCTTTCCTGGCAGGTACCATATATACTCAAGTATGAACCGACCAAGTATAAACCAAGGTATCTCTTTTTACCTGAATAAAGGAGTAAAAGTGATTGACTCGAGTACAAACCGAGGGTAGAAATTGTGACCACTACTGCCTTCTGATTCTGTATTGTTTTGAGGCTTTAGTTGCCCTTTAAATTCCCAGAATATACAGTAGACCTATACAGTAATAGCCAAATCCAGTATGGCTATTACTGTATGGGACTACTGTATGGGAATTCTGCTGTCCATTTAAAGGGCAACTAAAGCCTCAAAACAATACAGAATCAGAAGGCAATCTTTTTGACAATAGATACCATCCTCCTGATTCTGTATTGTTTTCCCATACAGTAACCCCCATTCCTTGGCACTACAAACATCTGCAGTGGCAAGGGATAACTGTACCCCCCCCCTCCCAGACCCCCCCCACCGTTGAATTCCTTCTCCTACCTTGGCAGTTCGCTCCCATCCGCTGCTCTGCCGCATGCTTTGCATCCTCTGCTGGCTGATGTCATTACTCGCCTCACTTCCCGGCGCCGAGTAGCGACGTCAGCCAGCAGAGGATGCAGAGCAAGCAGCTGCCGGAGCAGGTAAGTGATTGACTCGAGTATAAACCAAGGTTCGGTTTTCAGGATATTTTTTAGCCTGAAAACCTCGTTTTATACTCAAGTATATACAGTAATATGTAGAGTAGTTTTTTAAACAATACAATAAATTGCATTTTAAGGAAAATGTGCTTTTCTTTTTAGATTTAGAAAGAGGTTTAGGATCAGAACAAATATGCAGACAATTACCCATAATGCCTGCCTAACATGATCCAGAGGAAGACAAAAAAAAAATTATCTTTTTTAGATTTGATTATAGTTTATGAATAAAAACAAACCCCTCCAAAGGACACTAAACCATCCTATTAATGTTCCTTGCAAATGTATCTATTATTCATAGGGAGGTGAGTTTGCTTATTCCCACCTCCCTGTGAATAATAGAGCATACGAGTAACAGAGTTTAATTTACCTACTGGTGCTCCACTTGCGACTTCTCTTCAGCAAGTGCCGAACTGTGTTGACCGCGCTCCTATCTGTTGCGTACACGTGCCAATGTTAAAGATAGGATCACAATCAGGCCTGTCAGCTGTGGAAAAGCCGCGAGTGGAGCGCTGGTAGGTTAGTTAAACTCTGTTACCCAAGCATTCTATTATTCACAGGGAGGTGGGAATAATGGGTTGTATGTGATTTGCTAAAAAATGGTGATTGCATGTGCTCCAAAAACAGATCACAGCACATACAATGCGGCTACCCACATTGTCATACATTGACATGCGATTCAGTGTGGCCTAGCCCTAAATGGTTGAGAACAAATTGCATTGAAATGCAAATAATTACAGCCATTTGAACTGTGCAATCAATGTTTTTTGGGACTTTAATCTCCACTCTTAAGTAAACTTCATATTGCAGATTGTATTCAGTTATGACATAGTATTATTGCCCATAATGCGTCACTCAAAAATGTTTGATATTGATCATCTCACCTGTAGCCACTGTTGTTGTTTTTCATCGCCTTTATTTGTTTTTGCTTCAAAAGCTTTGCCCCCATATTTCTGGTCTTCACTTATGCATTTCAAATGATTTTTATAATCATCGCCCCTATATGAAAATAAGTTTTATACAAACAAGTAAATTCTAAATGGAACAAGCAAATCCCATCAGCATAAAAAAAAGAAGAAAAAAATGGACCACCACCAAAGCCTAGTTTATCTTAAATAACTACCTGCATTTTGTGGGTTAGAATTTTATTTATTTAAATTCAAACACCTTTAAACAATCAATGCTCCTTTGAACTCCAATTGCAGAGTATTAACCGATATTAACGCCTGCACGCTTTTCCCACCTGGCATAGTGTTGCCTCAGCCGTAAAAACTTTCATGCACAGCCTGGACATTGCCTCCAATTTGCACATATTAATTGGAGGCCGTGCCAAAAAGGAGTGCTGGGGTGTACTTTCTTGAGAACTGTGAACAGCCTGGACATTACATACACATGATAAAAGAGAGAAACAAATTCTGTGACAGTGCAATCAGACTACAAAAAGTAGAGAGAAAAAAAGTACCCCCCTCTTAGATATTACCCTAAATATATCAGTAACACGGCGGATCGAAATTAAAATATAAACTTTATTAAATATGCATAAAAAAATAGTAGAAAAAAAACATTGGGAATGGGTGGAAATCATCCAATATACAATCAAAGTAGTAGTGAGTGGAGATACTAAATATTGATAAATCTCCCCCACTTAGAATAGAACTAGTAAACAAAATATGTAAATATGCAGGTAGAGGATCTAATAGTCTGGTAAGATCCCCTAATGAGATAGAAACATATCCTTAGAAGTCTCTAAGGGTATTCATGGCTAGTACTAGTTCAAAAAACAAATATACTAGGGATTTCCTGGTCTGGGTCCCTATAAAGGATATGTAGATTCCCTAAGAGAGAAAAGGTCCAGATCCCAGATCTGACAACACAACAGAGGCTTCTAACATGAAAACCTCAGATAGAGCAATAGGATAATATGCACTAAGCGGGTGCCTGGATTACACCCCCCTCAAACACAAAAAGCATCTTGAGGAGGATCAGGCAGCCAGAGAGGTGCAGTGGGATCAGTAAGTAAAAGTATAGATTTAAAAGTTCATATCCAGAGGAAAAGCCCCTATCTCATTAGGGGATCTTACCAGACTATTAGATCCTCTACCTGCATATTTACATATTTTGTTTACTAGTTCTATTCTAAGTGGGGGAGATTTATCAATATTTAGTATCTCCACCCACTACTACTTTGATTGTATATTGGATGATTCCCACCTTTTCTCTGGTTTTTAAATGTGGTTTTTTTCTACTATTTTTTAATGCATATTTAATAAAGTTTATATTTTAATTTCGCTCTGCCGTGTTACTGATATAGTTAGGGTAATATCTAAGAGGGGGGTACTTTTTTCTCTCTACTTTTTGTATTTTCATTATATATCCCCAATTGCCCTTTCTTAGCAGGATTCATATTTTTGGTCTGTGCATCACACCTCTTTCCTTTTGAACTAGTGCAATCAGACTGTCAATTTCATAGGACATTTCTTCTAACTGCAACAGAATGGAAAATACAAACAACAGTTCCTCCCTCCTATATATTTATATGATTTTTATTTTTTCAGTATAGCAATCCTTATATGACTTATCAACCACTACAGCTCTTCTTTAAATGGAATCAGTAAACAACTTAAAGGACAACTAGCATAGTACCCAGGGTGAGGACCTAAAATCGCTAAGTCCTCACCCTGGGTACTTTCCCTAACTCCTGCACTACTTACCGCAAATCTGCTTCGCCGATCGCTCCATTCCTCCGCTCTTCCTGCTTCAGTGAGAGATCGAAGGCCAGCATAGGAAGAATACGCTCTGCAAGGAGGCGTGTCTTCCAATTGGCTGCCTCGCGACTGTCACTGACAGTAGAAGAGAGGTGGAACAGGTGGATCGGCGAAGCAGATTTGGGGTAAGTAGTGCAGGAGTTAGGGAAAGTACCCAGGGTTAGGACTTAGCGATTTTAAGTCCTCACCCTGGGTACTATGCTGCAGTGGATCGGGGAAAAGGTGAGTATAATTGTCCTTTAATGTGATTTCCAGAAAAAATTATTTACTATGAAAATTAAGCAATTTATGTATTGCATTAATTACCAGTTTACAACCTTCCTTAACATAGATTTACCGTATTTCTTATGGATTCACATATGCATAACAAATGATACCTACCAAAAATCTTTACCACAGTCTATACAAGAGAGACATCCACAGTTTCGGCACTTTCCTCTATGTTTTTCCACTTGTGCCTTCTTCAAAGATTCCCCACAAGCATCGCAGGTAAAAAACACCATGGTGAACTATACAAGTTCCAGGGCTGTATTTCCAACAAATCTAAACTTAAAAAGCTTTAAGGAGAATTGAAAAAAAAGAAAAAGCTTTAGCATAAATGTTACATAAATCCCATGCATTTTAAGTTTCTGCTATGGAGACAAAACATTTTTAGACAAACAACTTCCACTGTGAAAATACCACTACCACCAGACATACTAACATTCCTGCGTTGTTCGAATTTTTTGGTGATTGACATTCTCTTAGGACTAGTCCATACTGGCACATTCTTACGCACTAATGGTCACACTTGCGATCCGTTTTGGAGCACATGCAATCAACATTTTATTGCACATGGTGCCATCTACCATAGTGTGGCCTCAGCCTTAATGTCCCATCCCCTAGATCTCAAAATCAGTTAATCTTGATTAATCTCTTTTACCTATCACTACTATTTTACCAACTAGCAGGGGCGTAACTACCATGGGGGCCCCATCTACTTATTTTTCCTATGACCGATACAGCCTCTTTCCAGAAAACCTCATTAGATGAAGCATGGAAAAGGGCCCCTATCACAGTTTTGCTGGGGAACCTACTGATTACTAGTTAGGCCACTGATAAAGAGGTAGTGAGGACTAATAATTCGCCCGACCGACATTTCAGTATTTCGGTCGGTCCTAAATATTAGATGGTTACATCTTTTGCCTTTCGTCCAAACCAGACAATTGGATGTAGGAACCATGGCCGTTCATGTAGACCTTTATGGACAGCATGTTCGGCCGCAGGAAACTGAAGAACATGGCTGCTTATCCTGCGACCGACAGTCCTTCCTCGCAGGATTGCACCATGTGTACACAGTTTAAAGGTGCCCACACAGAACTTACCTGCCAACCAATGCCGCAACATTCAATTAATTCTTTAGGAACCACCTTTCCGGTGCATCTTCCCAACTGACTTACAATCGCGAGGTCCCGTCTGGCCCATTCATTTTGCGATCGTATGTCAGCCACGAAGATGAACCAGAGAGGTGGTTCCTGAAGAATTAATTAAATTTCGCAGGATCGGTCATTATAAGGGAGGTAAGTTCTAATGTATGGTCACCTTTATAATATCCATTCAGGCTAATTTACATTTTAGTTTGCCTTGGAAGATTAAAGGGCAAGCCCAGCATTCAAATGAAAACGTGTATACAGGCAAATCACCATGAAATATATATATATAAACTGAAATCCTGCACAATGTCCTGTTACCCGTTTCTGCTTCCTGGTTCTTCCAGTTAATAACTGTCAGTTATGGATTTGACCGTTGACATCACATCCAATGACTGAATGTTAATCCGCTATCTGCCTCTATTGAGCATGCCCAGGCTCAGTACAGGTTTCTAAATTGCTCATATGTTATTATGAGGGTGGAGTTGCCCTTTAAAGCGACTGCTCGTTACTCTGCCACCTTCCCAGAATGCACCACACTTGCAATACCAGGTACATATAGATCAAACTGGATATACAGGGGTAATGGTGGTCGTTGGATGGCAAGGTTATAAAATTGGGCTATACAACACAACATGTTCTCTACCAAAGCCTATTAAAAGTCCTCCCTGTCGGTTACAGCTGTTATACTCCCCATTACTGAATAAACCACTGGTACCTCACACAGCTCCACAGACCATGCGAACCTTCCTGCTCTACAGACACCCCACAGACACGCGCTACTCAGCACTATTTACTAGGCTACGTCACTCCCTGCACGCCGCTGAGTAACTTCTCCTGCCCGGTTCCAGAAACGGAAGTGACGTGTAGGCGACTTTGAGATCTACTCGGCGAGGGTTAGTGACGTCATCGTACAGCAGTGACAGGAGACTGGGAAATCTCTCTGCCTGGTACAGTGGGGGATTCAAGGAGCCTGTCAGGAGTGATGGACTGTGCCACTGGCTTCCTACCAGTGAAAGGGATAAGACAGGAGAAGTTCTTAGAGGATTGAATGCTGCTGGAAGTCACTTAAAGTCTGTGCTCCAGGTAAAATATTGAAGGTAGCCAATAGAGATAGACAAATCTTATTGTTCAATTGATTTATACTTCATTTGGCTTGGCCATACACTACCTCAACATTACACCCACTCAAAGGATAACTATCATGTGTACAAAGTTTTTTAAAAAACAGATAAAATAAGTTCTCGATCCAAAATCCAATTAAGAGCAAACAACCCAAAATCCAATCGAGGATAAACAATCCGAAATCCAATCGATAAGGAACGATCCGAAATCCAATCGATAAGAAACAATCCGAAATCCAATCGATAAGAAACAATCCGAAATCCAATCGATAAGAAACAATCTGAAATCCAATCGATAAGAAACAATACGAAATCCAATAAATAAGAAACAATACGAAATCCAATCGATAAGAAACAATACGAAATCCAATCGATAAGAAACAATCCAAAATCCAAGATATGAAACGATCCGAAATCCAATCAATTAGAAACGATCCAAAATACAATCGAGAAGAAACAATCCAAAATCCAATCGATAAGAAACAGTCCGAAATTTGATTGAGGAGAAACGGTTGAAGATCATCTTGAAATCTGCGGGGGATGGGGACTTGATTGGATCTATGGAAAATTTTCTGCCTGATCCAGTCTTAATTTTTTCAATAAAACACTCAATTTTGTCAAGTGGTTGAATGGAAAACTACTATTGATATTTTTAGCGATTCTGTAACTTTTTATTGAATGCTAAATGATCAGGCCAAGTGCTTGTCAGATCGTTGTAGGAACGATGGGAATGTAAGTTTGTAGTGTATAGCAATGTAGTGTAGAGGGTAACTGTGGTCCAAATCTGTGGTTTCAATCAAACTCAATAGAATCAACACCAAATTTAAAATTTTTGACATTGCATTTTAATTTTCATTAACAAATTTATAATTTATGACATTCCGCAAAGTTACGCCTTTCTAAAAACGTTTTGCTGGATCCATGGTTTTTTTTTGTTCACGGAAACCAGGTTCATTCAAAACTGGGACTCAACCTTACTCACTATGACAAAAATTGCTTCATTTAAAAATATGTACTGGTAGGTGCCCAGAATGTTTAAATTGCTGCGCAGCAACAGTATTTTGCACGTTGGTGGGAGATAAAACGTTATCTGGGTTTATATATATTTTTACTGTTCATTATTTACCAGTTATATTTGATAGACAAACTCATTAAAGGGTAACTGTGTTCCAAAAATGACTTGGGATTGCTATCCTGAGTATTTGTGCAATTTGCTTTCATTTTTTTTTTACATAGTTTGGAGATATTTACATATTTATATGTGATATGGTAGCAGCATCACCATATCCCCTGTAGTTCCTGCTTCCTGCTCTAAAACCATTTGCCAATCCCTCTTCCTTGTGTCTCCTCCTCCTCCATTAAAAAAAGACAAAAATGTACACACCTTACACACTCCCTGCTGTGGGCTGTGCTGTTATCCCCCCCTCCTTCCCTTCAGTCTTCCTTCAGTCACTGTAACTCGATCTCCCCCTGGTTTCTTCTGCACTGAGCATGTGTCAACCGCAGATTAGAAGGAGGAACAAGTATTTGTGACCGCAGATTCATAACCTCCCACCCCCTAACTTTGTGATCAGTGATTTCTTAATATCTTGGGCTGTGCAGCACATAGATAGGTGGTTGATAGTTTATCAACCACCTGGCCCTCTTATCAACTTCACCAGAGTTTTTTACCAGAGAGAAAGTGTACCAGCTATCTGTAGCAGAGAGAGGTCACATGCTATAACATTCAGCTATGCTTGAGTCACTGTTTTGGATCTCAAACACCTGTGTGGTTATGTAGCGGTTAATAAGTAATCTATAATCGATTCCATTTACTGTGTTGGTCTGTGTCTTTTTGAGTTGTTTTTTCTAAAGTAAAAACTACATATTCAGGTTAAATAATCATGTTGACACTATGCAATAAGTGGGGTTTTAGGTTGCAGTTTGGGCACTCGGCCTCTAAAAGGTTTGCCATCACTGGCCTAGTGTATGGCCAGCAAAAGATATTATGTAGATTAGATGTTAGTCTATAAACTAGCAAAAGTACCAGGTGTACAATGGCACACTGCTGTTGGGCTGGTTAGCCAACCATACGGGGATATGAATTATTTTGTCTGATAAGCTAACAATAGGCCTAGTTTATAATTTACATGAATGTTTCATTAGGTCTCTTATTTTCCATGTTGTTGTACCCATTAATCAGTTTCATCCTGGTTCAGTTTAAAAGTTTAATAATGTCTCCCTCTGTTCTTATAATTTATATGTTGCTTTTTCATTACTTTGGTTTATATTAAGGCTTACGTTTACGTGATGCTTGATAATAAGACGGTTGTGATCAAATACCATGAGTATAAATGCACTTTATTGTTGAATTCTCAGTACTAGGATCCTAAATGTTAAGAGTAGTATTGTCCAGATAGTTCTTATTTACATGTTTTATACTTTACAATGTGAACATCGTTGACTCACTTGAGCATTTGGCAGTAACAGCCATAAAGGCATCTAAATCCTCAAAATAACACTAAATCAGAAGTCAGATCACCTTGACTTTAAAGGATCCTTCATATTGAAATGGGTGTTGGGAAATTTACCTTACTAACATGTTTTATTTCCCAGCATTCCAGCATCAAACAGTTTGATCACTGACCATTATACTTGTTGCAAATTCACATTCCTAAGGGCTAGGCCCCACTAGCGCGTTTCAGATCTGATTGCACTAGTGAAAGTGCAGGGCATGTAAAATCCTATGGGACCAACCCATGCGCTGCTCTTCCATGCGATAACGTAATAGCAGAATAGCAGAAGCGCATGCTGAATTGTGCACAGAAACACGATCACATGTTACTGTGATCACTCGTTCTCCTGTGCGCTCAGGTGGAGCCTCAGCTACAGCTGAAACTTTTTAAAGCAGGTCATGCCCACTTGTAGTCTCTTCTAGCCAAGTCTTCAGCCGATCCTGATAAGGGAGAGTTGGAGCAGCTATAGAGTGCACATACACACATTTATCTTGTCCAGTTCATCAGAAAGTTACATTTACTCTAATGCCATTTACTGGAGTGGCATTTTACAGTATATTGGTGTTCTTTCAACGTCTAAAGCAAAGATTTCATGTATTTTTCCAGGAGCTTTGTAGTTAGTGCACATATATATTTACGCCTTATAAAGTTCTTTCTATTGATGTCTATAGAACTTGCTACCTATTATTGGCTCCTAGATTTGTCAAACTAGCTTTTAATATCAACAATTTTCCAACCCCTGCTTTATATGGTATTGGATTAAAATAAACTCCTAGCACCCTGCAAACCATAGTTCACAAAACTGTATAGATTAAGGACAAAATTAAACCAACCCACACCACCATCTTTCCTTTAATATTATCCAGGGTGATGTTAACTGCTAGGTCAGAGGGTACAGTCACTAACAGCTGTAAAACATACCATAACTTTGCCTCATCATTATGGTCTAACTCTGCCTTTTGACTGTCAGTGACATGACCAATGGAAACACGTTCTCTGCAATAAGCACATCTTCCCTTTGACCAGATTGTGGACTGATATCAAATGGGGGGTTGGACCGGACTGGCGACAAAAAGTTTTGGTAAGAATACAAGGTATTAGAGACTGTACCCAAAGGTGAGGATCTAGTGGTTGAAGTCCTCATCCTGGGTGCTTGTGGTAAGAAGAGGAGGGGAGCAAGTACGCTAATTATAATTGTCTTTTTAAGGGGAGATGTTGGAGAGTATGTTATAGGGCTGAGTAGTATTTAAATAGCTTGAAAAACATGCAGTAGAAGAACTTTTCAAAAGTAGTTTAGAGTTTTACTCTGCTCTTTTAAACCTAAACAATTTAATAGTAATTTATAACCACAACATTTATTTTTATATGTATTTAAAGGGATGAGCTTATTAGCTAACACAACCCTTTAAATGGCATGCCCATCCTCAGAATGAAAACTTTTTGCTATGTTTAGCTTTACCAAAGACGCTTTTAAACTTCTTTATTATTCTACCTATCGCTGAGTAGGATAAAAAAGGGACTAGGTGGATCTATGGGCCGTATTTGTAAACTGATTGTTAAACTGATCATTAAATTTCGATCGGTTTAACGATCGTTAATTTGCAATCGTTATTGTACATTTAAAATACAATCGTAAGTTACCGATACGATCTTAAATCTACAATATCGAAATCATAGATTTACGATCCCCACAGAATACCATTGCGGTATTCTACAACCGAAAATCAGTAATTATCGAACGTTCGGTTGTAAATGTACAGTCGCGATCGTACAATAACTAACCTGCGATATCGCTAAATATGTTAAAGAGCTGGTTTTCTACCTTTGTCTTAACACTACACTAACATTATATGTTTTACATGAGATGGCATTTGGGAATGGGCAATGGAACAGTCAAGCAGGATAAAATAGAAATTTGTAATATATTTAGAGCTTTTATTTGGTTTGATTGCTCATGGGATATTTTTTTCTATTCCTAGGGTGATTGAAATGTTTATTCAATATGGATCATGCAGCCAGTCACAGTTGTCACCTTCTCCAACAGCTCCATGAGCAGCGGATCCAGGGTCTGCTCTGTGACTGCATGCTGGTAGTAAAAGGGGTCTGTTTTAAAGCACATAAAAATGTCTTGGCTGCATTTAGCCAGTATTTCAGGTAAGTGAAAGTCTTCATTATTGATGGGTATCCTAATTGCAAGATATGCGATTAATCCTTACCTTTATTACTATCGCCTTGCAGTAAAAGTGATTTGCACATTATATCCTATACTGATTTCCATCTTGTGCATTGTGTGTCTTTAAGACTGTAATGTTAATCATGTTAAAAAGGCACATAAAGCATACACAATTTCCAACTTTATTTTTTTTGCTTTACTTGTGTGGCTTAGAATCCAAAATAATTGTTTCTGGCACGCACACCACAAATGTCATCTAGATATGAGGCTAACCCCTTACTACATGGCCGCAAGCAGGTTAGCATAGATTTAGGAACCAATTGTAGATTGTGCACCTTCATGTGACTGTTGGCTAGATAAGAAATTTGGGATTTGTTGTGTATAAACTGCCTTGAATTTCTTTAGTAATGTAAGGCCCTCACATGAGTTGCTACTGAAGTAGTAGTCTATTAATAGACTTCCAATAACAACATGGTCACCTTACTGTGTTTGAAATGTTGAATAAATAATTAAAGGTTATCTCCACTGAAAAATATAACATTTCCTCTAATATTAGTGTGATATAATTTAAACACATACCCCGATTTTCAGCTTATTCTGTGCACTACTTTGAAAGATTTCCAGCCTCTGATGCCTGTACGCTATACAGGCATCCGATCCTCCTCCTTCTGGTACCCGCCTGCTTGCTTATCTCCCGACGCGTGTGCATTCTTTCCTACATGCACAGTTATTAACTTCCATAGTCGGGACTGCCTGACCCTGCTCTGTCAGCCGACAGCCAATGGGAACGTAGGAGTTACATAGATACAAGAACAATCCCTGCAAGAAGTGACATGTGCAGCCCTCCGTGGCAGCTCCCCCCTTTGTTGCAGCTCCCCCTTCTTGGCGGTTCCCCCCCCTCCATGGCAGCTCCCCCTTCTTGGCAGCTACGCCTGTACCCTCTGTTAACCCCCCTCCTACCTTGTAGAGGGTCTGCTGTCGCTGTCTTTACTCGCAGTGTCACAGAGCTTTCCGGTTCACAGTCCGAGACACTCCTCCTCGCGTATGTAAATCCGTGTGGGGCTTTTCGTTAATTCACATACGCGAGGAGTGTCCCGGACTGTGAACTGGAAAGCTCCGTGGCACTGCGAGTAGAGACAACAGACCCTCTACAAGGTAGGGGTGGGGGGTTTAACAGAGGGTACAGGCGGAGCTGCTACAGAGGGCGGAGCTGTCACGGAGGGGGAGCTGCCAAGAAGGGGGGAGCTGACACGGGGGGGCGTACTGACCACGGAGGGGGGAACTGCCACGGAGGGGGGACTGGCTGTGGGACAGAGGGGGGACTGGCTCTGGACAGGGGGGGACGCTGGCTGTGAGGCAGAGAGGGGAGAGGGAGACTGACTGCGGGATGGGGGGGATTTGCTGTGGGACAGGGGGAGCTGGCTGTGGGACGGGTATGCTGGCTGTTGGGCAGAGGGGAAGAGGGAGACTGACTGCGGGATGGGGGGGACTCGCTGGGACAGGGTTATGCTGGCTGTTGGGCAGAGGGGGAAGAGGGAGACTGACTGCGATGGGGGGACTCGCTGTGGGACAGAGGGGTATGCTGGCTGTTGGGCAAAGGGTGGGGGGAGACTGACTGCAGGACGGGGGGGACTCGCTGTGGGACAGAGGGAGGGACACTGGCTGTGGGACAGAGGGAGGGACACTGGCTGTGGGACAGAGGGGGGATTCTGGCTGTGGGACGGGGATGCTGGCTGTGGGGCAGAGGGGGGGACGTTGCAGAGGGGGAGAGGGAGACTGACTGCGGGACTCGCTGTGGGACAGAGGGAGGGACACTGGCTGGGACAGAGGGGGGACCTGGCGTGGGACAGGGGATGCTGGCTGTGGGGCAGGGGGGTGCTGGCTGTGGGGCACAGGGGGAGAGGGAGCTGACTGTGGGATGGGGGGGATTCGCTGTGGGACAGAGGGAGGACACTGGCTGTGGGACAAGGGAGGGACACTGGCTGTGGGACAGAGGGGGGATTCTGCTGTGGGACGGGGATGCTGGCTGTGGCAGAGGGGGGGACGTTGCAGAGGGAGAGGGAGACTGACTGCGAACTCGCTGTGGGACAGAGGGAGGACACTGGCTGTGGGACAGAGGGGGGACGCTGGCTGTGGGACAGGGGGATGCTGGCTGTGGGGCAGAGGGGGGGTGCTGGCTGTGGGCACAGGGGGGAGAGGGAGACTGACTGTGGATGGGGGGGATCGCTGTGGACAGAGGGAGGGACACTGGCTGTGGACAGAGGGAGGCCACTGGCTGTGGGACAGAGGGGATTCTGGCTGTGGGACGGGGATGCTGGCTGTGGGGCAGAGGGGGGACGTTCAGAGGGGGAAGGGAGACTGACTGCGACTCGCTGTGGGACAGAGGGAGGGACTGGCTGTGGGACAGAGGGGGACGCTGGCTGTGGGACAGGGGGGATGCTGGCTGTGGGGCAGAGGGGGGGTGCTGGCTGTGGGGCACAGGGGGGAGAGGGAGACTGACTGTGGGATGGGGGGGATTCGCTGTGGGACTGAGGGAAGGACACTGGCTGTGGACTAGATGGACGTATGTCTTTATATAACCTCCAATACTATGTTACTATGTAACTGTTATACAGACATTATGGGATGGGTATAAAGTTTGGACTAGATGGATAGATATCTTTATACAACCTCCAATACTATGTTACTATGTAACTGTTATACAGACATTATGGGTAGGGTATAATGGTTGGACTAGATGGACATGTGTTAATCTAATATGGTGCTGTTAGAAGAGCATTTTGCAATACAGCTTGTGAAACTTCCAGCATCCCCTCTGAAATACACCTTCTGTCTCCCAGACCCCCCTCCAATACAGCTAGTGACACTCCCAGCATCCCTTCTGAAATACACCTTCTGTCTCCATTCCAAACAGGTAGGGGGAGGGTTGGGGGAAGGTGTACTTTCATATTAAAAAAAAAAAAAAAAAAACATTTTTCCATATAAACAGTGATAGTGTTGACTGTGTTTAAGTGACTGCAGGGTAGTAAGGAGTCTGGGTCAATACATATTTACTTAGACCAGAGGGATTAGACCCACTAAATACATTGCATTCCATTTTTGGGGTGTCCGTTTTGTAATCTGCAAGGATATTAAGTTTTTATTAACGCACGCACGTGATTGTTTGTACAGATCACACATAGGAACACATTGGGCAACATACAAAAAAATTGCGTTGCGTTTTTTTTTTTGTCTGTGGGGCCTCAACCTCAATATCTGAGGCTGCAGGCGTTTTTTTTTCTTATATTATTGGCAATCTAAACGGTTGCTTATTTTTGTTGTATTAAACGGTACAGTATGGCAATGCGTAGTGTGTTGACATATCAGCACAAATATATTTAAATTATAGGCCAAATACAACATATTTGTATCATTAATATTGTTTACAAGATGCAACATTCCATAAGTCTAAACCACATCTACTGAGTTTGCATGCGGTAATAATTTTTGTTGCCAATAAATATAGATCCAATGTCTGCGAGAGCTAATCTTGCCTTCCACAGGGTAGAATGCTCCTAAATAATGGAAAATGCTTTAGACCTCGTTTATATGTGTTATTTCTATTGGCTTATTATACTAATTTTTGAAAGGTTCTGCTGCTTTTTGTTGACCGTGGTTTTTCCATTGAGATCTTGGCAATAGGAAGCTGTTGGCAGTAGCTGCTTCAGCAGAACAAAAGGGAAAATATCTGAATACAGAGCTTCCATTATTTTGGAAACGCATGATTTCCTCTTCATGTGTAATACAGCTCTATATTTGTACTTAGGGATCTGTCCAGACTTTTTAGGTCCCAGAGAGGAAACTATGGGGCTGATTCAGTGAGAGGTGCAAATTAATGGCCCTTGCTTTTAATCTGCAGAAACCAGTCAGATGTTATCTGATTGCAGTAACCCTGTACAAAGCTTACCATGTTATTGGTTGCTGCAAATTAATGGCACTGATTCAATTTTGCATCAGACTGACTAGTGTCATTGATAATAATTAAGTAGTCCATATTAGACCATGTCAAATAAGTAGTGCTCCGCAAATGTTAATGTAAAGGCAGACAGGGTTACTGCTTGCAATAAAATTGCCCACTTTTTTCACACAAGGTGTGAGTACACAATTACCCAAGTCTACTTGTGTACAGTTACAAAACCTTTAAATGTAACATTGTAATGGAGGTTGAATAAAGACATATATCCATCTAGTCCAACCTTTATAGAAAAGTCAACCTACATAGTCATTGAGGTTGAATAAATTTAATGTAAATCTTTAAATGTAACATTGTAATGGAGGTTGAATAAAGATATATGTCAATCAAGCCCAACCTTTTCAACCTACTTTTTAACCCTACCTAACAGTTGATCCAGAGGAAGGCAAAAAGCACAGATAAAAAGGGTGGAAGTAATTCCTTCCCAACTCCCAATGGCAATTGGAAATTATCCCTGGATCAACCAGAACTACAGTATATGTATTAATACCAGTAATTCTCAATATTATATAGTATCCCTGTACCAACCAGAACTACAGTATATGTATTACCAGTAATTCTCAATATTATATAGTATCCCTATACCAACCAGAACTACAGTATATGTATTAATACCAGTAATTCTCAATATTTTTTAGTTTTAGAAACTTATCTAGCCCACTTTTAAAGCTATTCAGTGAACTTGCTTTTACCACATCTTCTGGAAGACAGTTTCACCGTTCTCACTGTAAAGAAACCAATTAGTAAACAATGCACATAGAGTTTATTGTATGGCCCATTAATATATTTGTATAAAGTGATCATATCCCCATGCAAACGTCGCTTCTCCAATGTAAACAACCCTAACTTGTCTAATCTGCCTGCATAGTCAAGCCCCTCCATTCCCTTTATTATTTTAGTTGCCCTTCTCTGAACCTAACAGTTGATCCAGTCTGCTTCTATGCTACATTTGCTTTATTTTGTTTAAAAGTTGATTTGATAAATTAAGAATGTTAAAGGACAATCATATTTTATTTATTTCTCCTCCCATCAAATCCTGTCCTCATCCTTGGTTTGTATTATTTACCCCAATCAAAGCAGTCAAACTTTCCCTTCTTGTCCTGGCCCCGCCTCCTCCGATGTTCCATACTTATTCAATGAGAAAATACGCTCCACCAGAAGCATGTTTTCCGATTGGCCAGTCCTTGACAAGAGGAGCAGGACAAGACCAGTAGTAGCAGAGGGAATCTGACAGTTTTGGTTGAGGTTAATACTACAAACCCAGGGGTGAGGACAGAGCGGTGTCCACAGGAAAATCTAGCTAAAACACAAGGTATTTGGGAATTCTGCTCACACTTTGAAGTCTTTGTTTCAGAAAAGCCAGAATGGTGATATAAAATCCTATTTATATTTAGTTATGATTGATTTTTTTAAGTGAATATTTTGTCTCAACAGATCTTTGTTTCAAAATGCTTCTAGTCAGAAGAATGATGTTTTTCATTTGGACATAAAGAATATTGGTGGAATAGGTCAAATTCTGGACTTCATGTATACCTCTCACCTTGATTTGAATAGTGACAACATACAAGTTATGTTGGACATTGCACAGTGTCTTCAAGTGCAAAATGTTCTTAACATGTGCTATAGTTTCTTAAAACTCACCACCACTGTGGATCCTGTCACCTCGGCACCATGTAGCAGCAGTTCTCTTCCTCTCCAGAGTACATGCCCAATATATTCTAATTCAATTTCAAATGAACAAACTAGCACTCATTTACTACAAAATAATGTAGCACAAGAGAGAAATTCTAGTGTAACCCAATCTCAAAAGACAGATGCACCTACAAATGTGCCATCCAAACCCACATCAACCCCTGTGAATGCACCTGATAAAGAATCTCAGTTGAGGCAGTTAAATCAACCGTATAAATTGCGTGATTTTTATAGCAAGCTTTTCTTCAAGGAAAATGCTGATAAGGCACTGGGACAAGTCACAGAACCCAATGCTATAGAAACACAGCCTTGGGCATTAAATAATTCTGAACCTATTATAGAGCCAACTGACTCTGTGCCATCTCTTCCCCTTGAACCCTTGCCTGCATTTTCACAAACATTTTCAAACCAAGATTCTGAAAGTTCTCCATTGCAGTTTCCCAAACAAATGCGTCTAAAAAAAGCAGTGCATTTAAAAAAATTAAACTTTCTGAAGTCCCAGATGGCAGCCGAAGAATCTCCTCAGCCAACAAATGTCTTGCAAAGTGCTCCGGAAGAGCCTGTGGTTTCTGTTGAAAGGGTTGTGGAACAGAAAGAGGACCTCTACCTGGAAGCAGAGGGGGATATTTTTGAAAGGATAAATGAAAATATTGAAGCTGAGAGAGCTGAAAGCCCTTCCATTATTGAGCGAGATGACCTGTCACCCAATAAAAACTGTGCTTGTGACATTTGTGGAAAGAGTTTTAAACACCCAAGCAATTTGGAACTACACAAACGTTCGCATACAGGTATATCGTGTTTTCAAGTTCAGACTATAAAAATATACCTTTGTATGGTGGTAATAGAGTGATGGTAATTCGTGGGGAGTGGGTAAGGCTGGAGCTGCAGTTTCGAGGGATAAGTTTAGAAAATTCAAAATGTTACTGGTATTATGCTTGTGAAGGTTCTCATTCACCCAGGTCATGGTATATCTGTTGTATTCAATTCGTCAACTGACTTGAAAGGAGTTCTTGAAGACGTTTCGCAGTCATCCGACTGGCTTTCTCAATTCAGAATGACTTGACAAGAATCTGTGGCAATTATGTACCCTGGAAAATCCCAATTAGCATATCACAGCCAGGTGTTAAGGGTGTGATTGATAGTGGCTAAGAGGTGTTATAGGAACGCCCAGAATAAGGTGTTAAAACAGCATTGTACATGGCAGACAGTTGGTGTCGAACCCCCCCACGTCTATTTAGATTGGTTTCTTTATTTTCACATAAATGGCCTCCTTAACACCTCTCTTGAACCAGTCACGTTCCTTTGCCAATATGTTAACATTACAATCTTCAAAGGTATGTCCTTTATCCTTAAGATGCAGATACACGGCTGAGTCCTGACCCGAGGAATTGGCTCTTCTGTGCTGGGCCATACGTTGATGCAGTTGCTGTTTGGTCTCCCCCACATACAAATCAGAGCATTCTTCACTGCACTGCACTGTATATATGATGTCGCTTTTCTTGTGTTTTGGTATTGGGTCTTTCGGATGTACCAATTGCTGCCTCAGTGTGTTGTTCGGTTTAAAGCAGACAGGGATACGATGTTTTTTGAAAATTCTTCTTAATTTCTCAGAGACCCCTGCTACATATGGGATGACCATGTTCTTCCTCCTGTCTTGCTTTTCCCCTTCACTGTTGGTATTTGTGTTCTTTTCTTTCCTTCTACTTCTTTTGACAAAGGCCCAGTCTGGATATCCACAAGTTTTAAGGGCTCCTCTGAGATGTTTCATTTCTTTAGCCTTCGCCTCTGTGCTAGTGGGGATGTTCTCGGCTCTGTGTTGCAGGGTTTTGATGACACCCAGCTTGTGATCTAAAGGGTGGTGGGAGTCAAACATCAAATACTGATCTGTGTGTGTTGGTTTTCTGTAAACCTCTACTTCCAGTTTACCATTTTCCTTAACTTCTACAAGTCATTCTGAATTGAGAAAGCCAGTCGGATGACTAGCGAAACGTCTTCAAGAACTACATTTCAAGTCCAGTTGATCTAATTGAATACAACAGATGTTTACTGGTATTAATACAGCCCGATGCATCAAGAGCTGCTATCTGCTACCGAGTGCAAACTTACTGATGATGTTATATACTGATAGCGTCTCTCGATGCATTACAAAGTGCTGGTATCTATTTTGGCACTTTTAATGACAGCCATTAGCTGTCATTTAAAAAGTTCCAGAATAGAATGACGTTGTCGACATATAACACCAATTGCAGGGGCTGCACGGTTAACTTCCTTGTTTGCCGCCCAGCCACTAACATCGGTTATCGGGACATAAACTCCAGAACAGGTGCAGCGTGCCTCATGGTTCATAACCTGATAGTCCTTGTTGATCCAAGGGATCCTTTCTCAAGGAGAAAAGGATCATAATTGATCCGAAACATGTCACAATAAATGCTTTAGGGGTGTATTTTCTGTGTGAACGCCTCCTCATTCCTCTGAAGTATACTGCAAATAACCTGCATGTGGGAGAGTGAGGTATGACGGATGCGGTCCGGATGTGTCGCTTTATATAAGTGAATCCTTTCCCATTGCCATTTGAAATCAGGAATTTTTTTCCCCTTCATACTGTTTTTTTTTGTCTTCCTTTGGATCATCTGTTAGGTAGAGTGCAGGGGTTGGCTTGAAATGTTGGACTATATAGACATATGTCTTTATTCAACCTCCATTATTATGTTACTATAAATGATTACCAGGGGTAAGGGCATAGCAATGTAGGCCATCAGCCTGGGTACAGCAGAAGGGAGAGTTGAATGAAATTAAAAATTTGCCCACTAAATTGGTTTCCCCATATGCACTTATTAAAGCCCCCCTCTTAATAATGGTATTGGGTTGTAGATTACTCTTTTACCAATGGCGAGAGCATAAATAGTAACTGATTTTGGGTTTTAAAAAGGTCTGGGACAAAACAACAGTGATGGGTCTGTTTTTTAATTGGTGCATTACTTTGGCTTAAAGGGCAAGTCCACCCTTAAAACAAAAAAATCACTTGTCAGTTACCTACCCTCAGTTCCAACCTATATATTTAGCACATTATTAGATGTATTACTAAACCGATATTTTAGGATAATTATTGCCCCATTCTAGCAGAGGAAGACAGACCCTCCTTCCATGCAGTAAAAAAAATGGACAGAAAGGGTGGACATGCCATTTAAGGTACCCATACTCTCTACTTTCAAATGTACCCATGTCATTTCCTCCACCATTAGCAAGGCTTCCGAAGAAATTCATTGACAATCAAAACAAAAAAATGGTCACCTATCATTTACTAAGTCCTAAAAAATGGGACTAATCATTGTCCCCAACCCAAAATTATATATTTAAAGGGCAACTAAAGCCACAGAACAACAATTAACCAGAAGGCAGAACACCTTGATATAAAACCAGTAATCTGTGTCTTACCTCTCATTTTGATACGGGCGCTGGGAAATTTACCTAAATAACATATGATTTGTGCTTTACTTCTCAGCATTCTAATATCACACAGTTTGGTCAACGACCATTATGTTCTGCACATGCTCTGTCCTTAGCTATGGCACAAACTTGTTACAGTTGGTCACACCCATTAATAATCCCTAGCCAATCCTTTTACAGGACAGATAAAGCAAGGAAGCATGTGACTGAGGTCAGGGGGTGTGGTCTAACACTGCACATACACATAGTTACTTCATCCAGTTCTTAACAGGCTTTGATTTACTTTAACAGAGTTTACTAAAGTGGCATTTTATAGTTTATTGGTGTTTTTAGGGGGTTGTTTTCAGATTCTGGAGTATACAAAATTGGGTTTAGTTCTCCTTTAACACATTATCAGATGTAAATGCATAAATAGGGAAAGGCCTAGAACAGAACCCCCATAGACAGCACTCTATCCCTTGAAACCCTAATTTAAATAAACCATCGGTCACATAGTCCCCGTGTGAGGAACCAATAAGAGACTAGCGGATCCATAAATATCTATAAATAAAAACACAACTTTATTATCACACAATATATTTAAAAATCGGGCGTCCCCGATTGTGGGCTAGACTGACAACCTAAAGGCAATTGCTGCATTCCGGACCCAATAGTTCATGACTCATATACACGAGGAACCAAGTCCTATATGTTTGTTTTGGTTAACCATATGCAGGGGAATCCTTTAAGATTATTAATGTCCAATTCACAGTAAACTATACATTCAAATCATCTATAGTTAAATAGGGGATTCCACGTTATTCTGAAGTGAGATGTCACTAAAACTGGTTGTACGTGGAACAGTGGAAACAATCTTCCAATTTTCAGCATATATCGGGACTTATCCTGGCATACAATTCAATAGTCAATTTTATAATCCACCTGGTATGTGGAAACCAAATTTAGCTGGTATACTTGCAACTCAGCCGGCGATAGAAGCACTCATCCGACTCCCAGCATATATCGGCACTTAGTCCATCACATGTAGCCTCTTCACCCGAATGATTTAGCTGTATTGGTACATAGTTTCCTCGATATCCAAGCCGTTTCCCCTCTCTCTCTTATGGTTCACTACGAACTCCTCCTAGGTAATTTGGTCCGGTCCTTCAGCAATTGCGTCAACCGACATACGTTTCGACGTAATCACGCGGCTTCCTGAGGAAGTCATGAACTATTGGGTCCGGAATGCAGCAATTGCGGTTAGGTTGTCAGTCTAGCCCACAATCGGGGACGCCCGATTTTTAAAGTTATGGTGTTTTTGATATATATTGTGTGATAATAAAGTTGTGTTTTTATTTATAGGTATTTATGGATCCGCTAGTCTCTTATTGGTTCCTCACACGGGGACTATGTGACCGATGGTTTATTTAAATTAGGGTTTCAAGGGATAGAGTGCTGTCTATGGGGGTTCTGTTCTAGGTCTTTCCCTATTTATGCATTTACAGTTTGTTGGCCTCTAGCACCCCCTCTAAGTACGGTATTCCCATACCCACCCTTATTATATGGAGATTGCATCCAGATGCTATATTTATTACATTATCAGATGTATTACTAACCAGATATTTAAATATAATTATTTCCTCCTTTCTCGCAGAGTAATGGGGCCTATACACGGACCAATTACGATCCGTATTAGTCCGCTAAATTTTTTTTCTTTGGTCCAATAGGAAACAAAAGCGTAGGATTCCCATACATGAACCAACAGTCCTGATATCTTTCAACTGCACTGGCAGCCGCAACATCTCAGCCAATCAGTGTCGCGGCTGCCGGTCCAAACCCTTTTGCCTGCAAAAAGGGGCTGTGGGAACGAAAGCTGGTAGGTATATTTAGCTGCCGAATAGGGAACCAATAACAGTCATGGCACAATCCCTGTACAGAATATAGCGTATATTGAGATTAATAGTGAAAATCATCCCAAAGAAAGTTGCATGTGTATTATTTTTGGAATCTGGCACACTGAGAGTAAAAAAAAAAAAATCATCCCCAACCTCTGCAGCATTGAGGTCAGAAACAGTGAATAGTGAGTTAGGGCACGGCCACACTGCAGCGCAGACGCAATCTCACATGGAATCGCATGCCATTTCATGTGCGATTTCGTTGTGTTTGCGCATACGATTTCTTAATTAGGTATAGGGAAACGCATGCGATTGGGATTAAAAATGTGGAACGCCAATCGAAACGCACCCGAAAACGCGAGTGATTTGAAAAAACGCAAGCGCAAACGAAGAAAAATCGTAGCAGTGTGGCCTAGCCCTTAATAAGTTTTAAATCCACATACCGCACAACCTTGTTTAACAGTCCACAGGGTACGGTCTCATGGCGCCATGTACCACTACACGGGCACGCTCTCTTCTGTTGAAATGATAGGTTTATTGTGACATTGCTCACTCTCACAACATTTCAGAGGTTCCTTGTCAGGTGTGTAACTGACGAAGGAACACCTGAAACGACCTCGAACGGATGATCGGACATGTCGGTAAATCCTGATCAATTGTGTGGTTCCCAATGGGGCCACCCGTTTGATCGTTCGAACTATCGACCGCGGCCACTATTGCCGTGTCCGACGGACATTTGTCCCAGCTCGTAGCGAGCGCTCAGTTCGTGTGTACCCAGCCTAAATGTTTATTACCTGCAAAGTGTCTTTTGGAAATGATTATCCTAGTAATTGCAATCCTGACCAGTGTTGTATTTATTAATGATAGAATTTTTAGCAAATTTTTGTTGAATCCTAGGTGAGAAGCCCTTTGAATGCAGTGTATGTGGGAAGCACTTTTCACAGGTGGGATATTTGGTCAATATTTCTATGTGTCTATATTAATTGATAGGTAAAAAAACATGCAGGGTTATTCAATAAAAGTTCTTGTCGTTTAAAATGGTGCTAATTTTGTCCCAACCAATCAGATGTTAGCTTTCAAATGTTAAATAAGATCTGATTGGTTGGGGCAAAATTAGCACCATTTTAAACGATAAGAACTTTTATTGAATCTCCCTGATCGTATTTATTGTTAAATATTCTCAAGCCAGTATCTAAAGGTTCGTACACACATGCGTTCACGGGTGTCGACCTGCGGCGCATGATGTGTACGAACGGCTATTTAAAGCGATAATCAGCCTGTGTATGGGCACTTTATCAGCTGGAACGGCTGCTCTTTCGAGATCTGCCCGGCGGATCAGGCAATGATCCCTGTACGAACAGCCGTTTCGTACACTTTGGCACCCGCAATCACACGTGTGTACGAACCTTTACATAGGGCCATATATATAAAGATGCGCTATAGCTATGCTGTGATCAGCATTTGGTGACTAAATATAACTAAAAGGTATACAGGGAGATTCAATAAAAGTTCTTATCGTTTAAAATGGTGCTAATTTTGCCCCAACCAATCAGATGTTAGCTTTCAAATGTTAACTAAGATCTGATTGGTTGGGGCAAAATTAGCACCATTTTAAACGATAAGAACTTTTATTGAATAACCCTGATAGTAGTTGAGGATCCTGCACACCTAAACCATAAAGTATCAAATGTTCAAGTGCTGGGTGCTCTGGCGTCTGTAGCCAACAGAAATAAGTCTCCAGAAAGTAAGCAAACTCGCTGGGCACTCCAGCCTTAAGTGCAACACAATTTTATTTGTGACATTTCGGAACCAGTATGGTTCCTTCCTTCCTTATTGCTTGTCTGAGGAAAGAACCATACTGGTTCCGAAATGTCACAAATAAAATTGTGTTGCACTTAAGGCTGGAGTGCCCAGCGAATTTGCTTACTTTCTAAATGTTAATGTTGAAATGAAGACCATAAACAGGGCTAGGTAGAGCTATGAAACAGGTATGTTATATTCGGTGCTCAGCTATGACATCCATGTCATGTCTAACCTGTGCATTATATAAATTAATGTAGCACCAACTACAGTAGTTGCCTTGGAGTTCCATGTCAAGGCCCCATGATTTTATATGGCCATGGAACACACCCAGTATGCATTATAAAGTATAGATAACTACTGTAATCTACTACAGTATATAAACATAAAAACATAACTGCTTACAAGTTCCCTTTATATAGATATACTGGACAAATTAATAATCAAAGCTTCTGCTCCTGATGGCTACATAAATTCAATAAACAAATAATAGCCCGGTCAGAAACAACTAACTCTAGTGTATTCAAATTCATAAACAATAAGAAAAAAGTCTAGAGTATACAAGTCTAAAGTTTAAAAGCATCTTTTATTCTTCTTCAGATAGTGGAAAAGTGACAGTATAATTAAGTATCACTCAATATAGTAATTCACAAATAAGTGTGCAAATAGTCACAAGTGTGATAAGCAGCATATTAAATGACCCACCCTCTCAACAATATAACACACATTGTGTTCCCTTAAAGTAGCTATACTTATCGTAAGTCTGTCAGCTGAGGTCCGTGCACATACAAGTCAGGAAAAGTGTCTGAATATCTGGGCTGATAATGCAACAAGTACACACAATTGAGATCTCGACGAAGTCCAAATGGGGGGACAGGAGAGGGAGGGGAGCGCTCTCCTGTCCCCCCATTGTCTGTCACGGACCTCACTGACAGACTGACGATAAGTATAGCTACCTTAAGGGAACACGATGTGTGTTATATTGTTGAGAGGGTGGGTCATTTAATATGCTGCTTATCACACTTGTGACTATTTGCACACTTATTTGTGAATTACTATATTGAGTGATACTTAATTATACTGTCGCTTTTCCACTATTTTAAGATTAATATAATAAAAGATGCTTTTAAACTTAAGACTTTTATACTCTAGACTTTTTTCTTATTGTTTATGAACCTGATGGCTACATAAGACATGGTCAAACAAAATGATTGTTTGATTTTTGCCAATCAAATTAATAAAAATCATTCACTGCAAAAGTGAACTTTTCTTTTAATGCATTGGTTGAAGACTGGAAGGATAAGGAGCTATGCCTTAGCTCCCTTTTTTCAAGCAATGCCTTTGGAGCCAGGAATGAAGATAGAACAAACTTGCCTTTCGCACGATCCTCCGCAGCAGCACTGAAATTCCCGACCGCTTCCTGATTCTGCTAAACTATAGTGCGCATTATCGTGCATGCGCGTTATAGTTAATCATAAACTGGTCGGGACCTGTCAGTGCTACTGCAGTGGATCGTGTGTAATGTAAGTTTGTTCTAATGCATAGCTCCTTATCCTCCCGGTCTTCATGCATTAAAAGAACAGTTACTTTTTCAGAGGAGACGTGCAGGACTGGGGAGTCGTGCCTGAGACAGAATTCTGCATTCCAGAAGTAAGATGGCATTTGAAAAGATTGTAGAAAATAAAATATATTAATTTATGGTTTATTTTAAATGTTATATATTCTTAGTAAGCACAATACATACCATGCAAAGCCAGCAGATGGCACTCTTTATACACAATTTTGGATTTGAATTGAAGGGCAGCTTAATTATGGTGCATTATATTGGTCTCCTGTTTCCTAGGCTGGCAATCTTCAGACTCATTTGCGTCGGCATTCAGGCGAAAAACCCTATATTTGTGAGATCTGTGGAAAAAGGTATGAATGTTTAGCTTACTTTTTTTTATTATTATTATATATTTTGTAAGCATTTAAGAGACAATATGATATAATAAAAATGTAAATTTGTCTTAATATGTTTTTGGTTATTTAGTTAAAAAAAAAAAAAAATTAAGGAAAAACAAAATTAAATAGCCAAACCAGTTGAATTTCCCATTGCAGGTATTTTTGGTTCTTACTTAGTAATAACATGCTTTCTACCAGTAGTTACCACCCAGCAGACAATCCGAAATCCTAAAGGTGCCCATACATCTATAAGATTTTACTTACCCGACCGAGCGCTCACGCGATGTTCATCGATGCTGCCGGAACCGCTTCTCCCGATCGTATATTTGACCGACATGCGATCGCAAAATCCCATTCATTTTGCGACCGAATGTCGGTCGAATGTAAGATCGGGAGAAGCGGTTCCGGCAGGATTGAAGGAACATCGTGTGAGCGTTCGGTCGGGTAAGTAAAATCTTATAGATGTATGGGCACCTTTACTGTGCTAGATCATGGCAGTTTGTATTTTTTTAACAACTTGGTAAGAAAGACAAGAGAAAACTATATGAATATAGGTCTTGAAGAGAATAAAGAAATGAATATCCTGGTGGATTGAATGACACCAATCAAGTATGCCAAAACGTGCTTTATCGTACTATCCGCACAACATGTTTCGGATCTGACTAATCCTATATGTAGTGTAATTCAATTCACCAGAAACTACATTTCTCCATTCTTATTTTCTTCCATATTGGATGCAGGAGTAGAGTGTACCGGAGATACCTGGTGGTAGCACGTATGTAGGCGATATTCTTATCATTGTTTAATGAATATAGGTCTTGTTAACAGAACTGGAAACACTGATTCAGCACCCAGGTTTGGAGACAAAGCACTATGATAATAAAGGCTCAAAGGGTCTCTAAAGTACTGAAAGCACTGCTGAAAAATAAAGCTTTCTGTGGGTTTCTTATAGCTACATTTGCTGTGCAATTGAATGTTTAGCTGAAAAGCTAGTAATATCCGATAAAGAATTAAAGGGGAACTGTTGTCTCCACACAAGTGCCCACTTCCCAAGTTCCTCTACGTATGCACAGCCCTTGATTTTAAGATGACGGCTGTCTCAAAAACATTTCATTTTGGGGGTTGAGCTTATGACCGGGCTGGTGATGCATTGGCATGCTAACTAGTGTTGTCAACTTCCCTCTATCCATAACCGTAGGATACAAGTGGGCATGCTCTTGCCAGCAGCATGGGGTGGAGCCAAGGGTGGTGACTATGTCATTGCATTCAGTGAAAGCAGGAAGCTTCTGTATTTATACTGCTGTAACTTTAATAGGCAGCACCTATATGGTAAGGACACTTGTAAGGACACCACAGTTCCCCTATAAAAGAAGCCTGTTTTGTTTTTAATTTATTTTTACAGGATAACAGAAGAATAAACCTTTTTTTTTTTTTGACATTCAGACCAGAAACTGAAGACTGGGCTATTTACAGAGAGCCACAGCAGTCCGAACCTTGTCTTGTCACACTAACTTTTTTATTAGCAATTAGTGTGACTTTAAGGCCAAAGACAGCCATGCAGCCACTGCAACCTATTATGTATATAGTGGTTGCAGGTTTTTAAATGCCAGCTATTAGCTTGTAGAACTAGATCTGAATTCACAGAGAACCACAGCCACGCTGGGTGAATTCTGCTGTAAATATATCGGTCACGTTCTAAACTGAACCAGCAGTGTAGTCGGAATACATCTTTATCTGCCTTGGTCTCCTGTCTTGTGTTTTTCTTAAAGGGAATGTCCACCCCTCTAGGAAAAAAATGAGTATGTTAGTCTAAACCTAGACTTTGTTTAGTTTCCAATGTTTAAATCTGCTGCATGAGAAATCATACTTACAAGTTCGCAATCCACCGCTGCTTCCTGTCTCTGTACTCCCTCTTCACTACGGATGCTCTGCTCTTTTTCTGTTCTTGAGCAGCCGCAGTGGAGACTGCTCCGGGAATGGCAGTCAGTGATTGGCCGTGACATCAATGTGCAGAGCTGGTGGATCGCCGAGCTTCTAAGTATAAGATCTGTTGTATGCTTGTGAAGGTTCTCATTCATCCAGGTCATGGTATATCTGTTGTATTCAATTAGATCAACTGGGACTTGAAAATGTAGTTCTGAAGACGTTTCGCTAGTCATCGACTGGCTTTCTCAATTCAGAATGACTTGTACAAGAATCTGTGGCAATTATGTACCCTGGAAAATCCCAAGGGTGTTAAGGGTGTGATTGGATAGTGGCTAAGAGGTGTTAAAGGAACGCCCATAGTAATGTGTTAAAACAGCATTGTACACGACACCAACTGTCTGCCATGTACAATTTTGTTTTGACACCTTACTCTGGGCGTTCCTTTAACACCTCTTAGCCACTATCCAATCACACCCTTAACACCTGGCTGTGATATGCTAATTGGGATTTTCCAGGGTACATAATTGCCACAGATTCTTGTACAAGTCATTCTGAATTGAGAAAGCCAGTCGGATGACTAGCGAAACGTCTTCAAGAACTACATTTCAAGTCCAGTTGATCTAATTGAATACAACAGATATATAAGATCTGTTGTTGGAACCAGATTTAAACATTGGAAACACAACAAAGTCTAGGTTTAGGAGGGTTAACCTAACACATTTTTTCCCATTCCCTTTAAATGGTATTGCTCCAACATAACCACAATTTTCTGTGGTAATGTCTGTCACAATTTTCACAAATCTTAAAACTTTTTTGTTTTTTAGATTTGCTGTTTCAGGTGATGTGCAACGCCATATTGTCATCCACACTGGAGAAAAACCTCATTTGTGTGATATCTGTGGTCGAGGTAATAAAATGCCTTTTCTAAATATATTGTAAAGAACATGTGATTTTCTCTTTGAAAGGAGGGGGAGGGACTAGGTGGCCAAATTAATGTTGGCAGGTAAAACTGCTGCTCCATTAACATTACAATTAATTCAACATTGATCTTGGATCTATGGCAACTTCATGTGTGATAAAGGTGCCATTGTTCACCGAAATGTCCTAGTTTTTATTATGAGGAACCCCCTGATATAGACCCTTGAAAAAAAAGGCACAAGCCACTTAACGTAAAGTCAATAGAATAAAGCTGGTGCGTTTAATTGCATCCACATCTAACAATCCTGATTAAGCTCTATAATAGATAGCAAAAACAATTGATATATCTATATACACCATATCCCTACTAGCACCATATAGAAAGGCCCATAAAGTGCAGTGAAAATAATAAATAGTAATTGCAAAAGTACAACAAACATACACGGTGATCAGACAGTGATCAGGCATAAAATTGGCCCACGTAAAGTCCACCCGCCTGAAGCAGTCCCACTATGCATCCTGAGTAACGTAAAATGGCATAGATGCCCAATCCCAATGTACATTATTACCGAAAAAGGTCTGAGATGGTATATAGGGCTAGAGCCTAAAATACAAGGTAATGCCTATGTTGCAAACGGTTCCTGCTGGGAATGCATTTGTGCAGTGTGTGAACTGATATTGGCTCTGTGTATCTGCGTAAGCAGCAACAAATTTCCAAACTAAGATACAAAGTATATCGTCTAACAAGGAGTGATTGCGATCAACTAAACTCCTCTTCTCTTAGCCGCTAGTCCAGTATATCACACACTCTACTCTGATGGGCATGGGACTTACATAAGAAGCCAAGCTCTGCTACAGATAATGCTGGGTGGCCACACTCTTCCCCTGTAAGCAGATGGACCGGTGCTGACTGGAAACATGTTGATTTCTCTAAAGGCTAACCTCACACACCACTCTCCACAGGAACTCCAGCGGAACTGCCCAGAAACAGATGACCCTACTGCTAAGTTTCACACCAAGACCAGACCTACGTGCGGATCACCCTGAGGAAGCCCTAATGTACTAACGCAAGAGGGAGAAATGTGCGTTGGCCTGGTCTTGGTAACTGTCGTCTCCATACAAGTGTCCTCTATTTAAAATGCTCTCTCAAACCTTTCAAACAAGCCTAGGATGATGTTTCTAGCTTCTCTAGGTCTTAAGTTAAAGGCTTTTAAAATTAGACTCTTGACAGTCAGAATAAACAAGGAAGTGTGTGACAGTCACATGATGTGGTGTTTAAGAAACTCTCCCAAAAAAATATATATTTTCTGAAGCTATTTAAAGACCTTGCAAACATTCTCTGTCCTTTACCTAGTTTTCTTTTCAGAAAAAAAAATTAAGAAGTTTGGGGGTGGGGCATATGATGCTGCAGATGATGCTCTGTTACAGCAATAGGATACAACTGTGCTCAGTGCCTCAAGTATGGGGTGGAGCAATAATGCTGGCGATGTGCTAGCTGGAAACACCACCCTTTAAACTGCTTTAACTTTGGATAGACTGCAGCTAGGATGAAACATGATCCTGGAGTCATTTTTAAGGTAAGAATGTGCACTTTTTAATAAAAGACACTTTATGGAGACCACAGTTACACTTTAAGTCTCTTAATTGCCTCTTAAGCTACAGCATTAGATTGCACTTTTTTTGCAGTATTCAGGATACATCCCTGTCCGCACTACAAGTCTGCCAACTTGTAAAGAGGGTAAGTGACTAGTTAGTATACGTGTCTCCATCTGGCCAGATCAACAACAGTGTGGTAGACTCCAGAAAGCAAGCTGGCGGAACAGTATTGTCCACCATGTTGGCAGCCTTTGATAAAGGGTTAGATAAAGAAACAATTGTGGTCAGAGCATCTCCTGAATTTTTAATTCCACTGAAGTCTAAAAATGTAAATAAAATCTTTCTAATCATTAGAATCTCACAGCAAAATCCAGTTCTTTCTATTCAACTGTACTACCCAGCAAGAATATTTACTAATAAATTAAAGTATCATGTTTTAATAACTGAAGACATATATTTAGTAACACTAAATAAAGCTCCGTAATCTACTGTAAAGTACATTTGAATGGGACTCACTACTAGTAGGAACACTGTTTACCAATTTCCATTTTCAATAAAGTATTTCACCATACTCCAACAAATGCATGTAATAAGCTGGTAAAAATAGCAGTTGTGATTGCTGGCAGATAACTGACAAGTCCCTAGTTTTTTGTTTTAAGGGTAGACATTCCCTTTAAACAGAAATATGTCTGCCCCCTTTTTTTGTCACATACCTGCTGTGACTCTGAGCTGGTACAGTATGAACTATACATCAAATATTTAATTTATAGACTTGCTCATATTTGGACTTTAGTTCTCCTTAAATTGTCCTCTTCTAGACTATTTATATCTATGCTCCAGCTGTAAATATTTTGCACAAATATATTTAATTCTTACATTGTTGTTCTGTGGGATATAGTCAGCCTATTATTTATAATGCCATTGGTTGTTTACGAGTGTTTGCCTGCTTTTATCCTTACGGGAGTCTTCTTGAAATTGGCCTTTGTCACAGTTCTGGTGACTTTCCTCTGTATCTGTATTTAGAACATCAACCAGAGTGGATTTACCCATATTTATATTCATGGGGAGTCTTGGCACAAAACACTGTAGCACTTACTCATTTGATTTCTGTCCTGCTAGGCTTCAGTAATGTTGGTAATTTGAAAGAACACGAAAAGACTCACGCTGCAGATAAAATTTACACCTGCGACGAATGCGGCAAATCCTTCAACATGCATCGGAAGTTACTAAAGCACAGAATTAGACACACAGGCGAGCGACCGTACACCTGCTTAACATGTGGTAATATTTCTCCATATTAGGAAATGATACAATAACTGTTTACCTATAAGGTTTAAGTAAGTGAAACGTCATTTTAATTAGTTTTATAGTAACGTATTTCTCTAAAATCTTTCATATTCCTTTTTACCAATAACCACTAGAAAATCAGACAAAATCCTATCCAGGAACAGTAATAAAGTATAAATGCATTTTCTGCTTATTGTTTTATTCAATAGTAATCTAATAGATAATGTCCATTAAGTTAATCACTTTTAGGCTGAGACCTCGCTACAATGCACCAAAAATTGCTGTGCCTTTCTGTTCACTTTCGACATGTGCTTGTGTCCGCTTGAATCTGCTTTTAAGTGCGTTTATGGGTACAAAGAAAATCTGATGTCATATTAATTGCGTCCACTTTTTTAGGACAAAAAAAGCTAATGTGGCTTAGCTCTTAACATTATGTACACTGACAGTCAAAGTGAATAGCATTGATTGTCTTGTTACAGTGGTACCTGGTAGAGAGTGAGATTTATAAGGGCAACAAATGAACATTTTTTCCTTGTTGAAGTGTTGGAAGCAGAACTGGGTCAGAGGATCTCCAAAACTGCAGCTGTTGTGGGATGCTGTCAGCATGCAGTGGTCAGGACCAAAGGCGGAAAACTGGTGAATAGGTCGATGACAGCCAAGGCTTATGGATGCACAAGGAACAGGCCAATATTGTCCCATGTTCTCTAATCCGACAGTGGTTCTGTAGCTCAGATTGACGGAAATGTTAATGCTTTTTCCAAAATAAAGGTGTCAAAACAAAACATACAGTGCATTGTAGAATATTGGCTGCATAATGTAGACGGTCAGGGAGCCAATGTTAAAAAATGTTTTCAGAGACAAAATTTCTTCAAATGGGCATGTGAGCATCCGAACTGGGCCAAGTATTAATGAAACGAAAGAGTAGACAGCACTAAATAAAGTAAAATAAGAGTAGACTGCACATAAAGTCAACAATAGAGGTGCCGACACCAGGACTCCAATAATCCAATTAATGTAAAATAAATAAGGTACAGCACACCAAACAGAGCAAAACCTTTATTGCCTCACATGGACAACTTTAATGGCATGCTGTGCTTTCTTTATTTTATATGTATTTTTTGCCATTCATCCTTTATATTGTTAAATATGCAGCGCTGCCATTATATACAGAGGTTTGCAAAAGTATTTGGTCCCCTTGAAGTTTTCCACATTTTGTCACATTACTGCCACAAACATGAATCAATTTTATTGGAATTCCACCTGAAAGACCAATACAAAGTGGTGTACATGTGAGAAGCGGAACGAAAATCATACATGATTCCAAACATTTTTAACAAATCAATAACTGCAAAGGGGTGTGTGCGTAATTATTCATCCCCCTTTGGTCTGAGTGCAGTCAGTTGCCCATAGACATTGTCTGATGAGTGCTAATGACTATATAGAGTGCACCTGTGTGTAATCTGTCAGTACACATACAGCTGCTCTGTGATGGCCTCAGACAGGTCAGGGATAAAGTTATTGAGAAATTTAAAGCAGGCATAGGCTACAAAAAGATTTCCAAAGCCTTAAACATCCCACGGAGCACTGTTTGAACGATCATTCAGAAATGGAAGGAGTATGGCACAACTGTAAACCTACCAAGACAAGGCCGTCCGCCTAAACTCACAGTCCGAACAAGGAGAGAGCTGATCAGAAATGCAGCCAAGAGGCCCATGATGACTCTGAACGAGCTGCAGAGATCTACAGCTCAGGTGGGGGAATCTGTCCATAGGACAACTATTAGTCGTGCACTGCACAAAGTTGCCCTTTATGGAAGAGTGGCAAGAAGAAAGCCATTGTTAACAGAATAAGAAGACCCGTTTGCAGTTTGCCACAAGCCATGTGGGGGACACAGCAAACATGTGGAAGAAGGTGCTCTGGTCAGATGAGACCAAAATGGAACTTTTTGGCCATAATGCAAAACGCTATGTGTGGCGAAAAACTAACACTGCACATCACTCAGAACACACCATCCCCACTGTCAAATATAGTGGTGGCAGCATCATGCTCTGGGGGTGCTTCTCTTCAGCAGGGTCAGGGAAGCTGATCAGAGAAGGGAAACTAAATTAATAAGGGGAATGGAGGGGCTTGAATATGCAGGCAGATTAGACAAGTTAGGGCTGTTTACATTGGAGAAGCGACGTTTGCTTGGGGATATGATAACCTTATACAAATATATTAATGGGCCATACAATGAACTCTCTGGTGCATTGTTTACTAATAGGTCATATCAGAGGACTCGTGGACATCCTTTAAGGTTGGAAGAAAAGAATTTTCATCTTCAGGTTAGGAAAGGTTTCTTTACAGTGAGAATGGTGAAAATGTGGAACTGTCTTCCAGCAGATGTGGTAATGGCAAGTTCATTGAATAGCTTTAAAAGTGGGCAAGATAAGTTCCTAAAACTAAAAAATATTGAGAATTACTGGTATTAATGCATATAGATCTGGTTGATCCAGGGATACTTTCCGATTGCTGTTTGGAGTCAGGAAGGAGTTCTTTCCCCCTTTTTAGCTGGGATTTTTTGCCTTCCTCTGGATCAACTGTTAAGTAGGGTTAAAAAAAAGAGGGTGAATAGGTTGGACTTGATGGACGTATGTCTTTATTCAACCTTAATTACTATGTTACTATGAGTTGATGGGAAGATGGATGGGGCCAAATACAGGGCAATCTTGGAAGAAAACCTCTTGGAGTCAGCAAAAGACTTGAGACGGGGCGGAGGTTCACCTTCCGGCAGGACAACGACCCTAAACATAAAGCCAGGGCTTTATGTTTAAAACAAAACATATCCATGTGTTAGAATGGCCCAGTCAAAGTCCAGATCTAAATCCAATCGAGAATCTGTGGCAAGATCTGAAAACTGCTGTTCACAAATGCTGTCCATCTAATCTGACTGAGCTGGAGCTGTTTTGCAAAGACGAATGGGCAAGGATTTCAGTCTCTAGATGTGCAAAGCTGGTAGAGACATACCTTAAAAGATTGGCAGCTGTAATTGCAGCAAAAGGTGGTTCTACAAAGTATTGACTCGGGGCTGAATAATTACGCACACCCCACTTTAAAGTTATTGATTTGTTAAAAATGTTTGGAATCATGTATGATTTTCGTTCCACTTCTCACGTGTACACCACTTTGTATTGGTCTTTCACGTGGAATTCCAATAAAATTGATTCATGTTTGTGGCAGTAATGTGACAAAATGTGGAAAACTTCAAGGGGGCCGAATACTTTTGCAAACCACTGTATAGATGGAAATATAAAACACAATAAATTATTTGGAAACAATGCTGAAGAAATGTAGAAATGCAATGCACAGCATATAAAACGGACCACTGTACAGCAGGCGTTCTGACAAGTATGTCTTCTAATGTTTGTCTGATCAGGCTTGCATTATTTTTAGTGCATTTAAAGGACATATGGTATGTTTTGTTTGTAGATGAGTAATTGAAAATGTTTTTTTTTTTTACATCTCTATTGTCTATTGAGTGATGTATCAGCTAAAATCTAGATGTGATCAGTGTTTTAAGTTTACTTTAAATGTTTATGTCGGTGTAACTAGAATACTTAAAAACTGTTATTATTTTCTTGTATCTTTGTAAGGTAAAACATTTGCTGGTTCAGGAGATTTAAGAAGACATGTAAGAACACATACTGGGGAAAAACCATATACCTGTGACATTTGTAATAAAAGCTTCTCTCGCTCTGCTGTTGTTAGACGCCATAAGAATATGCACTGCAAAGCTGGAGAAGAGGCTCAGAATTCACAAGAGGATCTTCCTACCGTTGTTCAACCCCCAGGCTTGGAAAAATCTCAGAATATGCATACAATGACTCGTGATGCTCCTGAAAATTTACAACCGAAACCTTGTCATTCAGTTGAAAACACAAGAGCTGAATTTGAAAGCAACGCAACAAACACATATTGCAAATTACAGACAATTGTTCAACAACAAGAAATAAATGGACCAGAAAAATTGCCTGATGATCGTGTTAAAGTCTCCAAATCACATGCGCCAGACACCTCTCATAATTACTCATTTGCAGAAGTAGAAGTTGCAGTCACGGAGGAAAATTTAGACTCTGAAATGATACAATCCTCTTTAGTAACTCTGGATAACTGCAATGAACAGATTGGTAACAGAGCTCCATCTACTATGTATAGGACCTCAGAGGGTCCTTTCTTCTCCAGCATGACATTATGGGGGTTAGCTATGAAGACCTTACAGAATGAAAGTGAACTGGATCAGTGATTATATTTTACCCCCATCAGTACACACAAGCTATTAATTAAACCTCTTTTTAACATTTGCACATTTCTTAAATAAATACAATATTTTGGTATCTTAATAGACATTTAGTATTGGTGTCTTGTGTAACAATAAGGTGTGACAAGTTTGTATGCAGTTTTTCTGTTCTATTTACAAGACCCGGTCCCTCAAGGAAAGGTAAGTAAAACAAAAATGGGATTTGGGGGGCTGCACCGATAGGTAAAATTAAAATTTGTGGCTGGACATGCACTTTAAACAAAAAATACATACAAATATTTATGTTTTCAGGACATATTTTTTGAGATCATAAGACATTCATGGGTCATTTTTTCTGACAAGTCAATTTCAAAGCCAACCTATAAAAAAGGGGGGGGGGGGCGCTCCACAAGCTGGGGAAGGCAGGGACAGAACGATGTCCCAAAGCTTTCTGGGGACTTATCCAGCCAGGCTCTACTCTACTCAGATATTACTCTTAATTGAAAGAGGAAGACAGTGCACAGTTTATTCAAACTACTTTATTGAAGCAGTATAAAAACATGACACAGCCAGACTCATCTGACAAGTTTCCTTAAAAAAGCCAACCTGTCTATACTGAGCAGAAATTTTGGACAATCACATTAGCGATTGCAGAAAGATAAAATTCAATTAGAACTGAACAATTGAAACAGATTGGCAGCGCTGTCTTGCACCCATCAACAGTGTATTTCACTCTTGAATCAATTCACCATCTTAAAGTAAACCAAAGTTAACTTTTACTTTAATTTACTTTAGCAGCAGCTTAACCTCCCTTAACCTTTACCTCCTTTGCTGCTGTATGTGTTAAATATGTAAATAAAAACTAGATTTAGAAGAATGTAGTGGTTTTAATTAAGTTAGTTCAACTGGACTTAAAGTCTAGTTTTTGAAGACGTTTCGCTAGTTATCCGACTGGCTTTCTTAATTCAGAATGATTTGTACAAGAATCTGTGGCAATTATGTACCCTGGAAAATCCCAATTAGCATATCACAGCCAAGTGTTAAGGCCCTTCTAAATGCAAGGCGTGGTTGCAACATGGCTAAGATATGCTATAGATATGGCAGACAGTTGATGTCGAATCCTCCATTTACAATGCTGTTTTGACACCCTGGGCGTTCCTGTAATACCTCTCTAGACCAAAACATCAAATTTACAAGGGAAGAGGTACAAAACAACACACTGGCTTCCTTAGACTGTAGAAGTTACAGTAGGTGGTAAACTAAGTAGAGGTTTACAGAAAACTAATCCACACAGACCAATATTTGGGTTCTGTGTCATCAGAACCCTACAACACAGCAGAGAAGGAGACGGCTAAAGAAATGAAACATCTCAAAGGAGCCCTTAAAACTTGTGGATATCCAGACTGGGTCTTTGTCAAAAGAAGTAGAAGGAAAAGAAAGAACACAAATACCAACAGTGAAGGGGGAAAGCAAGACAGGAGAAAGAACATGGTCATCCCATATGTAGCAGGGGTTGCTGAGAAATTATGAAGAATTAAAAAAAACACCGTATCCCTGCCTGCTATAAACTGAACAGCTCACTGAGGCAGCAATTGGTACATCCAAAAGACCCAGTACTGAAACACCAGAAAAGCGACATCATATATGCAGTGCAGTGAAGAGTAGGTATGGAGTAGAACTCGAACCCAAGTTCCAGATGAACTTTGAGTTCCGACAAACTCAAACTATTCAAACTAGTTTGAGTTCGAACTAGTTCGTGTTTACGGACTCGCAGCTGTATTTTCAATAATTATCGAACCTATTCCCCAAAAGTATTGTTCGTTTTGGGTAACCTTCGAATGTGCGGAACGTTTTCGCTAACCGTCGAATGTATCGTTCTCTAACCCTCGAAAGTATAGTTCGTTTTCAGTAACCCTCGAATGTGTGGATCATTTTCGCTAACCCTCAAACTTTGGAGTGCAAGTCTACCTTTTATCTTTTCAGCAATAAATAATACACAGATATTCAAGACTGATGTGCATGGTGTTTATTCTTCTGCTGATATAGTTTGTTTTCGGTATCCCTCGAAAGTATCGTCCGGTTTTGGTAACCCTCTAAAGTATCGTTCGGTAACCCTCAAATTGGCCGTTACCGTCGAATGTGACTTGCGCAAAACCTGACAATTGCCTGCTCGTGTTCCACAAGTGTTTTTACAAGTTTTGGTGATAGTCACATGTTCCCCAGACCCTTTCCCAGGTGCCACAGCCATTTAGAGCTAGTTACCATTGTTAGTTTAGCTGTAAAACACCCGGACCTTTTGAACTATCACTCCCCCATCAACTTGAATGGGTCCATTTTCGAACTTTCTCTGACAATCTCTAGTTAAGAGTGCTTTGAATTGTATGTGGGGGAGACCAAACACCAACTGCACCAATGTATGACCCAGTACAGAAGAGCCAGTTCCTCGGGTCAGGACTCCGCCAAGTACCTGCATCTTAAGGAAAAAGGACATACCTTTGAAGATTGTAATGTCAACATATTGGCAAAGGAACAAGACTGGTTCAAGAGAGGTGTCAAGGAGGCCATTTATGTGAAAATAAAGAAACCAAGCCTGAATAGAGATGCGGGTTGCGGGGGTTCGACACCAACTGTCTGCCATGTATAATGCTGTTTTGACCCCTTACCCTGGGCACTTTCGACAATACCTCTTAGGTTTAATGCAATCAACACCTTACACTGTCATATTCTAATTGGGACTTTGCAGGGTTCTTAAAGGGAATCTATACTTCCAAAAGTATACATACCTTTAGATAGTGTAATGGTCCACTACTCAAACACATTTTTTAGATTTGAAATCCGAGATGTAGATTCTCAGAAATCTTAATTTTAAATAACAGCATGTACATGGAAAGACCTGTCACTCACACCAGGTATGCTAATTTGTGTCCCGCCAGTGACCTCTTACTAGGATCTCCCAAAATATGTCAAAACATTTAGTAATACAACCCCAAATATAATGGGTGATTAATTATATTGGTCTCCTGTCTATCTAATCTATCTGTCTGTCTATATTCAACCTCAAATACTATACTATCTGTCTGTCTATCTGTCTAATCTATCTATATATCTGTCTATTGCTCTGTCTGTCTATTATATATCAATCTATATATCTGTCTTTCCATTATAGATCAATCTATATATCTCTTTATCTATCTGTCTCTCTGCCTATCTATTTGCCTGTCTGTGTCTGTCTATCTATCTATCTATATCTATTTACAGAAGGGAGAAGTGTCTCACAGCAGCAGCAACAGCCCCTCCCCCACCCACTTTCACAGCATGTACTTAGAAAGGGAGAGGGAAAAATTGTCTAACAGCAGCCACGCCCACTCTCAACAGTGTCAGGAAGATGTTAATGAGCTGTATAGTGTCGGGCTGAATAGACTCTTTATTATGTAAATGAATGTATCCAGTGTCGGCTGCATTACAAGTGGGCAATGACTAAGGGAGGTGGGGGCCAGTTTGGAGCCGTTACTAAACATTGAAAATTCACTAACAAAGCAGGCACAGACACATGTAAGTAACATAATTTTACTATCCTAACATTGTACTTTCAGATTATACAAAGTTGTTTCAGTGAGTATAGTGACCCTTTAATTGCTAACAGATTCTTGTACAAGTCATTCTGAATTGAGAAAGCCAGTCGGATGACTAGCGAAATGTTTTCAAGAACTAAGCTTTAAGTCCAGTTGAACTGAATACAACAAATCTACCATGACTTGGATGAATGAGAACATCCACAAGCACACCAGAAACAATACCAAACAGTCAGCTGATTTTACTGCCGTTTAATTTCTTTGCTTCCATTCTTTGATTAACAAAATATGTAGGGAGATTCATGTAAAGCCGCAACTGCTCTGGGCAAATCTCCCGTACAGGATTTACCAGTGGCTGCGCAGCTCTGGGTGAATCTCACCCTGACGTAAGTAACACCAGCTATTAGTGGCGTTAAATACTTACGTCTTAAGAGCCGCGCAGCCTCTGGTAAATAGGTTTGCGAAGGCTGCGCAAATTTCTGTTCGCGCAGCCGCCGCAAAGCAGACTTAACGTTACAATAACTGAGCGTAAATCAGCGCAACGCTATGAAGGGGTAGGAGCGCCTTTATAGTGTCTAAATTTACCTGTTTTCTTCACATTAGCTCTGGTATTTCAGCAGGCTAATACTGCTTTTAGAAACTCATAGCCCATGAGGTTCAATTCACCAGACTTTTTTTTCCCCCTACAGTGCTTGATTGGAAATAAACTGCAAATATTACTTTTGGGGGGGTTGTATGGGGGAACAGTGATTGCTTTAAAGGGCATGCCCACCCCCAAAACTATAATCCCCCCACTACTGGCCCCATTGTGTAGTGTAGTTTAATCCTTACCTTACATCCCAGCTCCATAGGGTTCTTCTGCTATCCCCCCCCCCACAAAGTCCAAAAAAACGCCCACCAGGAGTACTGCAGAGTCCATATAGGACTCTTCCTCCTGTCTCTCCTCCGGGAGAATTTTGCCATGCACAGGAGAGCCACTCAGCCAATCACAGGCGTGACTGCTGGTCCCGCCCCTCTGCTTGAATTTTCGCGCAAGCAGAGGGCCTGCCAGTTCGGCGGAAGAAAGAGGTAAGGTAAGTAATGTTTGGGGCACTTTCTGATATTAAAACTATAGCCGTTGGGGCTGGAGGAGCAGGGAGATTATTATATTAATTTTTTTAAGAAGGGTGGACATGCCCTTTAATAAAGAATTTCACATTGTTAAATCTCTGTTCTGTGTCTGAGATCTACAGGATCTGCTGTAAGTTCTGTGACTGACAGACCCAGGTTTCTGTGCTGTAATATGATTGGCTGTCAGGTTCTATGGGGCAATACAGACTGCAGCTTTATTAATTTGGCTTGAAGAGCCAAATTCCTGTTCTTTCTTTTTCTTCCATTTTATTCTTCCACTTTTTTGGACTGTATCTCCTGCCAAAGTTTTTGAGCTAGAGACATGAAATTCGGTACAGACGTGCAGGGCATATAGGAGAAGTGTGCGATCTTCTATCTAAGGAATCCGCGGAAGCGTTGCGGCGTTATCTGCGAGATTCGGGACATTTGTTCCCATAGAATATAATGGCAATAACAATCCTCAAATGTGGATATTTCAAAACAGTTTGTTTCGGATTATAAATACAAACAGTGATACCCCCAACCCCCCACACAGGTACACCCACCTACTGACATACCTTTCCATTCTCATGGAAGCCATACTTAAAGGGTAACTATAGTCAAAAAACTAATTTTGATCAATCATCAATGAAAGTTGATGCAAGTCTAGACCCAGATGGAACACAGGGGTGAGGACCTAGCAGTTTAGGTCCTCACCCTGGATACTATCAGGTAATTGGGATGGGGGGGATTAGCCACACGTTAGTTCCACATTAAGCAAAAAAACTTTTAGTAAACTGGATTGCTGGGGAATTGCCTCTAGGTACATTGCCCTTTAAAATCCATTCTATGCTATGTGTCTTTTAAACCATCAGTAGAGATTATGCTTTAGCCTAGAGGTTTATGTTATATTACTACTACAAAATTACTGTCTGAAAGTAAAATATCTAAAAGCATTTACATTAATTGCCATAAATTCAATTTTAAAAAAGCATAAAACTCGTAAATATCTGCCGTTTGCACAATATTGCACCCCAGGCACGTTTAAAAAACATTACAGGAAATGCAAATGCACCTTTTGAATAAGATTGTGCTTTCTATTAGGTACATTTGCATTATGTAAATTGCGCTATAACAAATTACTTTGATCAGGTATTTCTGCCTGGAAGTCAGAATGCTAATTTCGGCAGACTGTAATGGTGGGAATAGATTAATATCAGCCATTACACAAGTCCCAAATACAGGCTCACACCTTAGAAAATAAATGGCTCTAGTAAGAGGGAAAGAGGGAGACAAAGGAGGCACAATAAACAAATCTAAAATCTGCACATTCAAATTACAAAAGCAATTTATATGGAGCGCAGTCAATGTCACTGAATCCATAACGACATAAATGATATTGGGTAGAAAACAGAACAAAGGGGAGAACTGTACCTTCTGAAACTATAAAGCCGGGTACACACATTACCGTCGGTATTGATGGGATAGATCGTTTTTTAATAATGTGTTGGCATTGGAAACAGTCGTTTGTAACTGAAAATTTCCCTCACCCGTGGACTTCCCCAAGTACTAAAGTAAATGGAGTCACCCGTGATCGTTATGTATATGGCAGTCACGACCGATCTCCGTATACTTTATATACTACGTAGTAGTAGCGCACTGATTCTAACTTTCCGGAACTGCCTTGCCCTCTTCTCTCCCCCTGCCTCACTTCCCCCACCTCCGTTTACTTTCCCCTTTAGGTTTACCTTCTTCGCATTGTCTCTCACTGAGTTACGCGGCTCCCTCACCACTGTGGATGGCGCGGTTCCACCTCTTCCTTTTTTTTAAAACCTGAAGGGGAAATAAATGGAGCTGGGTGAGGCAGGGGAGAGGAAAGGGCTAGGCAATGTACTCAGTGGCAGACAATGTAAAAGAAGGTAAACCTGAAGGGGAAGAAAACAGAGGTGGGAGAAATGAGGAGGTGGGGGAAAGATAGGACATTCGTATTCCTCCTCCCCATCCTTGCACAAGGATCTATTTCACAGAATGTGATTTATTTATGAAAAGAACATGCAAAATGATAATAAAATGTAATCAATGTGAATTAGATGAGGATTGATAAATATGGTCTTGGTGTTTTGCATTTCTAACCTTAGTAAGGTAAACAAACAGCACTGACCAAAGACGTGTATGAGAGACAAGAAAGCAGCATTGATTATTTAACAGATTATTCTACAAGTGAAAAGCATACAGTTTATGGAAAGAACTTCATATCAAATACTCAATACTTAAGCTGGGCTTTTAACCTTGTGTCTCTCTGTATTTGGCTGATGCCTGTATTCCTTGTGTCCAAATTGGACACTAGAGTTGGTCAATTGAACTGACCACACTAGGTGCACTGTGATCACCATTTTTGGGGAGATTCATGTGTGCTCTGATCCCCAAAAATTACAGGGATCACAGCGCCAAGCAGGCACCAGTGTGGCCTAAATGATTAAATTATTTGTTCATATATCTTCTAAATTACACAGATTAAAGGGGAACTGTGGTCCAAAAATGACTTAAGGTAAATTGATAGGAATTGCTATCCTGAGAAATTTTGCAATTTATTTTCTATGTCTATTTTGCATAGTTTTGAAGATATTTACATTTTTGTGTGTGATATGGCAGAAGCATCACCAGGTCCCCTGCTTCCTGCTCTGAAACCATGTCAGTCAATCTGCCCTGTGTCTCCTCCTCCCCTTTGCAGCCCCTCTGGTCCCTCCCACTCATGGACCCCATGGTCCCTCCAGTTGCAGGCCCCCTTCGCCCATTCCCTTACAGCCCCATGTGGCCCCGCCCACTCACGTACATAAGCCCCGCCCGCCCATGGGTGTCTAAGCCCCGTCCACTTGCGGGTGCCATGGACCACTCAGACCCCCCCCCCTACAGAAAACTCTGTGGGAACAGCTTTTTCAGGCAGAGTGAGAACTCTGCCTGAAAAGGCTGTTTTCACATAGTGAGAGAGAAGGGCTGTAGATTTCCTTACCTTCTCTGCAGCTGCAGGTCCTTCACACAGCAGGGAGGGGGAGGGACTTCCTGTCTCCCTCACACAATGAGGGAGTCTGAGGCTGTGCTCACTGGTGGCACTGTGCAGGAGAAGCCTTAGGAATGTCACATGTCAGCCTCCCACCCATTAACTTTTTTTTAAAGGTAGGAAACTGGCCTTTCAAACTCAACTTGTTTGGAGACCATAGTTCCCCTTTAAACATTTATCATTATGGATTGTGTCTAAACATTTTAGAGTATTTGAGATTTGCTTCTTTTGGATAGTTTGGGGAACATTCTGAATTTCAATGTGACCTAAAAATCTAATTTTAAATGTTAAATTTACCCAATGTGTCTCCAGACTGCTGTTGGCCAATCAACAAATGAACATGTGACTTTTTGTGTTACTGTATTTTATTTTACACTTGAGTGCGTATAATATTTATTATAGAATGTTGAAAGATACTTATTCCCTATAATCTATAAACAATGTCCAAGTTTTGGAGCAAGTTTTATTTGACGTAAGTTATATTGGTTTTCCAGACATCCTTGGAGGTCAAATTTAATGGGAAAAGCAGCATTGAGCACAAACTTGCAGTGACAGCAATGCCGACTGATTTACAAGTGTAGACTAATGGCAAGGTGTACTAATCAGCTTTGGAGGCTGTAGAAAAATTTAATGAATCAACTTCAGAATAAAAAAATGATTGTCTCAAACTCTTTGCCACCAGCTAAATGGCTTTCTAATAACGGCTAAATCTCTTTTCACAGTATATTTGTTTAATGCATTTGGCTATTTAATTGGTGTTACTTGAGAAGAAAGGGATCATTTATCCATTTTTTAAAATGTCCTGCTTATCATAATAATGGTCAATTTCATAGCTATGCATTTTAACTAAAAAATGAATAGATGTGTAGGCCACTGTATAAGATATTGAACCCCCACCATCATCAAGGTAAATGCCGTTCTCTGAATGTCCCCTCCTTGACGGTCGCCAATAAACAAACACTACATGTAACATTTCTCTTTCGGCAAACATCTGGAACCATTTAAGAATAACGCTTGTGTGAAAGTAGCCTGAAAGTTACCAAGGAGGTTTACATCTGATATCCTTTACAGATTACAGTATTAGATTGATATGGTGTTGAATGGACCTGATTATCAGGCTATCCACCAGAACTTACCTGCTGACATTCCCCAGCCTAGACAATAATCTCAAGATCATATACAGTATAGTAGACACACTATATAGTTCCATTCTAAGGTACCTTGGCTATCTCCAGTATGATACCGTATCTTTGCTGTAAAATGACATTTTATGTACATGTATAATAACCCATGACAGAGTTGAGCTCTTTATATTTTCTGCTTTATAGTGATTCTGATAAGACAATGGAATTAGTAGTTTTCTTGTAAAATCCAGTGTTATACCTAGGGAATTACAAGATTAAAGTGATGCACCTAACCATTGGCAAATGCATATAATTCATACACATTAGCAATGTAAAAATGTGGGATTCCAACATGCCAAATGTACATGAATTATACACATTTGCCAATTGTTAGGTGCAGAACGTATTTATTTCTTATTACCATGGATATTTCCTTACACAAATAAATGCCTTACTGTACCATCCATGTGTTTGTTGATAGGAAGAGTGTGTGGAAATAACATGAATGTGTGACTGAAGATAACAATGTGTTAAAATTGAAGGGCATTTAGGATTACACTTGGCTGCCTGTGAAATTATTATGAAAAAATGCAATTAACAGGTTGGTAGGGGGAGATAAATTAATTCCATAGGTAACGGCGCTGGTTTTAATAAAGCTTGTATTTTATCCATTTAGCTGTGATTTCTACTAAAAGCAGCTTTGGCCTTTGATCATCTGCTGAAAGTGGTTGGATCCCACTGATTATCCTGGGGTTGCCAGTTGGGTTTGGGGAATTCTGGGTAGTAAGAATACCTGGACACTATATCAAGGGCTGATTTACCCCCTAGATGGTCTGTTCAATACATTTCATCACCCTATCTAACTATATATGGGTGTCAAATAGAAAAACAAAGCAGGAACACAATGACCAATGAAAAATTTCCCCTTTTGTTGTATTGGAGAAAGAGGTGACCAGATAGCGACATTATATCCCCAGCCTTCTTTTAAATAAATTATCAATCAGGAATTGTAATTGGTTTGCTCCATGAAATGGCATCCTTATATCTGAGGGTGTTATTAGCTTAAAGGGCTTGTCCACCCTTAAAACACTGGTGACTTCAACTGCTATTTTTACCAGTTTATTGTCTTTATTTGTCATGAGATATTTAAGGATAATTATTGGCTCCATTCTAGCAGAGTAAAGCTTCATTCACATATGCAATTGCAGGGCTTACAAAAGGGCATTTCGGGCATTTATTGGTAAGTATATGTGCGCTCGGTCGGGCATCATTGATAATCTGTCCCGGCGTATCATCAATGATGCCCGGGCCACGCTATTGCACATGTGTACAGCCTAATTACTGTATAATAACTAATCATAGTAACCTAATAATAACTAATAATAATAACCTTATACCAGGCTGACTTCACCTCGGACTCAAGGGGAGTGGCCATCCTGGTGGCCAAATCCGCACATTTGGAGCCTGTGGATGTGAAGGTAGACAGGATGGGCACTTACGTGTTTATAAATGGTAAAATTTCTAATCGACCTATACTTATTATAGCGTACTATGTCCCCCTCCATTTTCAATGTCCAAAATACAAGCAGGCATAGAATACATGTTTACATTTGCGGGCATCCCTGCCATATGGCTAGGAGATTTTAATACTGTTGTAGATGTGACCCAAGATAGACTCCACCAACCTGACTGGGCGCCCCCTCCCAACCCATATACTAGATTTGGCAGACTGCTAGACAAACTGCACCTGATAGATGTTTGGAGACACCTAATCCCCAGAGACAAAACTTACACCTGTTTCTCGGCAACTCCATGGAATATTCAACTGAAATACTGTCATATCATACAAAGCTTTCAGTGCAGTACACTCCAGCACACCTCAATGGCACGGCCTTTTAGTTGATAGGTGCAATCCTCCCAGCCCTCCACCTTAAGGGCCACAGCAATATGGCAAATGCAACAAAGTTGGAGGAGCACACTATTTCGTTTCCAGTGTTTATTTCAGCAAAAACATACAACGTTTCGGGGGATACAAACTCCCCTTCCTCAGGGAGAGTTTGTGTCCCCCGAAATGTATGTTTTTGCCCTCTCAGAGACATTTTGAGTCGTAAAACCTCAGCTAAATTAATCTCTGACATTTACAAAGTATTCCAAAATACCTCTGGCTATGCTGCTACAGAAGGGAAAAAGAGATCCTGGGGAACAGATGTGGGCCCCATAGAAAAGTGGGGAAGTGGGAAGAGGCCTTGAGGCCTGTAGACAGGTCTCTACCAAAGCTTTGGATAGATTATCACAAATCTATATGCTACAAAGCATATCTCACTCCAGCCCGTATATCCAGATACAAACCAAGCTATAATCCACTATGCCCTTAATGCCAGATAACACCAGGTACCTTTTACCATCTCATATGGTCTTGCCCCAAGATCCAGGGATACTGGAGACAGATATTAATCTTTGTACACGACAAAATATTTTATTGGGTAGAAATACAAATTGATACATTTTTCAAAACCTTCCTAAGAAAAGTACTATTTCAGGCGAGATTACAAATCACAAAGACCTGGATTCAAGCCCTCCGCCCACTCCTAGAAGACTGGAAAAAAGCAGTCAATAAAGTGCTACCTTATAAACAAATGTTGCACAAGCAAAGAGGATGTCCCCTCAAGTACACCAAGATCTGGTCAAGATAGGAGGCTTACATAGTAACATAGTATTGGAGGTTGAATAAAGACATACATCCATCTAGTCCAACCTTTATACCCTACCCATAATGTCTGTATAACAGTTACATAGTAACATAGTATTGGAGGTTGATAAAGAAACATCGTCCATCTAGTCCAACCTTATAACCCACCTAATGTCTGTATAACAGTTACATAGTAACATAGTATTGGAGGTTGAATAAAGACATTTACGTCTTATACCTACCCATAATGTCTGTATAACAGTTACTATAACATAGTATTGGAGGTGTAAAAGACTATACCATCTAGTCAACCTTTATCCTACCCATAATGTCTGTATAACAGTTACATAGTAACATAGTATTGGAGGTTGAATAAAGACATATATCCATCTAGTCCAACCTTTATACCCTCCATAATGTCTGTAAACAGTCCATAGTAACATAGTATTGGAGGTTGAATAAAGACATACGTCCATCTAGTCAAACCTTATACCCTACCCTATGTCTGTATAACAGTTACAATAGTAACATGTATTGGAGGTTGTATAAAGACATACGTCCATCTAGTCCAACCTTTACCCTACCAAATGTCTGTATAACAGTTACATAGTAACATAGTATTGGAGGTTGTATAAAGACATATATCCATCAGTCCAACCTTTATCCCTACTATAAGGTCTGTATAACAGTTACATAGTAACATAGTATTGGAGGTTGAATAAGACATACGTCTTATACACTACCCATAATGTCTGTATAACAGTTACATAGTAACATAGTATTGGAGGTTGTATAAAGACATTCCTCCATCTAGTCCAACCTTTATACCCTACCCATATGTCTGTATAACAGTTCATAGTAACTAGTATTGGAGGTTGAATAAAGACATACGTCTTATACAACCTACCCATAATGTCTGTATAAAGTTACATAGTAACATAGTATTGGAGGTTAATAAAGACATACATCCATCTAGTCCAACCTTTATACCCTACCCATAATGTCTGTATAACAGTTACATAGTAACATTTTGAAGGTTGAATAAAGACATACGTCTTATACACTACCCATAATGTCTGTATAATAGTTACATAGTAACATAGATTGAGGTTGAATAAAGACATACGTCCATCTAGTCTAACATTTATACCCTACCCATAATGTCTGTATAACAGTTACATAGTAACATAGTATTGGAGGTTGTATAAAGACATATATCCATCTAGTCCAAACTTTATACCCTACCCATAATGTCTGTATAACAGTTACATAGTAACATACTATTGGAGGTTGAATAAAGACATACGTCCATCTAGTCCAACCTTTATACCCTACCCATAATGTCTGTATAACAGTTACAATAGACATAGTAATGGAGGTTGTATAAAGACATATATCCATCTAGTCCAACCTTATACCTACCCATATGTCTGTATAACATTACATAGTAACATAGTATTGGAGGTTGTATAAAGACATATATCCATCTAGTCCAACCTTTATACCCTACCCTATGTCTGTATAACAGTTACATAGTAACATAGTATTGGAGGTTGAATAAAGACATACGTCTTATACACTACCCATAATGTCTGTATAACAGTTACATAGTAACATAGTATTGGAGGTTGTATAAAGACATATATCCATCTAGTCCAACCTTTATGCCCTACCCATAATGTCTGTATAACAGTTACATAGTAACATAGTATTGGAGGTTGAATAAAGACATATATCCATCTAGTCCAACCTTTATACCCTACCCATAATGTCTGTAGAACAGTCACATAGTAACATAGTATTGGAGGTTGAATAAAGACATACGTCCATCTAGTCAAACCTTTATACCCTACCCATAATGTCTGTATAACAGTTACATAGTAACATAGTATTGGAGGTTGTATAAAGACATACGTCCATCTAGTCCAACCTTTATACCCTACCCATAATGTCTGTATAACAGTTACATAGTAACATAGTATTGGAGGTTGTATAATGACATATATCCATCTAGTCCAACCTTTATGCCCTACTTATAATGTCTGTATAACAGTTACATAGTAACATAGTATTGGAGGTTGAATAAAGACATACGTCTTATACACTACCCATAATGTCTGTATAACAGTTACATAGTAACATAGTATTGGAGGTTGTATAAAGACATTCCTCCATCTAGTCCAACCTTTATACCCTACCCATAATGTCTGTATAACAGTTACATAGTAACATAGTATTGGAGGTTGAATAAAGACATACGTCTTATACACTACCCATAATGTCTGTATAATAGTTACATAGTAACATAGTATTGGAGGTTGAATAAAGACATACATCCATCTAGTCCAACCTTTATACCCTACCCATAATGTCTGTATACAGTTACATAGTACATATTATTGAAGTTGAATAAAGACATACGTCTTATACACTACCCATAATGTCGTATAATAGTTACATAGTAACATAGTATTGGAGGTTGAATATAAACATACGTCCATCTAGTCTAACATTTATACCCTACCCATAATGTCTGTATAACAGTTACATAGTAACATAGTATTGGAGGTTGTTAATACATATATCCATCTAGTCCAAACTTTATACCCTACCCATATGTCTGTATAACAGTTACATAGTAACATACTATTGGAGGTTGAATAAAGACATACGTCCATCTAGTCCAACCTTTATACCCTACCCATAATGTCTGTATAACAGTTACATAGTAACATAGTATGGAGGTTGTATAAGAACATATATCCATCTAGTCCAACCTTATATACTCTACCCATAATGTCTGTATAACAGTTACATGTAACATAGTATTGGAGGTTGTATAAAGACATATATCCATCTACCAACCTTTATACCCTACCCATAATGTTCTGTATAACAGTTACATAGTAACATATTATTGGAGGTTGAATAAAGACATACGTCTTATACCCTACCCATAATGTCTGATAACAGTTACATAGTACAAGTATTGGAGGTTATAAAGACATACGTCCATCTAGTCTAACATTTATACCCTACCCATAATGTCTGTATAACAGTTACAGTAAACTGTATTGGAGGTTGTATAAAGACATATATCCATCTAGTCCAACCTTTATACCCTCACCATAATGTCTGTATAATACAGTTACATAGTAACATAGTATTGGAGGTTGTATAAAGACATACGTCCATCTTGTCCAACCTTTATACCCTACCCATAATGTCTGTATAACAGTTACATAGTAACATATTATTGAAGTTGAATAAAGACATACGTCTATACCCTACCCATAATGTCTGTATAACAGTTACATAGTAACATAGTATTGAGGTTGAATAAAGACATACGTCCATCTAGTCCAACCTTTAACCCTACCATAATGTCTGTATAACAGTTACATAGTAACATTGTATTGAGGTTGAATAAAGAGATCTCCATTTGTCCACTTTATAGCCTACCCATAATGTCTGTATACAGTTCATAGTAACATAGTATTGGAGGTTGAATAAAGACATACGTCCATCTAGTCCAATGTTTATACCCACCCATAATGTCTGTATAGTATTGAGGTTGAATAAAGACATACGTCTTATACCCTACCCATAATGTCTGTATAACAGTTACATAGTAAAATAGTATTGGAGGTGTGTATAAGACATATATCCATCTAGTTCAACCTTTATACCCATGCCATAATGTCTGCAAACAGTTACATAGTAACATAGTATTGGAGGTTGAATAAAGACATACTCCATTTTGTCCAACCTTTATACCCATCCCATAATGTCTGCATAACAGTTACATAGTAACATAGTATTGAGGTTGAATAAAGACATACGTCATTTGTCCAACCTTTATACCCTACCCATAAGTCTGTATAACAGTTACATAGTAATATTATTGGAGGTTGAATAAAGACATACGTCTTATACCTACCCATAATGTTTGTATAACGTTACATAGTAACATAGTATTGGAGGTTGAAAAAGACATACGTCCATCTAGTCCACCTTTATACCCTACCCATAATGTCTGTATAACAGTTACATAGTAACATTTATTGGAGGTTGAATAAAGACATACGTCTTATACCCTACCCATAAGTCTGTATAACAGTTACATAGTAACATATATTGGAGGTTGAATAAAGACATACGTCTTTAACCCTACCCATAATGTCTGTATAACAGTTACATAGTAACATAGTATTGGAGGTTATAAAGACATACGTCCATCTAGTCTAACATTTATACCCTACCCTAATGTCTGTATAACAGTTACATTGTAACATAGTATTGGAGGTTGTATAAAGACTATTCCATCTAGTCCAACCTTTATACCCTACCCATAATGTCTGTATAACAGTTACATAGTAACATAGTATTGGAGGTTGTATAAAGACATACGTCCATCTTGTCCAACCTTTATACCCTACCCATAATGTCTGTATAACAGTTACATAGTAACATATTATTGAAGGTTGAATAAAGACATACGTCTTATACCCTACCCATAATGTCTGTATAACAGTTACATAGTAACATAGTATTGGAGGTTAATAAGACATACGTCCATCTAGTCCAACCTTTATACCCTACCCATAATGTCTGTATAACAGTTACATAGTAACATTGTATGGAGGTTGAATAAAGAGATACTCCATTTTGTCCAACCTTTATACCCTACCCATAATGTCTGTATAACAGTTACATAGTAACATAGTATTGGAGGTTGAATAAAGACATACGTCCATCTAGTCCAACGTTTATACCCTACCCATAATGTCTGTATAGTATTGGAGGTTGATAAAGACATACGTCTTATACCCTACCCATAATGTCTGTATAACAGTTACATAGTAAAATAGTATTGGAGGTTGATAAAGACTATATCCATCTAGTTCAACCTTTATCCCATGCCATAATGTCTGCATAACAGTTACATAGTAACATGTATTGGAGGTTGAATAAAGACATACGTCCATTTTGTCCAACTTTATACCCTACCCATAATGTCTGTATAACAGTTACATAGTAACATTATGGGAGGTTGAATAAAGACATACGTCTTATACCCTACACTATGTTTGTATAACAGTTACATAGTAACAAGTATTGGAGGTTGAATAAAGACATACGTCCATCTAGTCCAACCTTTATACCCTACCCATAATGCTGTATACAATTACATAGTAAACATATTATTGAAGGTTGAATAAAGACATACGTCTTATACCCTACCCATAATGTCTGTTATAACAGTTCATAGTAACATATTATTGGAGGTTGAATAAAGACATACGTCTTATACCCTACCATAATGTCTGTATAACAGTTACATAGTAACATATTATTGGAGGTTGAATAAAGACATACGTCCATCTAGCTAACTTTATACCCTACCCATAATGTCTGTATAACAGTTACATTGTAACATAGTATTGGAGGTTGTATAAAGACATATATCCATCTAGTCCAACCTTTATACCCTACCCATTGTCTGTATAACAGTTACATAGTAACATAGATTGGAGGTTGTAAAGACATACGTCCTCTTGTCCAACCTTTATACCCTATCCATAATGTCTGTATAACAGTTACATAGTAACATTTATTGAAGGTTGAAATAAAGACATACGTCTTATACCCTACCCATAATGTCTGTATAACAGTTACATAGTAACATAGTATTGGAGGTTGAATAAAGACATACGTCCATCTAGTCCAACCTTTATACCCTACCCAAATGTCTGTATAACAGTTACATAGTAACATTGTATTGGAGGTTGAATAAAGAGATACGCCATTTTGTCCAACCTTTATACCCACCCATAATGTCTGTATAACAGTTACATAGTAACATAGTATTGGAGGTTGAATAAAGACATACGTCCATCTAGTCCAACGTTTATACCCTAACCCTAATGTCTGTATAGTATTGAGGTTGAATAAAGACATACGTCTTATACCCTACCCATAATTGTCGTATAACAGTTACTAAAAATAGTATTGGAGTTGTATAAAGACATATATCCATCTAGTAAACCTTTATACCCATGCCATAATGCTGCATAACAGTTACATAGTAACATAGTATTGGAGGTTGAATAAAGACATACGTCCTTTGTCCAACCTTTTACCCATCCCATAATGTCTGCATAACAGTTACATAGTAACATAGTATTGGAGGTTGAATAAAGACATACTCCATTTTGTCCAACCTTTATATCCTACCCATAATGTTCGTATAACAGTTACATAGTAACATATTATTGGAGGTTGAAAAGACATACGCTTATACCCTACCCATAATGTTTGTATAGCAGTTACATTAACTAGTATTGGAGGTTGAATAAAGACATACATCCTCTAGTCCAACCTTTATACCCTACCCATAATGTCTGTATAACAGTTACATAGTAACATAGTATTGTGGTTGTATAAAGACAATATCCTCTAGCCAACCTTTATACCCTACCCCTAATGTCTGTAAACAGTTACATAGTAACATAGTATTGGAGGTTGAATAAAGACATTCATCCTCTGTCCAACCTGTATACCCTACCCATAATGTCTGTATAACAGTTACATATTACATAGTATTGGAGGTTGTATAAAGACATATTCCATCTAGTCCAACCTTTATACCCTACCCAAAATGTCTGTATAACAGTTACATAGTAACATAGATTGGAGGTTGAAAAAAGAGATACGTCCATTTTGTCCAACCTTTTACCCTACCCATAATGTCTGTTACAGTTACATAGTAACATAGTATTGGAGGCTGAATAAAGACATACGTCCATCTAGTCCAACCTTTATACCCTACCCATAATGTCTGTATAGTATTGGAGGTTGAATAAGACCTACGTCTTATACTCTACCCATAATGTCTGTATAACAGTTACATAGTAAAATAGTATTGGAGGTTGTATAAAGACATATCCATCTAGTTCAACCTGTATACCCATCCCATAATGTCTGTAACAGTTACATAGTAACATAGTATGGAGGTTGAATAAGACATACGTCCTTTTGTCCAACCTTTATACCCATCCCATAATGTCTAATGTCTATATAACAGTTCATAGTAACATAGTATTGGAGGTTGAATAAAGACATATATCCATCTAGTTCAACCCTTAAGGATAAAGGACATACCTTTGAAGATTGTAATGTTAACATACTGGCGAAGGAACGTGACTGGTTCAAGAGAGGTGTTAAGGAGGCCTTTATGTGAAAATAAAGACACCAAGCCTAAATAGAGGTGGGGGGGTTCGACACCAACTGTCTGCCATGTACAATGCTGTTTTAAACCCTTACTCTGGGCGTTCCTATAACACCTCTTAGCCACTATCTAATCACACCCTTAACACCTGGCTGTGATATGCTAATTGGGATTTTCCAGGGTACATAATTGCCACAGATTCTTGTACAAGTCATTCTGAATTGAGAAAGCCAGTCGGAGGACTAGCGAAACGTCTTCAAGAACTACATTTCAAGTCCAGTTGATCTAATTGAATACATCAGATGTACGAAAATAATATTAACGCTTTGCAACAAGTTAGATTGAATTACCTGTCTGTATATGTTTGGTGTCAGTAAACGTAGAACGATTTCATAACAACAGCTGTAACACAATCAGCGAATACCGCCCAAAAAAATAGCCACGATTCTGTTCTCTATGGGGGCTGTTTGATTTCATCTGAATGAGTGAATGTGATTGAAAGTTATGTCACGAGCCAATCTAATGCTGATTTAGTGAAGGACCAGTTTGCAGCATAAAATATAAACTGCCCATTGTACACACACACGGCCGATGTCTGCGTGACACTCTTTATTTAAATAAAATGTTGTAATAAGATTAAAAACAAGTTAGTTAGATGTACGGTATATCAGTGCAGACATCTGTTTCTTTGGCTGTACATTTCTGAGTGTAGGGTGGAAATATTGTGCCAGATATTTGTAACGTTATTGTATTCCAGGAAAAACTCTTGGTCCTATGTATATATCCCTATATAAAACCCTCGCTGTATACTGTAATGGACTATATAATGGCTACACAGACCCAGCACTTTTATATAGACCCCACATTGTAGGTTCTTGCAATCAGAATGTACATAGAATTGAATTATTATAAAGAGCATAGAATGTGGAGACGATCTCTTGTTAATTGCACCCATTATAACAAGTCTTTCTAGCTCTCGGTTGGTACTGAAGTTTAGAAAGGGAAAGTATGGTTTATAATAGAGAATTAGACTTGTTTATATGCATTGCAGTTTGGAAGCACAATAGGTCCTTATGCACACTAAAGGTGACCATACATTATGCCGATTTTATGTACATCTGAAACACAATCAGACATTTCCATTGATTGGCTGAAAAACTGTTCATTTTCCCAATCTTATTATGCAACATTAGATTGTAATATCGATCGGGAGAGTCGTTTTTTAAGTCGATTGGTAAAATGATTGTAGTGTTTTCTGACATTCCGATTAAATGTAAATGTAAATAACCTCACAATGGACGACATTCGACATTAATCACAAAATAAACTGAATGTCAAACAGTATGTATACAAATATCATCTTAATACACTTTAACATGTACATCTGTCTATCAAAGTATCGGTCGGTTTAAGATCGTAATTACGATCATGTATGGCCACCTTTACTCTGTGGGTGCTGGCTACAAGGGATTCCCACTTCCAAGGGAAACATAACAGTAACAGCAAAAAAGGATGTAGTCACACACCAAATGGTAAGAAAGTGATTTAAAGGGGAACTGTGGTCCAAAAATGACTTTAGGTAAATTGATAGGAATTGCTCCCCTGAGAATTTTTGCAATTTATTTCCACTCGTGGGTTCCTGGCCCCACCCACTCACGGGTGCCTAAGCCCCACCCACTCACGGGTGCCGTGGGTTACTCAGACACCCCGCCCTACAGAAAACTCTGTGGAATCAGCCTTTTCAGGCAGAGTGAGAACTCTGCCTGAAAAGGCTGTTCACAAAGTGAAAGAGAAGGATTTAGATTCCCTTACCTTCTCTGTCAGGACTTCACACAGCAGAGAGGAGGAGGGACTTCCTTCTCCCTCACACACTGAGGGAGTCTGAGGCTGTGCTCGCCGGTGGCACGTGCAGGAGAAGCCTCAGGAATGTCACATGTCAGCCTCCCACCCATTAACTTCTGGTCAGTCATTTCTGAAATCTTGGGCTGTGGAGCATGTAGAGAGGTGGTTGATGGCTCGTTTTAAAGGTAAGAAAACCGGCCTTTCATTTAAATTAACTTGTTTGGAGACCATAGTTCCCCTTTAATAAACCAACATCAGTGATACACAGCGTTTGGGAATGGAACTTGCCCCCTTCTTCACTGAAGTTGGTTTATTAAATCCCCTTCTTCATTTGGAGTGCAACTACATCATTTTTGCTGTTAGTGCAGTTCTGGACCCTATTGCACAGAGTTCCATTTTAGAGTGCAGACCGGTTTTATGAATGTAATGGAAAGATATTATATAAAATATTATATAGTTCCTACTTCTATTGTTTTAGCACATATTATTATTGTTATTACACAGAGAGCACAATTGGGACCATGTACCAAAAACCGCTATGACCTCCTTGATACAATGCGCCAACAAGCCAGCACCTCGCTGTGCCAGTTGCAAGGGTTCTTTTTGAAAACAGCCTCACCTAACAGTCTCAAAAAGTCACATTAACCTTCAAACAAGTTAGCGTGAGCAAAACATTGCCATTTCCGGCTCTTGCGGCTAAAAAAATCCATGTTCTAGATTTAATGAAAATTGTCATATTTTCAGTTTTTCATACACATTAGTTATTTCTAGTACTGTGGCCTTCCATACAGTAAAGTCAGTGAATCATTTATTATGGACTTGATAAGTACAGTTACGTGGCCTGGAAATATCACAAATATGGGGGTGCCATCTATAACAACAGAAATAAAACATTCAGGGCCTCATTTACCCAGAGCCACAAATGTCTGGGCAAATATGGCTTTCAGTATTTGATACTGGATTAGCAGCTTGTGGTAAATCCCAAAACGGATTTTACCCCAGCACACTTTAAGACCAGCCATATCTGGTCTTAAATTTGGAGTTAAAAGTGGTATAAATCCTTTATTAATGCATTGCACCAGTTGCACGGTGGTCTTTGTGAAACTGGTGCAGCCAGTGCAATTATGGAGTTAAAATTGGGATAACCTATTCAATATGGTTAGCACAAGTTTAACCCCTATTTTTAGCACAGCACTGTGTAAATCAGGCCCTCACTGTATTAAATAGAGTTTAGAACCGTGTTATGGCTCAGAAACAATTTCTAGTATCTCTAAGGGTAAGGTCCCACTATCACGAACAGCACTGCATGCAGGATTTTTGCAATGCTGCTGTGATGATACTCGCATACGCTGCGGAACAGGCCATTTCAATGTTATTGGCACGCATGCAATCCGCAAAAGTAAAGTCGTGCATGCATTTGAACCATAACGGAGCGGACAGCAGCGCACATAGTGGAAACTACCCGGAAGCGTGAACGTAACCTAACCCATAACAAGCAAAGGCAGTTAGAGAAGGTTGGGCTCAGACTTGTGTTCCATAAAGCTCGTTACTATAGCCTGTTCCTCCACAGTGCCACAGGAGATAGGTGGGCAATGTACCGAAGATGCAATAGTTCTAAACTTCCCTTGTTCCAGATGCAGTAATTAATTTGTGTTTCATATGTATCCTGGTCCCCAAATGGGATAGCACTGTTTATTGTGGTTGCAGTTCTTGGTGCATTGCCCTATATACAGACCTTTTTCCATAGATTATAGTTGTCCATTTATGAAAACTAGGGGGTTTCTTCACATTTATGTCTACAGAATAAAATGAAATAATTGGTTTTTCATTACAAATTGGGGTCTCTATATTAACTGGGATAAAATAATTAATTATAAAAACCAATCAGGTTTGCTTTTATTGTACATTAGCCACATGTTTAATAGAATTTGTTCCCAATAAGCTCATTCCAGCCCTGTTATCCTCACTGGTACTCGGCTTTATTGAGGGTAAACCTATGGAAACACCATAATGTTAAACATGAACATCTGTTTCACTTTCTTTACATTTTTCCCACTAGTTTGGATTTAATTTCACAAACCCCCTTAGACCCTTAGACTTACTTCATGTACCTGAATCATTATCATTTTTGCATGGGTGACCCAGTCTCTCTTGTAAATGTAACTAACATTATCAGTCTCGATTCCCTTGATACTGCAACCTCATTTTCTTTGCAGATGAATTGTGTAAATAACTTCAGATTTACTGGATCTCCAATAAACCCTGTATAGTCAGATAAATACAGAGATTCATCAATATGCCTGTATCATATTGCAAGTGATATTTTACTTTGAACTTGATTTACACACGCCAATAAATAACCTTCTGATTGGATACGGCTGGTCCTTCTCTTTTCAGGGCCATTGATTGGGTGTATAACAAAGACAAGCATTTAATCAGATTGATCGAAATTGCTGCATTGCTGATCATCTTACAATATTAGTTTTCCCAGCTTTACACTATATATATATATGGGGGTAAAACAAATTTAATTTGGTCCAGAGAGGACCCCTATATTGGAGGGGAATTGTGACTTGGTCAGGCTGAGGCCACATTGCAACGCACTGGAATCGAGCACAAAATTGAGCATAGCGTGATTCTTGTGCGTTTTGTGTTTGCGTGTTATCGCACCAAAAAATGGTAAATGCATGCGTTACCAAAACCCGAACAAACGCACAATCATATGCGCATGGAAATCGTGGGAATTTCTGCGTTTTCGCGATTTCCATTTTTGCGATAAGTGTGGGCGCAATGGCGAGCACGGAATCGCTAGTGTGGCCTATCCCTAACACTACTGGGGAAGCGCTGATAGGCTGACATCTGCAACTGACTATATTTTACATTGCTCTCTCGGTGGATGCAACGCTGTAAGAACAGTTATAAAGGTTGTCTCCTGTATGGGCAGACTTTAATGCTTTTCTAGATGTGTGGTTTAGTTATTATTGTATATTGGTGTCTTTCTGATGTTTGATATTTGATTATATTTTCGTGTACTGGCATTGAGTATTATAACAAGGGGGTCTGTTCTCCTTGTACCAGTCTTTGATTTACGTGTTTATTTACCCTGTAGTGCCGCTCTAATTGGAGTAGCCATACCTGGTATTTATCAGGTTGTGCTCATAGATAAATATTTATATATATATAATATTAGAAACATTTTTCAATGTTTTTACATTGATTAAATTGGGTTGGTTTAGCTTGGAAATTTTATATAACTGAGATATGTTAAAGGAGAATTAAAACTAAAACTAAAGAATCAAAATGGATCTAAATTTAAATAAAAGTTGGATTTTTACCTCTTTAATCAGCAGCATTGCTACTAGTGTGCCCTGAATTCATTACATTGGTGCACACGCTCAGTTCTCTCCCTCTCCGCCCATTCACACTGTAAAGTTACTACTGGCTGACCTTCCTGTGACCTCTATGTAATCAAGCCGAGCAGTCAGAAAACCAATTATTACACACTAGGAAGAAAGGACGCAGAAATCATTATGTGACAGAAACTTGCAGAATTACAGGCGATTTAAAAAATGTTTCTGCTCGTTATGCATGATAGAATCCATTCAGATGTATTTCATAGTTCTCCTTTAAATACTAAAAACATGTCATTGTCATTCTGCTGCCATCAGCTAACTGGAATGCTGGGAAGCTTTAGTTCACAAAAGATTAAGTTTCTTGTACAATTTTTTACTTTCCCACCAGATTCTTATTTAGATGATGGAGAAGGTTTTTATGTTGTCTGCAGATGTAAGATCAGACGGACATTTCTCTCTGAAGAGTGTATGAAAGGCTTTGCACTAAGGATCTGCTCAACCCAGATTGGCTGTCAACCTGGATAATGTCTCGTGTCAGCTAATGCAGGAATGTGATGCTGATGCTGATGATTATTATTTCCATCAGGCTGTAGCAAAGTGGGAGGTCCAACCGCCATTAGAATGTAGTAACGAACTAATTAAACGCGTGGTGGAGGCTGAGATAAAGATGTGAACTACAAAACACACGATGGGATGATTGTTCATAGTCACAGAGGGATTCTGTAACAGGGAGGAAAACAAGCAGAAAGACCTTCAGGGAATGAAACAGGCTGAGAGTCTATCACTGCACAGAGACATTTTCTCCTTTCGTCTTTTGTTTTTTTGTGACCTGGGGGATAGTTACAATGCAGAACGTTATTATATTTGTTCATTTCTTTGCAATACCAAGTGTTTCTATTGGATTGTAGGGAACAAGAAGGGCTTTTCATTCCCTTTAAATTATGTACTAAATACCAGGACCATTGTATTCAATATAGCGTTCCGTTGTTTCATAGTAACAATCTTCTGTATGGCAGCTACGATGAGTTTATTTCTATATGATTCCTCAGATGCACGTTTGGTTTAGTACGCAGGGAGTGGCAACCAATAGATCTCCAGATGTCTGGAAATTACAACTACTACACGCATTCCCTATAAGCACTCTGCATCCAGAGAAAAGAGGTCTACTGGTTGTCTATCCTGTAGTAAATTAAATATAAATGCATGTGAAATCCATCTTACTGGTCCGGTAAGTTTCACATTTCATCAATTGACATGAGAGACATGGTAGATCTGCAGCCAAAGTTTTGTGACTGGCTTAGTATGGCTGGAGCAAGAGAAGATGAAATGACCTTTAAAGTTCACCATGTCCTACTCACATCTCTCTACCTAGTGAAAACTGTAATACACTTAACACAACCTGACAGCCTGTGGATGTGGTACTGAAGGTTTCCTAAGCACCACAACAAAATCTTATTGCTCTACAATTGAAAAATAAAATTGGGTCTACATCCAATATGATTGGATCTAAAACAATCACAAGGGTTTCACAGTTCTTTTGCAATTCCACCATGGACCCATCTACATCTTTTTTGTTTATTTTATATCTAGTCCAATCAGAGTTCAAAATACTAATTTTTGATTGTTTGCCAACCACCAACAAGCCGAAAATGATTTTCCTTATGTCTACAATTAAAAAAAAGATTGTTTTTTTGGGATGGGGCAGCTCAATATACAGTATGTCTTCAACAGAGACACAGAGACACTGAAGACTAGGAAGTGAAAATGTACATGCCTATAACTTTGGATTCACACAGCAGCTACAGACATCATTTATCACCTTTTTTGAAAGGCACAAGAGAGTTCTTTTCAATGCCCAGTGTATTATGCTCCCTTTAAGGTTGCTAAATACCTCTAATAACACCTCAAACCTATGGTAATTGTTATGTGGTCACTAAATACTGTGTGGTAGTAATAAACTTTGCTTGTTTAAGGTTTTACTGAAATGACCTTTAAAGTTCACCATGTCCTACTCACATCTCTCTACCTAGTGAAAACTGTAATAACACTTAACACAACCTGACAGCCTGTGGATGTGGTACTGAAGGTTTTCCTAAGCACCACAACAAAATCTTATTGCTCTACAATTGAAAAATAAAATTGGGTCTACATCCAATATGATTGGATCTAAACACAATCACAAGGGTTTTCACAGTTACTTTTGCAATTCACACATGGACCCATCTACATCTTTTTTGTTTATTTATTATCTAGTCCAATCAGAGTTCAAAATACTAATTTTGATTGTTGCCAACCACCAACAAGCCTGAAATGATTCTTTCCTTATGTCTACAATTAAAAAAAAGATTGTTTTTTTTGGATGGGGCAGCTTCAATATACAGTATGTCTTCAACAGAGACACAGAGACACTGAAGACTAGGAAGTGAAAATGTACATGCCTATAACTTTGGATTCACAGCAGCTACAGACATCATTCTACACTTTTTTGAAAGGCACAAGAGAGTTCTTTTCAATGCCCAGTGTATTATGCTCCCTTTAAGGTTGCTAAATACCTCTAATAACACCTCAAACCTATTGGTAATTGTTATGTGTCACTAAATACTGTGTGGTAGTAATAAACTTTGCTTGGTTAAGGTTTTACTGAAACTTAAATTTGCCCTCTCAATAAACATTCAGCAAAATTTGAAATACACAACTTGTACCCTTGATCTTCAGTTTAAATATGCTTAACAGCAACATTTCTTATAAACACACGACACAACCTATAGTAAGCATGTGGTTGAGACATACAGAATTACGTGTGGGGGGTTTATAGCAATGAAACAACGAGTTTTCCCTTTTCTATTAATTCTACACTTGTTAATTCTGCAAATGTAACGCATGGAATTTTTATTACAAGTTCTATAACGTGGGACCAAACAGTGGATCAATAAAAGCAATTTCGAGCATGCAATTAATCTGAATTGGGCCAGATAATCTCAGTGGAACATCAGACATATATAGATAATAAAAGAATGTAAATACCCACAAACTATCAGCTTCCCTGATCTGGTTTATCTTATACCACAAAGAGTAAATGCATCTTCTGCTTTGGGGTCGACATTTCAGATTATGATTTTTTTAAATATTGAATTTGAACCTGTTGTCTGGTTTTTTTTTTTCTATAGGCAAAAGCAAATATTTTTATTTTTGATGTATTCCTTTCAATATTTGTACAACCATACATATATATGTATATATTCAAGGAGGTAAGCACAGCGCACTCATCTGGACTTATTGCTAGAATGCTTTATTGCACCAAACACGCAGTTATCCATGCGTTTCTGCATTGCCAAATGTGTTAACACTGTAAGAGGATGCCAATTCAGTAATACTGTCACACTAACGCAACCAGGATTCCTAGGATTTCGGTTAGACTTTTTGTAAGATGGTAATTTAACAATAAAGGATCTATACATACTGTATGCTAGATTGTAAGCTCTTGTGGCAAAGTTGTAGCACTTCTATTTATATCATTATATATTTATGTACTGAACTATCTATGTATTTATCTCCCTTGTATGACTTATTGACTTTATTGTATTTTGTTACTGTACCACGCTGCATCCCCAAGTGGCGCTATATAAATAAACTATACACATACATACATACTGATATAACCCCATTAAGTCCAATAAAGAGCACTCAAAGGGACTTGCACAATAAACCAATTTTTTTGCAGTTAAAGTCCCTTTGCCTTAGAGTGCTCTTATGGTGGATTGTATGAGTAGCACCAGGGCATCTCAATATGGTGAGTTCAGTGCGACGTGTGTCCATTTGAATTATTGCTGTTTGATCAGGTAAAATAATCAAATTAGAAAAAAAGAAATAAGGTCGCATTTCAGAATCTGTCTCTGTTAAAATAGGGCACTAAATCAGAAAAAATGCCATGTGGTATGATACTTCATGCTGCCTCGCCCTCCCTTATTAAATCCAATAATAGATTAAGTTCATGTGGCAGGCGGGATATTTGGCGCACGCTTGGCTAGATGTGCTCGCATTCTATTGCACTCCATCCTCCATCGAAACTCTTTGGTGTGATAGAATGATTGGGAAGGGAGGGAGTGCATGACTTGCTTGACGCCTCCACAATGCTCTTGAATGCACAAGTAGCCCAGACGGTTCAATGCACTGAGCAGCTTGTGGAATATGATGGAAGGAAATGTAACTCTTGAATGGCTGAAAATTTAGCAGATCAGTAACTTTCCCAGCTGTAGAATGTGAAGTTGTATTTTCCTTTTCTGTAAGGGAAGGGTGACCAGATCATCTGATAGTTCATGGTTAATCAGTATAATAGTAGGGATGCCCTAACTGGAAAACTCATTGCATTTAAAGTGCACGATCTGCTAATTGCATTAAGTGTCTTGTCGCTGTACACAGGAGGGCTACTGGAGTTATTTTTAGGTTGAATGAATAAAATAGTTTAGCCACAGGGAAATAGCCACCATCACCCATACAATCTGTTCTACCTCCCAACACCAGGGGACCATGTGTGCCAGGCAGAGCTTCTTAAAGCCTCCCCCAGCTGGGTGTTCCAGGACACCAGGACAGACCCACTCTGAAGGGACGTTGGGTGTTTCGACCTAGTCAATGTGCAATGCAGCTCCACTCAAAGATATATCATTCACATGCGTATGTATCTCCACCTATGGAACACTTAACTTACTGTAACCCTGCATTTTCCCTTTGCCCAAGCTGCAGTCTCAAAGCAACTGGAATATCAAATCATTGTCTGTTTGTGCATTGTTGTATATTCTGGTACAGCTACTACATGTAACAAGGTCTCGAGCATGCTGGGACTAGATTATCGCTATGGCAATTTAATCAATATTTTTTCTTTTCCAGCAAGTGGCTTTATCCATGCTAGAACTCATTAGAGCTACACACGTGTCACTTACGCTAAACTCCCCTCAACCCAGAGCCCGCTAGTCCAGTTTAATAGAAGTAAATTAGCAGGAGCCCCAGGGTTTTAGTAATCTGCTCTGTCTCATGGCTTTATTTCCTCCTGCATATGAGCACCGCATGCAAAAACACGAGAACAAGTCAGGGGGTCTGGCGCAAACCGGAAGCGCACATGGATAGTTTATCAGCTGAAAAGAAAAAAATTGAGAGAAGGACTACAAGCTCCTACTTCCCATTTTATCATAGGATTCAGATACACATTGTTAAATTGCTTTTTTCTGCATTATATGGTCCTTTAAGCAGAGGTGTTCCTAGGGTTTTGACACCTGAAACAACTTTTAAATGCCGCCTATCAGCAGATGGGTGGCGGCACGTGAAGTGGGTGTGCTTCATCAGGAAACATATGCATGGCTTTTGGAGGTGGGTGTGGTGGGCGACCTGATGGTGGACTGGAGGGATGACTTAGACTGATTGGTGGACTGGTGCTGAAATGCATGATTGCAGGAAGGAGTATTTTTTTACTGCTAACTTTTAAGTGTTCCATGTTTAAGTTTGCTTCATGGTAGGGGCATATACTGTACATAGTAATAGGAAAACAATTAGATGAATGGTAGTCTAAAATGGGGGAACTCTAGGCTACCTGTATGTAGCTGTGTAGTCTTATGAACTTGTTGTCTGATAAAGGTACAGCTTGTACCAAACTTTACACTGTGTACCCTGTGTATGAAGCATTAAAATACATGGGTGTTTAAGAACTGATGTGCATGGTGTTTTATCTATAACTGATATCTGACCTCCAACCACGGTTCTACCATTGCACTCAGCAAGGATCTATATGTATATTTCTACAGGAGTGTGCAGGATTACCCTTGTTACTTGACTGTATGTACTGTGTCTAAATGTAATGTATGAAAAAATACAGAATAAGGGCGAGGCCACCTGAGGATAGTAGCTTGCAGGAAACATACACGCAATTGCGCATGTAAAAAAGTTGTTGTTTGTACTTTTGCACAATGGGAGATCCCATGATTGTGCAAAAAATGCTAAACGTGTGTCTCCAATTGGTGGATCGCAGGGGAGCGCACCTGGTGTGGCCAGACCAATTGGTTTGCACGCTTAAAACGTATTGATGTGGCCTGCCCAAAGGCCTTAATGGATTCCAACTAGCTGTAATCTGTATTTCCAACCTCTAGAAATCATTCAAATAATCATCGGAATTATGTAGATTCAGTTTGGAGCTTTCTGAGAGACAAGATACTATGGTGGCCATAGATCAAGCGATATTGGCTGATTAGTGCTCTGTGTACGGAATCCGCCAACTAAATTTGTCCAATAACATACGCCTGGTTTTATTATGGGATTGGAGCAAAATTTGTCTGATTGTATTTATCACCATGATGGGCCAATAATAGGTCCGCCTAAGGCCAACTTTTAACTTGGCAAATTGTATTCGCCAGTAGTCCAGCTGCATACTGGATAATTGGAATATTTCAAGCACAGCACCTTCAGAACTGAGAAGAAATCCCCCAGTACATACCGGTTCAGCTGGTAGTGACATACCGGGTGCCAGAGAGTTAACTGTGAATTCACATTATCACCTCCCGGGTGCACTTATTTCCTTGGTGAGGTACAAGCCGAACGTTCAGTGAAAATTCTATCTGAATTTCTTTTCTTAAGACTAGCTGCACCAGAGCAAAGCCATGAGCCTGGATAAGAGACAGGGACAGCTGATAAAAATCCACTGGTAAGAGTATCCGTGTCTATACAACAGTTAGCAATGTCCATTAGGGGTGTGTGATTGAGACTCACCACAAATTTACAACAGATTCCAACGGAGTCTGAAAATTGCATGTGTATATCCATTTTAGTGACTTATTAGTGTAGCTGTATCCTACATTAGAGGAACCAGTATATTACTTTGATACTGATAACTTGCATTATTCTACGACGACCCTTTGGATGAGGCCCACACTGGATGGTAATACGCGTGAAAAGCATGCATGCATTGGTACATGTTTCACACGTGTTGCAATGCGATTTGCGCAGTTTGCGATGGTGAACGTATGTACTACGAAAATGGAATGCAGCACATCGCAGCTGCAATGTAGCCACATTGACATGCATTTCTCATAGATCGCAATCCTAAATGCGTGAGAAAGTGTGCTAGTGTGGCCAAGACCTGAGGTATTGACAAAATGGCCACTATGATGTTCACTGACCGTGGTCATATTTTAGAAATGCAGCTGAAATATTCCAACTCCCTTCATAAAATAACAGCGTGGGCGTAACTGCTAACTGCCATGTCCGCAGACACCAGCGCTATCGTTAATAACCAATAATGCCCCTAGCCTCGATATTTGAAGGGGGGATATTTAAAAGTGACATGCTTATAGCCTCTAAGGCGTACCCGCGCTGCAGATTGTTGGACTCGGTCAATAGGGTCGAAATATTGGCGGACAACAAACACAAAAGCATTGTGGCACAATCTCAGATAAATATTTCTTTGCCAGAGGCCGTCTATTCACCATAATGTTATTCACTGGTGTGTAGCGGGCCATGATTGAATCTGTTTATCATAAAGTTAAATACTAAATTGGATGTTTTCTAAATATCTGTTATTGCTAACAAAGTGTTTGTGTAGCTCTAATATATCCGTATGGCTGCTGCTTCCACAGCTAACTATTTGGTTTATTTTTACACAAAGAATTTGTTTATTTCAAACAGAGTGTTTGTGGTGTTTCAGACAATATAGTGGTATTTGGGTGTTACTGTCCCTTTAAAGGGACAGTTCAGTGGAAATATCAATATTGTTACATTGTTAGTTGTGTAATGCCTTCTTAGTTATTCTACATATTCTGAAAAATCAGTTTATTTCATACCCTTTGCTGTTCCCTGCTGTTGACATTAGTGAGCTGAAATTTCAGGTCCTAACAGTCCTTCTTCTCTTCCCAGGATGACCACATCCTTGGAATGTTCCTAACAGTAAGTTCTACTGATTGGCTGTCGGATGGGTCAAACATGCTCAGATCTCTACTGAGCAGCTGAATCTACCGCGCTGGGTCAAGGGCAAAACCATAACTGTCTCTATTAGGGGTCCTACAAACAGGAAGTCGTATTCAGTTGTATTTATTTATACACAGACAAAATGCTGAATGGGCAGATTAAGGTCTGGGTATAAAAATACTGCTCTTTTTTCTGAAAAGTATATGTATTTGCACTGAACTTCCCCTTTAAACAATATCACCTTCTATTTTAGTCCAGGCATCTATTCACCACATCCTTTGTGTGTTCCATACATATTGCAATCATGTTTCAATATACAGGATAACTAAGCCCATTACAGGAATGGCAGCCTATGTACTCTATATATAGATATATCGTGTGTATAGGTAGCTCTGATTGCTATACAGTTACAATTATATATATATGGCTCCTTCCAATCATTATTGTATTGCTAAATTCATCTGTAGGTAATTTGTGAGAATCTACCCAGACACGGTCTCTCTTATTGTCTGGGGAGCCCCATATTAGGGAGACAATAGAGACCAGTTGAAACTTTTGTCCGATTCCATCGATCTACAGCTGAGCCATGGTCCTGATTAACAACCAACACATGGTGGATTATTCTATTATTGGCCAAATACAGGGAACTCACTGTCTTCTAATAACTAAAAAGAGAACTTCGATACAGGGGCGTAACAATCAGGGAACTTGTACATGTTTCAGCCCCTTGAACATGTTTTAGCCACTTGTACATGTTTCAGCCACTTGTACATGTTTCAGCCACTTGTACAGTTAGCACTTGTTCATGTTCAGCCACTTGTACATATTTCAGCCACTTGTAATTTCAGCATGTTGTTCAGCCATGTTTAGCATCGACCTTTGTCCATGTTTCAGCCACTGTAATATTTCAGCCACTGACATATTTCAGCACTTGTACAGTTTCACACTTGTACATGTTTCAGCCACTGAACATGTTAAACACGTGTACTGTTCATCACTGTACAATTTCAGCCTTACATGTTTCACACGACATTACTATTTCCGCCACTCTTTTACATTTTTAGTAGCCACTTGTACAGGTTTCAGCCACTTGTTACCATTTTTTCAGCCACTTGTACATGTTTCACCAGCCACTTGTACATATTTCCAGGCCACTTGTACATGTTTCAGCCTTGTACATTTTCGCCACTTGTACATATTTCAGCCACTTGTACATGTTTCAGCCACTTACTATTTCAGCCACTTGTACATGTTTCAGCCACTGTACTTAATTTCAGCCACTTGTACATATTTCAGCCCACTGTACATGTTTCAGACACTTGTACATGTTTCAGACACTTGTACATATTTCAGCCACTGTACGTTTCAGCCACTTGTACATATTTCAGCCACTTGTATGTTTCAATCACTGTAATTTTCAGCCACTTGTAAATGTTTCGCCACTTGTACATGTTTCAGCCACTTGGTGCATATTTCAGCCACTTGTAAATTTTTCAGCCACTTGTACATGTTTCAGCCACTTGTACATGCCTTCACCACTGTACTATTTCAGCCACTTGTACATGTTGCACCATGTACATTAAATAAATCCTTGACACAAACATACACACAAAGTTTAATTAGGATACTGCAGTTCTGGTTGATCCGGGGATATTTTCTGATTGCCTTTTTTTTTTTTTTTTTGCCTTCCTCTGGATCAAATATAGAGGGGTTAAAAAGGAGGGTGAAGGTGAACTTGATGGACGTATGTTCTTTATTCAACCTCAAATTATATGTACTATGTTCAACCCTGTACATGTTTCAGTCACTGTACATATGTTAGACCTAGTGCATGTTTGGCATTTTGAAACTGTCTATATTACATAACACACACACTGGATAAATGTGATATTTTGTGCTAGTGCAGTATAAAGTGCAGAGCAGTGTAAATTTGTAATGGGGACAAGATAAGAATGTTCAGAGATGAAGAGTCCCTGTGCAATACAGATCTGCACACTGCGTGAATTACTACAAAGTGACCCAGTCACACATTGCAGACTGATGATCCCACATGGAGAAAGAACATCAGAAGCCCATTACCACACGTTCACAGACAAAGGTGTCAGTGGTTTAAGGGAGGAGGGTTTGTGGTTTTGCACCAAGATAGAAGGAAAAGAGGGAGGGAAAGTGTAGGGGAGGGGGAGGAGGAGCCGTGAGTAGTGGGCCTCCAGGGGGCTCCTTTGTGTGGATTCACCAGCAGCTGCAGCCTCCAAGCTTCAACCCTTGGGTTCTATGCAAGTCCGTTCATCTGACAAGTTTCAACCTGCACCCCTTTCTACAGCTTCAGTAGTGCTTGCAGTGAAACCTACCAGGTCTGTCCTACCAGCTAATCACCCAAATGCTCCAGATCTCCGCCCTGATTTCTCCTTATTTAGTTGTTAAGTGAGCTCTGCCTACTCTATTTTGCCATGTGTGATACATTAGCACTCTTTTCACCAGTAAGAGCCATTTTATTCTCAGTATTGATCGCAGTTGTGAATTATTTAAAGAGTTCCAGCTAATCACACGATGCCACAGCTCTAAGGCTAAGGGTTAGAGATGCTGCCACCTTAGCCTGACTTTGTGCCATTGTGGTCTCAGTCTAGCTCTGCATGATTCAATTGCCTTTTGTGAGCACATGCCACTTTATGTGTTTCAGTGCCATTGTGGCTCATAACCAGCTCTATGTGTTTTAGTGCCATTGTGGGCTCATACCGCTGTTGGTGCTTTGCTTGCCTGTGGGCTCATCATGTACCTCTATGTTTGGAGACTTTGAGCTGAGAGCACCTCATCACTGGTCATTCATTGGTTTGGCGTCCCTGGGACTGGCTGGAGGAGGTGCTTTTGGTGCTGTGAACCGAGTTTCTAGTTGATTTTCTGTCCTTTGCTTTGCAGGGAAAAGGCTCTGTAACGTGACCACTATGGTGAATTGGGAAATAATTTCAGTGAAAAGGGGCGAAAAGGCCCCCATTTGGCGAGGATGGATTTGATACTATCCCACTGATGACCCCTTTGGATGTCAATCCAGCTACTCCCAGTTCCCACCGTCCAGACAAGGTAGGTATGGACCATAAGGGAGAAAGAAAGGGTAAGGCAGCACTTGCTTAAAAATGCGACTATAAGCAGGGTAGGGGGTGTTGGCAGCTTCTCTGTATATTCATTGAGGCAAATGAATGGAACATCATTCATTCAGGACAGTGGCCTTATGACGGTATAGAATCTCCATCTGTGCAGAGCATGAATGACCTGCTCTTGTAAGCTTTATCTGGACCAGACAAGAGGGACCTTGTGATCTAGAGATGACCTCCAACCCTTCATCTAGGTCCCCTGACCAGATTCGGCCAAATAGACACGTCAGCAATAAACCGATTCATTTATTAGCGCAGCAATAACAAAAGGAATCCACTTTAACCTGCTGCAGTAATCAGGCACTGCATACTCAACGGAATGGCTGAAATGGGGGTTCTGTCCCTTTCAAATCAAATCCACCACGTTTCTAGTTAATTATATTTGTGGTTTCACTCTATAGCCAGAAAAAAATACAAAAACAATGCGTTGACAAATATTTGCCCATTAAATTAACCCCTGCCAATTAAAATGGTTGCGATACCGATCATTAGCTATAGAGGGGATAGATAGGAAGGTAGAAGTCAGGTTAATAAGGATAAACAATTTTAGCATTTAAATTGGTAACAATGTGTAAAAGATTTTTAAAAAGACATACCCCCCATATTATAAAGACTTGAACGGCTATTAATGTATAGACCAGTGATGTTGAACCTGGGCTCTTCAGGTGTTTAGAAACTACAACTCCCTGCATGCTTTTATTGCCTTATAGATTTCAAACATCTAAAATGCCATGGTTCAACATTACGGGATACGATCCAGGTTGGCAGAATAGAGTACTCCAGCATTACGCCATTGTATGCCCAACAGGGGGGCACTGGCTGTGATTCTAAAGCTTAATTGATGGGGTTATTGGCGTGAAATTTGTTTTTTACATGTTCTGATATCGGAATGTACGCATTGGATCAATACAGTAAACACGGAAGCAGAATGTACAGCTTGGATATCACACTGTAACGGCACTAGATGGTGTGTAAGCTTAATATCATTACCATAGGAACATGGAATGGTGTGCAGTACAGCATTGGTTTTATCATCACTGGGACACAAATAGACAGTGGTACAGCATGTGGTATCATACACTTTGCCACAAAATAGACAGTGTGTAAGCATTGGGAGACTACACCTTGACTGGATAGAGGTGTGTACAGCATTGGGTATACACTGGGACACAGATAGGCTGTTGTAGGTAATTTGGTATCATAACACTAGGACACGGATAGGCTGTGTTGGTACAGCATTGTTAACACACAGCATTAGAAATCATACACTGTAAACACTAATAAGTCGGTGTTTACAGCAATGGTAATTTTACACGTGACACAGATAGACAGTGTGTACGCATTGGGTATCATACATCTGACGGGATAGGCGGCATGTCAACATTGGGTATCAGACACTGTGACCGGATAACAGCGGTGTGGGACAACATTGTTATTTGTACACAGTCGCGTAGATATGCAAGACGTAACTGAGTTGGGGTATCTCCTTGACACTGATGGTGGTTGGTACAGCATTGTATCATACCTGTGATACGATAGCGTGTTGACAGCATTTGGGTATCAGACACAGTGACTTTGATAGGGCAGTGTGTAACGGAAAATGGTATCATACTCTGATGACAAAGATACAGTAAGCTGTGTGGACAGAATTGGGGTTGATCGTACCCTGGGAAAAAGATCAATGGTGTGTACAGCATTGGGGTATCATAACACTATACATGGTAGGCGGTCGGTACAGCATTGGGGTGGACATGGCAGGCAGTGTGTAGACCCATTGGGTATCATATGCGTGCGCCCTATAGGCGTAATGTACACAGTGGGAATCAATACACTGTGACATGGAGAGGCGGGGTGTTAACATAATTGGTATCAGACCTGACACAGATAGGTGGTGGTGTAAAAATCATTGGGTCATCATAACACTGTGACACAGGTGGGGTGTAACCCCATTGGTTATCATACAGCAGTGGTTTCATACATTGTAACACAAATAGCCATGTGCAGAATTTATATTGTACACTGTGAACAGATAGGCGGGTGTTTGTACGAATTGGGTATTGGTACACTGTGACCAGATAGTGGGTGTACAGTATTAGGTATCATATACCTGTACACGTAGTGTCAGTTTGTTAGTATCATTGGGTATCATACATTGTGATGCAAGAGAGGTGGTGTGTACAATTGGGTAGCATACTCTGTGGGTGGTTGGTACATAATTGGGTGTCATACCTCTACCCAAATAGGCAGTGTGGACACACTTGGGTATCATAACACTGTTTACACATATAATTAGTGTGTTTAGCATTGGGTATCATACAATGTACGCAGATAGGTGTGTGTACAGATTGTAGTATTGTCACTGTGTCACCGATCGGTGGTGTACACCATTAGGTATCATCGCATTGGTTATCAATATATCGTGGTGACACCGACGGTGGTATGTCCAGATTGGATTTTCGTGGGTGTGTACAGTATAAGGCTGGGTATCCATGTACACTGTTGGACACGAGAGTGGTGTGTACAGATTAGGGTAATCATATACTGTGACACAGAGGTCAGTGTGGGGGTGTGTGTTATCATTGGGTTAATCATACACTGACGCAGATAGTTTGTTTGTACAGAATTGGGTATTATACTCTTGGAGGTGGTGTACAGATTGGGGGGTGTCATACTTTTACACAGATGGCAGTTTGGACAGCTTGGGTAATCATACTTGTTTACACCACAATAAGTGGTGTGTTTAGCATTGTATCATACATTTGACGCGATAGACAGTGGGGGTGTACAGCATTGGGAATCATACACTGTGACGCAAGATAGACTGTGCGTACAGCATTGGGAATCATACACTGTGACGCAGGATAGATAGGTGCGTACAGCATTGGTAATCATACACTGTGGACGCAGAGAGACGGTGCGTACAGCAGTGGGAATCATACACTGTGACGCCGATAGACGGTTCGTACAGCTTTGGGAATCAGACCACTGTGACGCAGCATAACTTGTGGTACAGCATTGGAAAAATCAATACACGTGACGCAGATAGCTAGTTGCGTACAGCATTGGTATCATACACTTTGACGCAGATATACGGTGGTATACAGCGGTTGTGAAATCCATACACTGTGACGGCCATCGACGGTGCGTATCCGCGTTGGGAACATACACTGTTACGCAGATAACGGTGCGCACAGCGTTGGAATCATACACGGTGACCAGATATACGGTGTGTACAGCATTGGGAATCATAACACTGTGAACGCGATAGATGTGTGTACAGCATTGGTAACATCACTGTGGACGCAGATAGACAGTGGGGTACAGCGTGGGAATCATACACCGTGACGCCGATAGCGGTTGTGTACAGCAGGGGGTATCATCCCTGTGACGCAGTAGACGGTGCGTAACAGCGTTGGGAATCATACACTGTGACGCTGATGACGGTGGCGTACAGCGTTTTGGAAAATCATACACTGTGACGCATATAGACGGTGGTGTACAGCATTGGAATCATAACACTGTGACGTCAGATTATATGGGTGTGTACACATTGGGAATCATACACTGTGACGCAGATAGACAGTGGCTGTTACAGCATTGGGAATACACAATACACTGTGAACGCAATTAGACGGTGGGCTGTACAGCAATTGGGAAATCATACATGTGACGCAGATAGATGGTGGTGTACAGCATTGGGAATCATACCCTGTGACCAATACGGTGTGTACAGCATTGGTATCATACCTGTGACGCAGGAGATGGTGCGTACAGCGTTGGGAATCATACATGGTGACGCCAGATCGACTGTGGTGTACAGCATTGGGATCATACACTGTGACGCAGATAGACTTGTGTGTACAGCTTGGGTATCATACACTGTGACCGCAGATGATGGTGCGTACTCGTTGGGAAATCAAACCTGTGTACTGCGCATCGACCGGTGCCGTAAGCATTGGGATCATACACTGTGACGCAGATAGACCGGTGTGTACAGCATTGGTATCATACACTGTGACGCAGATAGATAGATGGTGTGTACAGCATTGGGTAATCATACTACTTTACGCAGAGATGTGTGTACAGCATGGGATCATACACTGTACTCAATAGATGGTGTGTACAGCATTGGTATCATACACTGTGACCGCAGATCGACCCTGTGTACACATTGGGAATCATACATTGTGACGCAGATAGAGGGTGTGTACAGCAGTGGGTATCATACACTGGGACGCAGATAGATGGTGTGTACCGCATTGGGTATCAGTACACTGTGCCGCAGATAATGGGTGTACATCTTGGTATCATCACTGTGACGCAGATAGACAGTGTTGTACAGCATGGATAATCATACACTGTTATGTAGATAGGCCGATGCTCTCCAAGGTGCGAAATCTTTAATGTCCCTATTGTTGAGATTTAGTTAGCTTTGTAGACATAGACAGAAACTCCCCTGTTTTTGAAGAACTGATACAAACTGATGTAGTTGGGAACGACGCCCTACTCCTCTGCTTGATTCTCGATTATGTTGGGGTAGGCAGCAGTCAGTCCGTGGCCACCCCAAACCCAGAAACCTTCAATACACTCCTCTCAAGTTTTTACTCCTGTACTGGATCTCCTGGCTCTTCTGTGTAGACCATCTGTCTTGGCCATGATTGATGATGTCAACGGAATGACTAGAGGGTCTAACCCAGTGTATTTCCTCCATATGCGAAAGCTCTCAGCTTACAACAGGCCTTTAGAGTAGCAACGCATTGTGACCCTACGGCTTGTAGACTTGCTTTGAGAGTATTGTGAGTGTTACAGTTTCATGTTGGCATGGTGCTGATAATACAATTACCCATTTATGATCGGCCTAATGCAATACCATTGGCGATACTCTTATTAACCATATTGTTTTTACCGATGTGTCTCCCAAATCTGAAAATGATCAGTATTATGAGAACTAGAGGGGTTATGCAAACAAGAGGGCGATGTTTGAATGCGCTACTAATTTGGCAACAACCATCAGTTTACAGGCTACTGCAGTTAGTTAACATTTGATTGTTGCTTCATGCTAAGTGGTGTTTGCACTTATTATTGCATGGTCCCTTAGTGGATCTTTAATTCTTGCTGTCCTTTAACAGCCCAGAAGCCTTCCTCTGCCCCAGTGAATCTAATTGAATCACCGCATTCACCAGTCAGGAGGGGCAGACAGATTTGCCTCGCTACAGCTCGACTACTGGGAGGAGGGGGGTGTTAGGAACTATTGAATCATGGCATTTCGGTATGTTAGTCTGGTAATATCAGTATGACGTCTGTACCTTCGGTATGTAGTCTGTAATTCTGTAGTAGTCTGTAATTCGTTATTAGTTCGAATTCGGTGGTGGTAGTCCTGTAATTCGGTTTGTCGTCTGTATTCGTTAAATGTAGTCATGTAATTCGGTATGTAGTCTGTAAATTCAGTTAAGTCTTATTCGCTATTATCTGTAATTCGTATGTAGTCTGTAATTCGGTATGTAGTCTGTAATTCAATATGATCTGTAATTCGTATGTAGTCTTAATTCGGTGTGGAGTCTGTAATTCGTTATGTAGTCTGTAATTCAGTATGAAAGTCTGTATTCGTATGTAGTCTGGTAATTCTGTATGTCTCTGTAATCGGTGTGTAAGTCTGTATTCGGTTTGTATTCTGTAATTCCGTAATGGTAGTCCTTAATTCGGTATGTAGTCTGTCTGTTAATTCGGTATGTTAGTCTGTAATTCGTTATGTCGTCTTTAATTGGTTTGTAGTCTGTAATTTCGGTTTTGTAGTCTTAATTCGGTATGAATTCTGTAAGTGGGTATCTGTACTTCGGGTGTGTAGTCCGTAATTCGGTCCGTCTTCTGGTAATTCCGTATTAGTCTTTAATTCGATATGAGTCTGTAATTCTATCGTAATTCCGGTGTGTAGTCCTATTTCGGTACTTAGTCTGTATTCGGTAATGTATTCTGTAATTCGGTATGTAGTCTGTAATTCGGTGTGTAAGTCTTTATTCGTTGTAGTCCTTAATTCGTAATGAAGTCGTAATTCGGATGTTAGTCTGGTAATTCGGTGTGAGTCCTGTTTCGGGATGTAGTCTGAATTCATAGAAGTCTGTAATCGGTAGAGTCTGTAATTCGGTATGTAGTCGTAATTCGGTGTGTAGTCTGTAATTCGTTTTAGTCTGTAATTCGGTATGACCGTCTGTAATTCGTGTAGGTAGTCTGTAATTCGTTAATGTTTCGTCCTTTAATTTCGGTATGTGTCTGTAATTCCCGTTATGTATCTGTAATTCGGTTTGTAGTTCTGTAATGTCGTTTTGTAGTCTGTATTCGTATGAAGTCTGTAATTGGGTATCGGTAATTCGTGTGTAGTCGTAATTCGGTAACGTAAGTCCGTAATTCGGTATGTCGTCTGTAATTTCGATATGAAGTCTGTAATTTCGTTAATCGTATTCGGTGTGTAGGTCCCGTAATTCGGTGTGTAGTCTTATTCGGTATGTAGTCGTAATTCGTATGTGTCTGTAATTCGGTGTGTAGTTCTGTAATTCGGTGTGGTCGTCTGTTAATTCGGTATGTAGTCTGTAAATTCGGTCTTTAATGTCTGTAATTCGGTAACTTAGTCCTGTAATTCGGTATGTTTCTGTAATTCGTATGTAGTCTGAAGTCGGTGTGTAGTCTGTAATTCGGTTTGTCGTCTGTCTGTAATTCGGTAAAGGAATTCTGTAATTCGGTATCTGTAATTCGGTGTTTCGTCCTGTAATTCGGTATGTTAGTCTGGTAATTCGTATGAGTCTTGGTATTCGTATGTAGTCTGTAGTCGTATGTATCTGTAATTTCGGTATCGTAGTCTGTAATTTCGGTACGTGTTCTGTAATTCGGTACGTAGTCGTAATTCGTTATGTGTCCCGTTGAATTCGGTACGTAGTCTGTAATTTTCGTTTGTAGTCTGTAAGTCGGTATGAATCGGTAATTCGATTATCTGTATTCGGTGGGTGGAGTCCGTAATTCGGTGGTGTAGTCTGTAATTCGTTATGTAGTCTGTAATTCCGGTCTGTAATTCGGTAATGTAAGTTCTGGATTTCGTATGTAGTCTGTAATTCGGTACGTAGTCTGAAATTCGGTACGTAATCCGTAATTCATAATCCGTAATTCGGTCCGTAGTCCGTAATTGGTAAGTAGTCCGTAATTCGTACGTAGTCCGTAATCGTACGTAGTCTGTAATTCGGTATAAAGTAATGTAATTCGTATCTGTAATCGGTATAGTCCGTAATTCCAGGTTACTAGTCCTGTAATTCGGTATGTTATCTGTATCCGGTATGTAGTCTGTAATTCGGTAATGTATGCTGTAATAGGTATGTAGTCTGTAGTAGGTTGTAAGTCTGTAGTTCGGTATGAGTCCTGTAATTCTATGTAGTCTGTAATTCCGTATGGTAGTCTGTAATGCCGGATTTAGTCTGTAATCGGGTTTGTATCTGTAATTTTCGTTTTGTAGTCCTGTAATTTGGTGTGTAGTCTGTAATTTCATAGTAGTCTGTAAAAATTCGGAGAGTCTTAATTCGGTGTTTAGTCCCTGTAATTCGTATGTATCTGTAGATTCGGTACTGTAGGTGTAATTCCGTATTAGTCTTAATTCCGTATGTAGTCGTTAATTCCGTAGGTAGTCTGTAATTCGGTCGATGTAGTCTGTAGTTCGGTAATGTAGTTTGTCAATTCGGTATTTAGTCTGTATTCGGTATGTAGTCGTAAGTAGTCTGTCATTTCGGTAAATGTAGTCTGTAGTAAGTTGTATTCGGTAGGTAGTCGTAAATTCGTTATGTAGTGTCGTAATTTGGTAGTAGTCTGTATCGTATGAAGTCTGTAAGTTAAGTCTGTAATTCGGTATGAAGTCGGTATTCGGTATGTTCTGTAATTCGGTATAGTCGGTATTCTATGAAGTCTGTAATTCGGTAGTAGTCTGTATTCGTTAAGAAAGTCTGTAATGCGGTAAGTCAGTCTGTAAAAGTAGTCCCTGTAATTCGGATGAGTCCTGTCATTGTTATGTAGTCCTTAATTCGGTGTGTATTCTGTAAATTCGGTTTGTAGTCTAGTAATTCTATGAAGTCTTTAATGCGTATCTGTAATTCGGTGTGTAGTTCTTTAATTCGGTATGTAGTCTGTAATTCGGTAAATGTCTCTGTAAATTCGGTATGTTAGTCTGTACTTTCGGTCTGTCGTCTGTAATTCGGTACGTAGTCTGTAATTCCGGTACGTAGTCTGTAATTCGTACGTAGTCCGATTCGGTATGTAGTCCCGTAATTCGTTACGTAGTCTGTAATTCGTTTAGTCTGTAATTGGAATGAAGTCTGTAATTCTGTATCTGTAATTCGGTGTTATCCGAATTCGGTGTTCGTAGTCTGTATTCGGTATGATCTGTAATTCGGCTTTCAATTCGGTATGTAGTCCTGGGATTCGGTATGTAGTCTTAATTCGGTACGTAGTCTGAAATTCGGTACGTAAATCCGTAATTCCTAAGCCTATTCGGTACTAGTCCTTATTCGGTAGTGATCCGTAATTCGTACGTAGTCCGTAATTCGGTACGTAGTCTGTAAATTCGGTATACGTATGGTAATTCGGATCTGTATTCGGTATGTAGTCCGTATTCATTATCTTAGTCTGTAATTTCGGTTGTAGTCTGTAAATCGGTATTAGTCGTAATTCTTATGTAGTCTGTAAATTAGGTATGTAGTTCTGGTAATTAGGTCTGTAGTCTGTAGTTTCGGTTGAAGTCTGTAATTCTATGTATCTGTAATTTCCGTATGTAGTCTTTAATTCCTAATGTAAGTCTGTAAAATTCGGTTTGTCGTCGTATTCGGAGTGTGTAGTCTGTATTGGGTGGTAAGTCTTGTAATTCATATGTAGTCTGTATTCGGTAATGAGCTGTAATTCGGTGTGTCGTCCCCTGTAAGCGGTAGAGTCTGTAATTAAGGTAGGTAGTCTGTAATTCCGATGTAGTCTGTAAGTCCGTATGTAGTCGTATTCCCGTATGTAGTCTGTATTCTGTAAATGTGCAATTCTGTAGTTCGGTATGTAAAGTTGGAATTCGTAATGTAGTCTGTAAATTCGGTATGTAGTCTGTAAGGAGCTGTAAGGCGGTATGTAGTCTGAGTAGTCTGTAATTCGGTATGTATCTGTAATTCGGTTGTGTCTGTAATTTGGTATGTAGTCTGGTAATTCGTTGAAGTCTGTAAGTAGTCTTAATTCGTAATGAAGTCTGTAATCGGTAATGTATCTGTAAAATTTCGGATGAAGTCTGTAATTCGGTATAATTCTTAAATTCGGTATGTAGTCTGTATTCGGTATGAAGTCTGTAATCGGTATGTAGTCTGTAGTAGTCTGTATTCGGTATGAAAAGTCTGTAATTTGTATGTAGTCTGTAATTCGGTATGACTCTGTATTCGTTAGGAGTCTGGCATTCGGTATTCTTCTGGAATTCGTAGGGTGGAAGTCTGTATTCGGTATGAAGTCTGTAAGTTGCCGAGCTGGCAATGACATCAAATCCCAAGGATATTTCTCACACGCTGTCATCATAGCTAAGAGAGTCACAGCTAAAGGTCACAGTTTCTTGTCGAACGTCTATATATTGACAATAAGTAGCGAATAGGCAAACTACAAAAACCATGTGGTGTAATTGGTCAACATCCGACTAGTATAATGTCAGTTGCTTTGGTCTATAACCTCGCACATGATTGAATTATTCACCAGAACAACTGCTGCTGGAATGATATGTATTCTATCACCCTCCTGCCAAGCTAAAAAATAATCATTTCAATGAAATTCTGTTTCCACTGTACGCTTTGCTTTTTTAATAAAACAATTAAATGTTAAGATAGGGGCTGATTTCCCGAGTAAATAGCGAGAGGGGGAATAGCAGCTCATGCGGCGGATTCATTTCTAATTTTATTGACGTGCATTGTTCGGGTAAACAGATATCGGTGCCCTGACGTTGATTGAAATTACTGCTTGGAAGCACAAAAAACGTTGGATCTGTTTCCTTTTGTTTGGACAGAGGGTTTTACCATTGAACCACAGAAGAAAAAAAATCATAGATTTACCCTTCATTGCTTGCAGGGTTGGGGCCCACCAAAAAAGGAATCTGGAAGACCAGGGGCCGACGAGGACAAGTTTAGGGGGCCCCACCTACATTTCATACATTCCCATCTACTCCTACTGATTGTTATTAACTGCTTTTGTTACTTCCCATTGGCTTTGTATTTAAAAATTTTAGCATTTTTTTCTGTTTTTGGGTGGCGGGCTGTGGGCCACTGAGGGATCCCCCTGTAACCACCTTGTGGCCAGTCCCATCCCGTTTGCTAAAAACTGCAGACATTCAGGTTTCCAATAGCACATGTATGTTTGGAATTGCTGTCAAACTGAAATACCATTAACACTTAGGCTGATTCAGCAAAAGCATCGAAGGATTCCTATAACCCCCTGGCGTTTAATTGAGCTTTGTCGCTTTGCAGACACCTGTCACTGTGGCCAATGGACTTTTTCGTAAATGGTGGAAGTCAATGATGAAGTGAAAACAGTGGGATTTAAAAGTTTATACTTTTTTATGGCTACCTAAATTATTGACCTTCGGACACTTTTCCATATTAGTGGGTACACATTTCTAGTCACGAAACTTCCAATAAGTGATCATGTGGAATGATTCACGTTGAGACATCCGCCAATTCCATGAAGCCACCGCCGGTCAGGACCCTTTTGGGGCTGCCATGCATTTAAACAGCAGCAGCAAAGAGACAGGGAACGAGGGCTGTAGTATTCTTTAAAGAAATGTCTTTAAAAAATATAAAAAGAAGCTTTTTGATTAGTGGGACCTGTTATGTTGGTGAACAACTCATGATGATTCAGAGATCATAAGGAGATCTTCACCCAATGGCCGGGTACACCCGGTTCAAACAAGCACTGATATTCCTACCCACAGACCTACCATTCAATGAAGTGATTCTTGTAGCCTGCCGGTTTTGTTTTAATTAAAGTCCCACACTGATATTTTGTGGCCATTAAAGGAAGCAGGAACCCCCATGATTTACAATATTCTGATCACTCCGACCAACTCATTTTGCATTAAAAATTGTCAGGAGCAATCGCGTCTCAAAAAATGACAGCTGATCTGTTGGCCTCAGGTTGATTGGCCCTAAAAATTGGCCTTCCGTACGCAGCCCTCAGGCCTTTACTTAAAAATCCTGTCTTAAGATAACAACCTGTGTGTTGAATTGCCTTAACTTAATCTAATGTCTTCCATCGTTATCAATATAAACTCACAACATAGCAAAATGGTGGCGTACACAGTTTTTTAGTGGTTGCCATGCATATTTTTTTCCATAGCTACACGGAGAAGCCACTTCACTTTTCATGCTGGGCAATGCTAGGTATTTTTAGTTATAACCGTATAGAACTCGGTTTAAGCAGTCTTGGTCCTACAGCAGATTGCTGTCAGGATTACAAACAACCTAGAAGTCTGTAATCTTGCAGGTCCTGTTGTAGAGCAATAACTTAAACACAAATCCTAACATTGGCACACCCTATTATAACTGAGTTATGGGTCTAATGTCTTGCCAATTAAAGTCTGATTTAGCCAATCATTTTGAGATTTGGTCTGTTATGATCACGTCTACCTTCCTGCTTTCTCGTGTCCACATGGATCCTCCATGGACTTTATTTTCTTTCCAATATATAATAACTAAATACGTGGCTCAAGTCTTTCCAGGGCCTAACCTACATATTTACCTTATATACAATGTGTCCTTCTTTATCACTGGCTATAGGACACATTTTTTCAGGTTAATCCTTTAGAAATATCAGCTGGACCCCATGTTTGTTCTTTCATATTTCCATACAGGAAAGAAAACCTGCATTATTTCTGCTAGTGGCATACCAGAGGATATGGAGACAAATCTAACATGTAATGAACATAAAAGAAATGTGCAAACCTATTACAACTCCCTCCAATAATTTTTTTAAAAGGACAACTGTACAGATGTTGCTGCAACCCATTTGGCCGCATTGGGCCTAAACCAATAGTAAAACACTCTGCAAGAAGCGGCCTTTCCTACTGGGTAGGTGGGGGTGAATTTAATTCAATACAGTTGTCCTAAGTGTTTGGCGGGAATCCGTAAAAGCAAATATAGTGCTGGATATGTAACATCCCCATGTAATTCGTGGAGCCAAGTAAATCTGTTTATTATCTTAATTGCGTTCACTTTATTCTTAAATGTTGTGGTACAAACAAAAACTGAATATTATCGGGACCATAAGAAAGGCAATTCCCTGCTCCAAGATAGCAGAATTTACCATCAGCATCATCGAAGGGTGATCTGAAGAGGTTCAAGGTAAGAAATATCATTGTGGCGTTATGCGAGTCCCCCTCCAAATGAACGTGCCTGTGTCCATAGGGCAAGGACACATAATATTACTTCACTATGACAATTTTTATTTAGGGAAATGTTTGTATGTTTCTTGATCTTGTGACCTTTATTTATCGAATTCTTCTGTATAAGTTAGGGATTGCTGTCCTGAGTCCCTCGCCCCTTTCTGGACTAATGGGAAGACGCAATCTATGGGCTGTGTCCCTGACTCAGTGTAGATGGTGGGGATGAACCAGGACAGCAATCCCTAACCTTAACAAGAATTCCTTGCTAATAAATGTTAACCCAGGAGTAAGGACCTCGCAATCTAAGTTCATCACCCGGTTACGTTCATTGGGAGGGAGGTGGGGGAAATTTGTATTTTATAATAGGTAACTATGAGTGAACTGATTAGGTCACATGAAAGGTTTACTTATAACTAAGGGCCTATTTATAGGTGCGTAATCACTATCTAGTATTGTATGATCCTTATACAATACCATTTGTGGTACTTTACTACCGCATGGTATTGGTATGGCTGAACGGTGTAAATTACATTAACAATACCAACGTTTACAAATATTCCCTCTGGTTGGGGTCACAGCACGCCTAATATATCATTAAAAGTACCCATAGAACAGGGCCCTTACATTATCTCAGTAATCCTATGGCGCGTGTTGAGGGGGCGGTTGTCATCTCCCCCCACCCCTCACCCCTATAAATCTATTTTCTTCCTCCCCCAAAAAAGAAGAAAACGGTGTGGCCTGTGTTTAGGGGTGGGGCCAGTTGTATGTCTTTTGTGTGTGATTTACTTTGGCCAGTTCTGAAGAATAAAGCACTAAGTGTCCAAGATTCTGAAATGTTTTCCAATGTGACAGCTGATCATCAAATGCCACAGCACGTAAGGCTGGGTACAGAAGGGCAGATTTTTCCTGTCCAATCAACCGTGTAGCCTTTTTCGCTTTCTTTCCCGGCTGTCAGGCATGACTGCATGAGTCGTCCGATAATTTACCAACATTGTCCAGACATTGTCGTGCCAAACCGAAACCAGGACAAGAGTTGTGTGGTTTGCTACGAGGTAAAACTTCCGCACATCGGTTCCGTGCGAACTGTCGCTGCAGCACACCATCACCCGCGACCATCAGGGATTTGGTCCGGACAAAATAATCCTGTTGTGTGTTACCCAGCCTTAAGGTGGCCATATACTGAGCCAATATTAACGATCCAATCTGACATGTGGAGTAATATATTTCAGTGACTGAAGTTCCCATTAACTTATGTAACCTCATAATACCAATATGTATAGGTACATCTACTACACACTAATATTGGACCTCTGGTCCTACGGTTACTGTTGGTGTTCTATAATTACATCACAATATCCTTTTTTGAGTGTAATGGTCACCTTTCGCCTCCTATACAGCAGGCACATAAGTAATGGACAGATATTTGTCAGGAAAGACCACTGTACGTTTCCACGTCACCATTTCTATTATTTAAGCACAGAGCTCTTGCATTAACGGGGACACAGTCCATATACAGGGCAAGTAGGAGGCAGCACATTACATCATATGACATCCACCTATTGCAGTTAGGAACTCTCTCAACCGAATGAGAGGGGAGGCCATTGGACGATGGCCAGTTTTTTCTCCCTCAACTGCAGGAACTAACTTTCAAGGAGAATTCTATCCTAAAAATAATTTTTGAATCAGATAGTTTGTATATGTTTTTTTGTTTTTTAAGAAAAAAAAAAAACAAAGGGCCAAAGGGGGGGGGGAATGAATTGGCATGTCGATCGCCAGTGTTCGCTGACGGGCACAAAAGACTGCATTAACCCTGGCCCTGAAGGGTTACACGAAATTATTGGTGGGGTCTTGTTTTCTCTGTAACTGAGCTCTGATTTTAAAAAAATTGACACTATTTTTGTTCACTACTGAATGATTTCTTTTTACAATTAGTCGACTGGGAAGTCTTATTTCCACATGATTTAATCATACCCCACAACCATCTTGTTTTTCCTGGGAATGGTAATGTGGTCATGTCTTCAATGGGTGATGCCAGTTGATTAGGGGTGTGTTTGGTGACAATCTGGGTCAATAGGGGCATGTCCATGATATTAAGGGTGTGTTTGGTGACATTTGGGGGGTTATTTGGCCCTGTCCCAGTTTGCCAATTTTCAGAGTTGGTGTATGGCTTTAACCCCTATTTTTTTAACTTCTAAGACCCCCTGCCATGGCACCTTTTATTAGTTACAGGTCTGATATTGATAACTTGTGTGTTAATAATTTCTCTATTTGCGGTGTTTATTAGACTTAAAGGGTATGTCCAACCCAAAAATAAACTTTTTATATGTTCTTTATATAATAGCACCAACCTCCAAACGCCATGTTCATTTTTCTCAAAATCTTTGCTTTGCCCTGATATTTAAATGAATAACTATATCAGACTTCACTTCCTCTCCCTCTCCACTCCCCTTGATGACCCTGAGCTGCAGTTTAGGAAAAAAAAAAATTCGTGCTGTGGTTTGTCTCTCTCTCTCTCTCTCCCTCTCTCTGGGCTGCTGGCTGCAGCTGTGATCCTGGATTTTCTTCATACACATAACTTTACAGCTGTGATTGGTTATGAGGAAAAGAGGGTGGGACCAGGGGCAGACCATTACTGATGGCAACTTCGCTCCTGTTCTCACTGCTGGATGCTAACAGAATGCTCAAAACATGAAAGAACAGAGGCAGGTACTGTAACCTGTCTCTGTTCATCGCTGTAATTGGTCCATGGCTGCAATGAAGCAGCTAAAGGTCCCTGGTAACTTTTGAACCACTGGCCCGTAATACAGTTGGACTAGATGGATGATGTCTTTATTCCAACCTCCAATACTATGTTACTATGTACTGTTATACAGACATTATGGGTAGGGTATAAAGTTGGACTAGATGGATATATGTCTTTATACAACCTACAATACTATGTTACTATGTAACTGTTATCAGACATTATGGGTAGGGTATAAAGTTGGACTAGATGGATGTATGTCTTTATTCAACCTCCAATACTATGTTACTATGTAACTGCTATACAAACATTATGGGTAGGGTATAAGACGTATGTCTTTATCAACCTCCATATATGTTACTATGTAACTGTTTAGACAAATTATGGGTAGGATATAAGGTTGGACAAAATGGACGTATGTCTTTATTCAACCTCCAATACTATGTTACTATGTAACTGTTATGCAGACATTATGGGATGGGTATAAGGTTGGACAAATGGACGTATGTCTTTATTCAACCTCCAATACTATGTTACTATGTAACTGTTATGCAGACATTATGCATGGGTATAAAGGTTAACTAGATGGATATATGTCTTTATACAACCTCCAATACTATTTTATACTATGTAACTGTTATACAGACATTATGGGTAGGGTATAAGAGTATGTCTTTATTCAACCTCCAATACTATACAGACATTATGGGTAGGGTATAAACGTTGGACTAGATGGACGTATGTCTTTATTCACCTCCAATACTATGTTTACTATGTAACTGTTATCCAGACATTATGGTAGGGTATAAAGGTTGGACAAATGGACTTATCTCTTTATTCAACCTCCAATACAATGTTACTATGTAACTGTTATACAGACATTATGGGTAGGGATAGGTTGGACTAGATGGACGTATGTCTTTATTCACCTCCATACTAGTTACTATGTCTGTTATACAGACATTATGGTTAGGGTATAAGACGTATGTCTTTATTCACCTTCATAATATGTTACTATTGTAACTGTTATACAGACATTATGGTTAGGGTATAAAGGTTGGACAAATGGACGTATGTCTTTATACAACCTCCAATACTATGTTACTATGTAACTGTTATACAGACATTATGGGTAGGGTATAAAGGTTGGACTAGATGGATATATTCTTTATACAACCTCCAATCTATGTAATTGTAACTGTTATACAGACATTATGTTATGTATAAATGTTAGACTAGATGACGTATGTCTTTATTCAACCTCCAATACTATGTTACTATGTAACTGTATCAGACATTATGGGTAGGGTATAAGACGTATGTCTTTATTCAACCTCCAATAATATGTTACTATGTAACTGTTATACAGACATTATGGGTAGGGTATAAGACGTATGTCTTTATTCAACCTTCAATAATATGTTACTATGTAATTGTTATACAGACATTATGGGTAGGGTATAAAGGTTGGACTAGATGGACGTATGTCTTTATTCAACCTCCAATACTATGTTACTATGTAACTGTTATACAAACATTATGTGTAGGGTATAAGACGTATGTCTTTATTCAACCTCCAATAATATGTTACTATGTAACTGTTATACAGACATTATGGGTAGGGTATAAAGGTTGGACAAAATGGACGTATGTCTTTATTCAACCTCCAATACTATGTTACTATGTAACTGTTATGCAGACATTATGGCATGGGTATAAAGGTTGAACTAGATGGATATATGTCTTTATACAACCTCCAATCTATTTTACTATGTAACTGTTATACAGACATTATGGGTAGGGTATAAGACGTATGTCTTTATTCAACCTCCAATACTATACAGACATTATGGGTAGGGTATAAACGTTGGACTAGATGGACGTATGTCTTTATTCAACCTCCAATACTATGTTACTATGTAACTGTTATACAGACATTATGGGTAGGGTATAAAGGTTGGACAAATGGACGTATCTCTTTATTCAACCTCCATACATTGTTACTATGTAACTGTTATACAGACATTATGGGTAGGGTATAAGGTTGGACTAGATGGACTATGTCTTTATTCAACCTCCAATACTATGTTACTAGTAACTGTTATACAGACATTATGGGTAGGGTATAAGACGTATGTCTTTATTCAACCTCATAATATTTTACATGTAACGTTTAACAGACATTAGTGGTAGGGTATAAAGGTTGGACAAGATGGACGTATGTCTTTATACAACCTCCAATACTATGTTACTATGTAACTGTATACAGACATTATGGGTAGGGTATAAAGGTTGGACTAGATGGATTATGTCTTATACACCCTCCAATACTATGTTACAATGTAACTGTTATACGACATTATGGGTAGGGTATAAATGTTAGACTAGATGGACGTATGTCTTTATTCAACCTCCAATCTATGTTTACTATGTAACGTTATACAGACATTATGGGTAGGGTAATAACGTATGTCTTATTCAACCTCCATAATATGTTACTATGTAACTGTTATACAGACATTATGGGTAGGGTAAAGACGTATGTCTTTATTCAACCTCCATAATATGTTACTATGTACTGTTATACAACTTGGGTAGGGTATAAGGTTGGACTAGATGGACGTATGTCTTTATTCAACCTCCAATACTATGTTACTTGTAACTGTTATACAAACATTATGGGTAGGGTATAAGACGTATGTCTTTATTCAACCTCCAATATATGTTACTATGTAACTGTTATACAGACATTATGGGTAGGGTAATAAGGTTGGACAAATGGACGTTGTCTTTATTCAACCTCCATACTATGTTACTATGTAACTGTTATGCAGACATTATGGGATGGGTATAAAGGTTGGACAAAATGGACGTATGTCTTTATTCAACCTCCAATACTATGTTACTATGTAACTGTTATGCAGACATTATGGCATGGTATAAAGGTTGAACTAGATGGATATATGTCTTATACAACCTCCATACTATTTTACTATGTAACTGTTATACAGAATTATGGGTAGGGTATAAGACGTAGGTCTTTATTCAACCTCCATACTATACAGACATTATGGGTAGGGTATAAATGGACTAGATGGACGTATGTCTTTATTCAACCTCCATACTATGTTACTATAACTGTTATACAGACTTATGGGTGCTATAAAGGTTGGACAATGGACGTATCTCTTTATTCAACCTCCAATACATGTTACTATGTAACTGTTATACAGACATTATGGGTAGGGTATAAAGGTTGGACTAGATGGACGTATGTCTTTATTCAACCTCCAATACTATGTTACTATGTAACTGTTATAACGACATTATGGGTAGGGTATAAGACGTATGTCTTTATTCAACCTCAATAATATGTTACTATGTAACTGTTATACAGACATTATGGGTAGTGTATAAAGGTTGGACAAGGGCGTATGTCTTTATACAACCTCCATACTATTACTATGTAACTGTTATACAGACATTATGGTAGGGTATAAGGTTGGACTAGATGGATTATGTCTTATACAACCTCCAATACTATGTTACTGTAACTGTTATACAGACATTATGGGTAGGGTATAAATGTTAGACATAGATGACGTATGTCTTTATTCACCCTCCAATACTATGTTACTATGTAACTGTTATACAGACATTATGGGTAGGGTATAAGACTTATGTCTTTATTCAACCTCCAATAATATGTTACTATGTAACTGTTATACAGACATTATGGGTAGGGTATAAAGGTTGGACTATGGATATATGTCTTTATACAACCTCCAATACTATGTTACTATGTAACTGTTATCAGACATTTGGGTAGAGTATAAAGTTGGACTAGATGGATATATGTCTTTATACACCTCCATTACTATGTTACTATGTAACTGTTATAACAACATTATGGGTAGGGTATAAAGGTTGGACTAGATGGACGTATGTCTTTATTCAACCTCCAATAGTATTTTACTATGTAACTGTTATACAGACATTATGGGTAGGGTAATAAGTTTGACTAGATGGATAATGTCTTTATACAACCTCAATACTATGTTACTATGTAACTGTTATACAGACATTATGGGTAGGATAAATGTTAGACTAGATGACGTATGTCTTTATTCAACCTCCAATACTATGTTACTATGTAACTAATACAGACATTATGGGTAGTGTATAAGACGTATGTCTTTATCAACCTCATAATATGTTACTATGTACTGTTATACAGACATTATGGGTAGGGTATAAAGGTTGGACAGATGGATGTATGTCTTTATTCAACCTCCAATACTATGTTACTATGTAACTATTATACAGACATTATGGGTAGTGTAATGACGTAGTCTTTTCAACCTCCAACTATGTTACTATGTAACTGTTATACAGACATTGGGTAGGGTATAAAGGTTGGACTAGATGGAGGAATGTCTTTATACAACCTCCAATACTATGTTACTATGTAACTGTTTATACAGACATTATGGGTAGTGTATAAGACTGTATGTCTTTATTCAACCTCCAATACTAGTTACTATGTAACTGTTATACAGACATTATAAGTAGGCAAATAAGGTTGGACTGAATGGATAATGTCATTATACAACCTCCAATACTATGTTACTATGTAACTGTTATACAGACATTATGGGTAGGGTATAAGGTTGGACTAGATGGACGTATGTCTTTATACAACCTCCAATACTATGTTACTATGTAACTGTTTACGACATTATGGTAGGTATAAAGGTTTGACTAGATGGACGTATGTCTTTATTCAACCTCCATACTATGTTACTATGTGTGTGTTCTACAGACATTATGGGTAGGGTATAAAGGTTGGACTAGATGGATATAGTCTTTATTCAACCTCCAATACTATGTTACTATGTAACTGTTACAGACTTATGGGTAGGCATAAAGGTTGGACTAGATGGATATTGTCTTTATACAACCCCAATACTATGTTACTATGTAACTGTTATCACGACATTATGGGTTATGTAAGACGTATGTCTTTATTCAACCTCCAATACTAGGTTACTATGTAACTGTTATACAGACATTATGGGTAGGGTATAAAGGTTGGACTAGATGGACGAATGTCTTTATTCAACCTCCAATACTATGTTTACTATGTACTGTTATACAACATTATGGGTAGGGTATAAAGGTTGGACTAGATGATGTATGCTTATTCAACCTCCAATACTATGTTACTATGTAAGCCTCCTATCTTGACCAGACTTGGTGTACTTGAGGGGACATCCTCTTTGCTTGTGCAACATTTGTTTATAAGGTAGCACTTTATTGACTGCTTTTTCCAGTCTTCTAGAGTGGGCGGAGGGCTTTGAATCCAGGTCTTTGTGATTTGTAATCTCGCCTGAAATAGTACTTTTCTTAGGAAGGTTTTGAAAAATGTATCAATTTGTATTTCTACCCAATAAAATTTTGTCGTGTACAAAGATTAATATCTGTCTCCAGTACCCTGGATCTTGGGGCAAGACCATATGAGATGGTAAAAGGTACCTGGTGTTATCTGGCATTAAGGGCATAGTGGATTATAGCTTGGTTTGTATCTGGATTACGGGCTGGAGTGAGATATGCTTTGTAGCATATAGATTGGTGATAATCTATCCAAAGCTTTGGTAGAGACCTGTCTACAGGCCTCAAGGCCTCTTCCCACTTCCCCACTTTTCTATGGGGCCCACATCGTTTCCCCAGGACCTCTTTTTCCCTTCTGTAGCAGCATAGCCAGAGGTATTTTGGAATACTTTGTAAATCCCTACCCATAATGTCTGTATAACAGTTACATAGTAACATAGTATTGGAGGTTGTATAAAGACATATGTCCATCTAGTCCAACCTTTATACCCTACCCAAAATGTCTGTATAACAGTTACATAGTAACATAGTATTGGAGGTTGAAAAAAGAGATACGTCCATTTTGTCCAACCTTTATACCCTACCCATAATGTCTGTATAACAGTTACATAGTAACATAGTATTGGAGGCTGAATAAAGACATACGTCCATCTAGTCCAACCTTTATACCCTACCCATAATGTCTGTATAGTATTGGAGGTTGAATAAAGACCTACGTCTTATACTCTACCCATAATGTCTGTATAACAGTTACATAGTAAAATAGTATTGGAGGTTGTATAAAGACATATATCCATCTAGTTCAACCTGTATACCCATCCCATAATGTCTGTATAACAGTTACATAGTAACATAGTATTGGAGGTTGAATAAAGACATACGTCCATTTTGTCCAACCTTTATACCCATCCCATAATGTCTAATGTCTATATAACAGTTACATAGTAACATAGTATTGGAGGTTGAATAAAGACATATATCCATCTAGTTCAACCCTTAAGGATAAAGGACATACCTTTGAAGATTGTAATGTTAACATACTGGCGAAGGAACGTGACTGGTTCAAGAGAGGTGTTAAGGAGGCCATTTATGTGAAAATAAAGACACCAAGCCTAAATAGAGGTGGGGGGGTTCGACACCAACTGTCTGCCATGTACAATGCTGTTTTAACACCTTACTCTGGGCGTTCCTATAACACCTCTTAGCCACTATCTAATCACACCCTTAACACCTGGCTGTGATATGCTAATTATTTTCAGGGTACATAATTGCCACAGATTCTTGTACAAGTCATTCTGAATTGAGAAAGCCAGTCGGATGACTAGCGAAACGTCTTCAAGAACTACATTTCAAGTCCAGTTGATCTAATTGAATACATCAGATGTACGAAAATAATATTAACGCTTTGCAACAAAGTTAGATTGAATTACCTGTCTGTATGATGTTTGGTGTCAGTAAACGTAGAACAGATTTCATAACAACAGCTGTAACACAATCAGCGAATACGCCGCAAAAAAATAGCCACGATTCTTGTTCTCTATGGGGGCTGTTTGATTTCATCTGAATGAGTGAATGTGATTGAAAAGTTATGTCACGAGCCAATCTAATGCTGATTTAGTGGAAGGACCAGTTTGCAGCATAAAATATAAACTGCCCATTGTACACACACACGGCCGATGTCTGCGTGACACTCTTTATTTAAATAAAATGTTGTAATAAGATTAAAAACAAGTTAGTTAGATGTACGGTATATACAGTGCAGACATCTGTTTCTTGTTGGCTGTACATTTCTGAGTGTATGGTGGGAAAATATTGTGCCAGATATTTGTAACGTTATTGTATTCCAGGAAAAACTCTTGGTCCTATGTATATATCCCTATATAAACCCTCGCTGTATACTGTAATGGACTATATAATGGCTACACAGACCCAGCACTTTTATATAGACCCCACATTGGTAGGTTCTTGCAATCAGAATGTACATAGAATTGAATTATTATAAAGAGCATAGAATGTGGAGACGATCTCTTGTTAATTGCACCCATTATAACAAGTCTTTCTAGCTCTCGGTTGGTACTGAAGTTTAGAAAGGGAAAGTATGGTTTATAATAGAGAATTAGACTTGTTATATGCAGTGCAGTTCTGGAAGCACAATAGGTCCTTATGCACACTAAAGGTGACCATACATTATGCCGATTTTATGTACAATCTGAAACACAATCAGACATTTCCATTGATTGGCTGAAAAACTGTTCATTTTCCCAATCTTATTATGCAACATTAGATTGTAATATCGATCGGGAGAGTCGTTTTTTAAGTCGATTGGTAAAATGATTGTAGTGTTTTCTGACATTCCGATTAAATGTAAATGTAAAATAACCTCACAATGGACGACATTCGACATTAATCACAAAATAAACTGAATGTCAAACAGTATGTATACAAGATATACATCTTAATACACTTTAACATTGTACATCTGTCTATCAAAGTATCGGTCGGTTTAAGATCGTAATTACGATCATGTATGGCCACCTTTAGACTCTGTGGGTGCTGGCTACAAGGGATTCCCACTTCCAAGGGAAACATAACAGTAACAGCAAAAAAGGATGTAGTCACACACCAAATGGTAAGAAAGTGATTTAAAGGGGAACTGTGGTCCAAAAATGACTTTAGGTAAATTGATAGGAATTGCTCCCCTGAGAATTTTTGCAATTTATTTCCACTCGTGGGTTCCATGGCCCCACCCACTCACGGGTGCCTAAGCCCCACCCACTCACGGGTGCCGTGGGTTACTCAGACACCCCGCCCTACAGAAAACTCTGTGGAATCAGCCTTTTCAGGCAGAGTGAGAACTCTGCCTGAAAAGGCTGTTTTCACAAAGTGAAAGAGAAGGATTGTAGATTCCCTTACCTTCTCTGTCAGGACTTCACACAGCAGAGAGGAGGAGGGACTTCCTTTCTCCCTCACACACTGAGGGAGTCTGAGGCTGTGCTCGCCGGTGGCACTGTGCAGGAGAAGCCTCAGGAATGTCACATGTCAGCCTCCCACCCATTAACTTTCTGGTCAGTCATTTCTGTAAATCTTGGGCTGTGGAGCATGTAGAGAGGTGGTTGATGGCTCGTTTTAAAGGTAAGAAACCGGCCTTTCATTTAAAATTAACTTGTTTGGAGACCATAGTTCCCCTTTAATAAACCAACATCAGTGATACACAGCGTTTTGGGAATGGAACTTGCCCCCTTCTTCACTGAAGTTGGTTTATTAAATCCCCTTCTTATCATTTGGAGTGCAACTACATCATTTTTTGCTGTTAGTGCAGTTCTGGACCCTATTGCACAGAAGTTCCATTTTAGAGTGCAGACCGGTTTTATGAATGTAATGGAAAGATATTATATAAAATATTATATAGTTCCTACTCTATTGTTATTAGCACATATTATTATTGTTATTAACACAGAGAGCACAATTGGGACCATGTACCAAAAACCGCTATGACCTCCTTGATACAATGCGCCAACAAGCCAGCACCTCGCTTGTGCCAGTTGCAAGTGGTTCTTTTTGAAAACAGCCTCACTAACAGTCTCAAAAAGTCACATTAACCTTCAAACAAGTTAGCGTGAGCATAACACATTTGCCATTTCCGGCTCTTGCGGCTAAAAAAATCCATGTTCTAGATTTAATGAAAATTGTCATATTTTCAGTTTTTCATACACATTAGTTATTTCTAGTACTGTGGCCTTTCCATACAGTAAAGGTCAGTGAATCATTTATTATGGAACTTGATAAGTACAGTTACGTGGCCTGGAAATATCACAAATATGGGGGTGCCATCTATTAACAGACAGAAATAAAACATTCAGGGCCTCATTTACCCAGAGCCACAAATTGTCTGGGCAAATATGGCTTTCAGTATTTGATACTGGATTAGCAGCTTGTGGTAAATCCCAAAACGGATTTTACCCCAGCACCACTTTAAGACCAGCCATTAGCTGGTCTTAAATTTTGGAGTTAAAAGTGGTATAAATCCTTTATTAAATGCATTGCACCAGTTGCACGGGTGTCTTTTGTGAAACTGGTGCAGCCAGTGCAATTATGGAGTTAAAATTGGGATAACCTATTCAATATTGGTTAGCACAAGTTTAACCCCTATTTTTAGCACAGCACATGTGGGTAAATCAGGCCCTCACTGTATTAAATAGAGTTTAGAACCGTGTTATGGCTCAGAAACAATTTCTAGTATCTCTAAGGGTAAGGTCCCACTATCACGAACAGCACTGCATGCAGGATTTTTGCAATGCTGCTGTGCATGATACTCGCATACGCTGCGGAACAGGCCATTTCAATGTTATTGGCACGCATGCAATCCGCAAAAGTAAAGTCGTGCATGCATGTGAACCAATAACGGAGCGGACAGCAGCGCACATAGTGGAAACTACCCGGAAGCGTGAACGTAACCTAACCCATAACAAGCAAAGGCAGTTGAGAGAAGGTTGGGGCTCAGACTTGTGTTCCATAAAGCTCGTTACTATAGCCTGTTCCTCCACACAGTGCCACAGGAGATAGGTGGGCAATGTACCGAGAGATGCAATAGTTCTAAACTTCCCTTGTTTTCCAGATGCAGTAATTAATTTGTGTTTCATATGTATCCTGGTCCCCAAATGGGATAGCACTGTTTATTTGTGGTTGCAGTTCTTGGTGCATTGCCCTAATATACAGACCTTTTTTCCATAGATTATAGTTGTCCATTTATGAAAACTAGGGGGTTTCTTCACATTTATGTCTACAGAATAAAATGAAATAATTGGTTTTTCATTACAAATTGGGGTCTCTATATTAACTGGGATAAAAATAATTAATTATAAAAACCAATCAGGTTTGCTTTTATTGTACATTAGCCACATGTTTATAATAGAATTATGTTCCCAATAAGCTCATTCCAGCCCATGTTATCCTCACTGGTACTCGGCTTTATTGAGGGTAAACCTATGGAAACACCATAATGTTAAACATGATAACATCTGTTTCACTTTCTTTTACATTTTTCCCACTAGTTTGGATTTAATTTCACAAACCCCCTTAGACCCTTAGACTTACTTCATGTACCTGAATCATTATCATGTTTTGCATGGGTGACCCAGTCTCTCTTTGTAAATGTAACTAACATTATCAGTCTCTGATTCCCCTTGGATACTGCAACCTCATTTTCTTTGCAGATGAATTTGTGTAAATAACTTCAGATTTACTGGATCTCCAATAAACCCTGTATAGTCAGATAAATACAGAGATTCATCAATATGCCTGTATCATATTGCAAGTGATATTTTACTTTGAACTTGATTTACACACGCCAATAAATAACCTTCTGATTGGATACGGCTGGTCCTTCTCTTTTCAGGGCCATTGATTGGGTGTATAACAAAGACAAGCATTTAATCAGATTGATCGAAAATTGCTGCATTGCTGATCATCTTACAATATTAGTTTTCCCAGCTTTACACTATATATATATATGGGGGTAAATACAAATTTAATTTGGTCCAGAGAGGACCCCTATATTGGAGGGGAATTGTGACTGTGTCAGGCTGAGGCCACATTGCAACGCACTGGAATCGAGCACAAAATTGAGCAATAGCGTGATTCTTGTGCGTTTTTGTGTTTGCGTGTTATCGCACCAAAAATGGTAAATGCATGCGTTACCAAAACCCGAACAAACGCACAATCATATGCGCATGGGAAATCGTGGGAATTTCTGCGTTTTCGCGATTTCCATTTTTGCGATAATCGTGGGCGCAATTGCGAGCACGGAATGCGCTAGTGTGGCCTATCCCTAACACTACTGGGGAAGCGCTGATAGGCTGACATCTGCAACTGACTATTGTTACATTGGCTCTCCTCGGTGGATGCAACGCTGTAAGAACAGTTATAAAGGTTGTGCTGCCTGTATGGGCAGACTTTAATGCTTTTCTAGATGGTGGTTTAGTTATTATTGTATATTGGTGTCATTTTCTGATGTTTGATATTTTGATTATAATTGTTCAGGTGTACATGGCATTGAGTATTTATAACAAGGGGGTCTGTCTCCTTGTACCAGTCTTTGATTTACGTGTTTATTTACCCTGTAGTGCCGCTCTAATTGGAGTAGCCATACCTGGTATTTATCAGGTTGTGCTCATAGATAAATATTTACTATATTATATATATATTAGAAACATTTTTCAATGTTTTTACATTGGATTAAATTGGGTTGGTTTAGCTTGGAAATTTTATATAACTGAGATATGTTAAAGGAGAATTAAAACTAAAATCTAAAGAAATCAAAATGGATCTAAATTTAAATAAAAGTTGGATTTTTTACCTCTTTAATCAGCAGCATTGCTACTAGTGTGCCCTGAATTCATTTACATTGGTGCACACGCTCAGTTCTCTCCCTCTCCGCCCCATTCACAACTGTAAAGTTACTACTGGCTGACCTTCCTGTGACCTCTATGTAATCAAGCCGAGCAGTCAGAAAACCAATTATTACACACTAGGAAGAAAGGACGCAGAAATCATTATGTGACAGAAACTTGCAGAATTACAGGCGATTTAAAAAATGTTTCTGCTCGTTATGCATGATAGAATCCATTCAGATGTATTTCATAGTTCTCCTTTAAATACTAAAAACATGTCATTGTCATTCTGCTGCCATCAGCTAACTGGGAATGCTGGGAAGCTTTAGTTCACAAAAGATTTAAGTTTCTTGTACAATTTTTTACTTTCCCACCAGATTCTTATTTAGATGATGGAGAAGGTTTTTATGTTGTCTGCAGATGTAAAGATCAGACGGCACATTTCTCTCTGAAGAGTTGATGAAAGGCTTTGCACTAAGGATCTGCTCAACCCAGATTGGCTGTCAAACCTGGATAATGTCTCGTGTCAGCTAATGCAGGAATGTGATGCTGATGCTGATGATTATTATTTTCCATCAGGCTGTAGCAAAGTGGAGGTCCAACCGCCATTAGAATGTAGTAGAACTAATTAAACGCGTGGTGGAGGCTGAGATAAAGATGTGAACTACAAATACACACGATGGGATGATTGTTCATAGTCACAGAGGGATTCTGTAACAGGGAGGAAAACAAGCAGAAAGACCTTCAGGGAATGAAACAAGGCTGAGAGTCTATCACTGCACAGAGACATTTTCTCCTTGCGTCGTATTTTGTTTTTTTGTGACCTGGGGGGATAGTTACAATGCAGAACGTTATTATATTTGTTCATTTCTTTGCAATACCAAGTGTTTCTATTGGATTGTAGGGAACAAGAAGGGCTTTTCATTCCCTTTAAATTATGTACTAAATACCAGGACCATTGTATTCAATATAGCGTTCCAGTTGTTTCCTAGGTAACAATCTTCTTGTATGGCAGCTACCGATGAGTTTATTTCTATATGATTCCTCAGATGCACGTTTGGTTATAGTACGTCAGGGAGTGGCAACCAATAGATCTCCAGATGTCTGGAAATTACAACTACTACAGCATTCCCCTATAAGCACTCTGCATCCAGAGAAAAGAGGTCTACTGGTTGTCTATCCCTGTAGTAAATTAAATATAAATGCATGTGAAATCCATCTTACTGGTCCGGTAAGTTTCACATTTCATCAATTGACATGAGAGACATGGTAGATCTGCAGCCAAAGTTTTGTGACTGGCTTAGTATGGCTGGAGCAAGAGAAGATGAAATGACCTTTAAAGTTCACCATGTCCTACTCACATCTCTCTACCTAGTGAAAACTGTAATAACACTTAACACAACCTGACAGCCTGTGGATGTGGTACTGAAGGTTTCCTAAGCACCACAACAAAATCTTATTGCTCTACAATTGAAAAATAAAATTGGGTCTACATCCAATATGATTGGATCTAAAACAATCACAAGGGCTTTCACAGTTACTTTTGCAATTCACACATGGACCCATCTACATCTTTTTTGTTTATTTATTATCTAGTCCAATCAGAGTTCAAAATACTAATTTTTGATTGTTTGCAACCACCAACAAGCCTGAAAATGATTCTTTCCTTATGTCTACAATTAAAAAAAATTGTTTTTTTTGGATGGGCAGCTCAATATACAGTATGTCTTCAACAGAGACACAGAGACACTGAAGACTAGGAAGTGAAAATGTACATGCCTATAACTTTGGATTCACAGCAGCTACAGACATCATTCTACCTTTTTTGAAAGGCACAAGAGAGTTCTTTTCAATGCCCAGTGTATTATGCTCCCTTTAAGGTTGCTAAATACCTCTAATAACACCTCAAACCTATTGGTAATTGTTATGTGGTCACTAAATACTGTGTGGTAGTAATAACTTTTGCTTGGTTTAAGGTTTTACTGAAATGACCTTTAAAGTTCACCATGTCCTACTCACATCTCTCTACCTAGTGAAAACTGTAATAACACTTAACACAACCTGACAGCCTGTGGATGTGGTACTGAAGGTTTCCTAAGCACCACAACAAAATCTTATTGCTCTACAATTGAAAAATAAAATTGGGTCTACATCCAATATGATTGGATCTAAAACAATCACAAGGGTTTTTTCACAGTTACTTTTGCAATTCACACATGGACCCATCTACATCTTTTTTGTTTATTTATTATCTAGTCCAATCAGAGTTCAAAATACTAATTTTTGATTGTTTGCCAACCACCAACAAGCCTGAAAATGATTCTTTCCTTATGTCTACAATTAAAAAAAAGATTGTTTTTTTTTGGGATGGGGCAGCTCAATATACAGTATGTCTTCAACAGAGACACAGAGACACTGAAGACTAGGAAGTGAAAATGTACATGCCTATAACTTTGGATTCACAGCAGCTACAGACATCATTCTACCTTTTTTGAAAGGCACAAGAGAGTTCTTTTCAATGCCCAGTGTATTATGCTCCCTTTAAGGTTGCTAAATACCTCTAATAACACCTCAAACCTATTGGTAATTGTTATGTGGTCACTAAATATGTGTGGTAGTAATAACTTTTGCTTGGTTTAAGGTTTTACTGAAACTTAAATTTGCCCTCTCAATAAACATTCAGCAAAATTTGAAATACACAACTTGTACCCTTGATCTTCAGTTTAAATATGCGTTTAACAGCAACATTTCTTATAAACACGACACAACCTATAGTAAGCATGTGGCATTGAGACATACAGAATTACTGTGTGGGGGGTTTATAGCAAGTGAAACAACGAGTTTTCCCTTTCCTATTAATTCTACACTTGTTTAATTCTGCAAATGTAACGCATGGAATTTTTATTACAAGTTCTATAAACGTGGGACCAAACAGTGGATCAATAAAAGCAATTTTCCGAGCATGCAATTAATCTGAATTGGGCCAGATAATCTCAGTGGAAAACATCAGACATTATATAGATAATAAAAGAATGTAAATACCCACAAACTATCAGCTTCCCTGATCTGGTTTATCTTATACCACAAAGAGTAAATGCATCTTCTGGCTTTGGGGTCTGACATTTTCAGATTATGATTTTTTTAAATATTGAATTTGAACCTGTTGTCTGGTTTTTTTTTTCTATAGGCAAAAGCAAAATATTTTATTTTATGATGTATTCCTTTCAATATTTGTACAACCATACATATATATGTATATATTCAAGGAGGTAAGCACAGCGCACTCATCTGGACTTATTGCTAGAATGCTTTATTGCACCAAACACGCAGTGTATCCATGCGTTTCTGCATTGCCAAATGTGTTAACACTGTAAGAGGATGCCAATTCAGTAATACTGTGCACACTAACGCAACCAGGATTCCTAGGATTTCGGTTAGACTTTTTTGTAAGATGGTAATTTAACAATAAAGGATCTATACATACTGTATGCTAGATTGTAAGCTCTTGTGGCAAAGTTGTAGCACTTCTATTTATATCATTTATATATTTATGTACTGAACTATCTATGTATTTATCTCCCTTGTATGACTTTATTGACTTTATTGTATTTTGTTACTGTACAGCGCTGCATCCCCAAGTGGCGCTATATAAATAAACTATACATACATACATACATACTGTATATACCCCATTAAGTCCAATAAAGAGCACTCAAAGGGACTTGCACAATAAACCAATTTTTTTTGCAGTTAAAGTCCCTTTGCCTTAGAGTGCTCTTTATGGTGGATGTGTATGGAGTAGCACCAGGGCATCTCAATATGGTGAGTTCAGTGCGACGTGTGTCCATTTGAATTATTGCTGTTTGATCAGGTAAAATAATCAAATTAGAAAAAAAGAAATAAGGTCGCATTTCAGAATCTGATCTGTTAAAATAGGGCACTAAATCAGAAAAAATGCCATGTGGTATGATACTTCATGCTGCCTCGGCCCTCCCTTATTAAATCCAATAATAGATTAAGTTCATGTGGCAGGCGGGATATTTGGCGCACGCTTGGCTAGATGTGCTCGCATTCTATTGCACTCCATCCTCCATCGAAACTCTTTGGTTGTGATAGAATGATTGGGAAGGGGAGGGAGTGCATAGACTTGCTTGACGCCTCCACAATGCTGCTTGAATGCACAAGTAGCCCAGACGGTTCAATGCACTGAGCAGCTTGTGGAATATGATGGAAGGAAATGCTTAACTCTTGAATGGCTGGAAAATTTAGCAGATGCAGTAACTTTCCCAGCTGTAGAATTGTGAAGTTGTATTTTCCTTTTCTGTAAGGGAAGGGTGACCAGATCATCTGATAGTTCATGGTTAATCAGTATAATTAGTAGGGATGCCCTAACTGGAAAACTCATTGCATTTAAAGTGCACAGATCTGCTAATTGCATTAAGTGTCTTGTCGCTGTACACAGGAGGGCTACTGGAGTTATTTTTAGGTTGAATGAATAAAATAGTTTAGCCACAGGGAAATAGCCACCATCACCCATACAATCTGTTCTACCTCCCAACACCAGGGGACCATGTGTGCCAGGCAGAGCTTCTTAAGCCTCCCCCCAGCTGGGTGTTCCAGGACACCAGGACAGACCCACTCTGAAGGGACAGTTGGGGGGGTTTCGACCTAGTCAATGTGCAATGCAGCTCCACTCAAAGATATATCCATTCACATGCGTATGTATCTCCACCTATGGACGCACTTAACTTACTGTAACCCTGCATTTTCCCTTTGCCCAAGCTGCAGTCTCAAAGCAACTGGAATATCAAATCATTGTCTGTTTGTGCATTGTTGTATATTCTGGTACAGCTACTACATGTAACAAGGTCTCGAGCATGCTGGGACTAGATTATCGCTATGGCAATTTAATCAATATTTTTTCTTTTCCAGCAAGTGGCTTTATTTCCATGCTAGAACTCATTAGAGCTAAACACAGTGTCACTTACGCTAAATCCCCCTCAACCCAGAGCCCGCTAGTCCAGTTTAATAGAAGTAAATTAGCAGGAGCCCCCAGGGTTTTAGTTAATCTGCTCTGTCTCATGGCTTTATTTCCTCCTGCATATGAGCACCGCATGCAAAAACAAGAGAACAAGTCAGGGGGTCTGGCGCAAACCGGAAGCGCACATGGATGAGTTTATCAGCTGAAAAGAAAAAAATTGAGAGGAAGGACTACAAGCTCCTACTTCCCATTTTATCATAGGATTCAGATACACATTGTTAAATTGCTTTTTTCTGCATTATATTGGTCCTTTAAGCAGAGGTGTTCCTAGGGTTTTTGACACCTGAAACAACTTTTAAATGCCGCCTATCAGCAGATGGGTGGCGGCACGTGAAGTGGGTGTGGCTTCATCAGGAAACATATGCATGGCTTTTGGAGGTGGGTGTGGTGGGCTGACACTGATTGGTGGACTGGAGGGATGACTTAAGACTGATTGGTGGACTGGTGCTGAAATGCATGATTGCAGGAAGGAGTATTTTTTTACTGCTAACTTTTAAGTGTTCCATGTTTAAGTTTGCTTCATGGTAGGGGCATATACTGTACATATAGTAATAGGAAAACAATTAGATGAATGGTAGTCTAGAAATGGGGGAACTCTAGGCTACCTGTATGTAGCTGTGTAGTCTTATGAACTTGTTGTCTGATAAAGGTACAGCTTGTGTACCAAAACGTTACACTGTGTACCCTGTGTATGAAGCATTAAAATACATGGGTGTTTAAGACTGATGTGCATGGTGTTTTATCTATAACTGATATCTGACCTCCAACCACGGTCTACCATTGCACTCAGCAAGGATCTATATGTATATTTCTACAGGAGTGTGCAGGATTACCCTTGTTACTTGACTGTATGTAGCTGTGCTCTAAATGTAATGTATGAAAAAATACAGAATAAGGGCGAGGCCACACTGAAGGCATAGTAGCTTGCAGGAAACATACACGCAATTGCGCATGTAAAAAAAGTGTTGTTGTGTACTTTTGCACAATGGGAGATCCCATGATTGTGCAAAAAATGCTAAACGTGTGTGCTCCAATTGGTGGATCGCAGGGGAGCGCACCTGGTGTGGCCAGACCAATTGGTTTGCACGCTAAAACGTATTGATGTGGCCTAGCCCAAAAGGCCTTAATGGATTCCCAACTAGCTGTAATCTGTATTTCCAACCTCTGAAATCATCAAATGAATCATCTGGAATTATGTAGATTCAGTTTGGAGCTTTCTGAGAGACAAGATACTATGGTGGCCATAGATCAAGCGATATTGGCTGATTAGTGCTCTGTGTACGGAATCCGCCAACTAAATTTGTCCAATAACATACGCCTGGTTTTATTATTGGGATGAGCGAAAATTTGTCTGATTGTATTATCAGCCATGATGGGCCAATAATATGGATCCGCCTAAGGCCAACTTTTAACTTGGCAGAATTGTATTCGCTCAGTAGTCCCAGCTGCATACATGGATAATTGGAATATTTCAAGCACAGCACCTTCAGAACTGAGAAGAAATCCCACCAGTACATACCGGTTCAGCTGGTAGTGACATACCGGGTGCCAGAGAGTTAACTGTGAATTCACATTATCACCTCCCGGGTGCACTTATTTCCCTTGGTGAGGTACAAGCCGAACGTTCAGTGAAAATTCTATCTGAATTTCTTTTCTAAGACTAGCGTGCACCAGAGCAAAGCCATGAGCCTGGATAAGAGACAGGGACAGCTGATAAAATATCCACTGGTAAAGAGTATCCGGTCTATACAACAGTATAGCAATGTCCATTAGGGGTGTGTGATTGAGACTCACCACAAATTTACAACAGATTCCAACGGAGTCTGAAAATTGCATGTGTATATCCAATTTTAGTGACTTATTAGTGTAGCTGTATCCTACATTAGAGGAACCAGTATATTACTTTGATACTGATAACTTGCATTATTCTACGACCCTTTGGATGAGGCCACACTGGATGGTAATACGCGTGAAAAGCATGCATGCATTGGTACATGTTTCACACGTGTTGCAATGCGATTTGCGCAGTTTTGCGATGGTGAACGTATGTACTACGAAAATGGAATGCAGCACATCGCATGCAATGTAGCCACATTGACATGCATTTCTCATAGATCGCAATCCTAAATGCGTGAGAAATGTGCTAGTGTGGCCAAGACCTGAGGTATTGACAATAAATGGCCACTATGATGTTCACTGACCGTGGTCATATTTTAGAAATGCAGCTGAAATATTCCAACTCCCTTCATAAAATAACAGCGTGGGCGTAACTGCTAACTGCCATGTCGCAGACAACCAGCGCTATCGTTAATAACCAATAATGCCCCTAGCCTCGATATTTGAAGGGGGGATATTTAAAAGTGACATGCTTTATTAGCCTCTAAGGCGGGTACACGCGCTGCGATATTGTGACTCGGTCAATAGGGTCGAAATATTGGCGGACAAACACAAAAGCATTGTGGCACAATCTCAGATAAATATTTCTTTGCCAGAGGACGTCTATTCACCATAATGTTATTCACTGGTGTGTAGCGGGCCATGATTGAATCTGTTTATCATAAAGTTAAATACTAAATTGGATGTTTTCTAAATATCTGTTATTTGCTATACAAAGTGGTTTGTGTAGCTCTAATATATTCCGTATGGCTGCTGCTTCCACAGCTACGATTTGGTTTATTTTTACACAAAGAATTTGTTTATTTTCAAACAGAGTGTTTGTGTGTTTCAAGACAATATAGTGGTATTTGGTGTTACTGTCCCTTTAAAGGGACAGTTCAGTGGAAATTATCAATATTTGTTACATTGTTAGTTTGTGTAATGCCTTCTTAGTTATTCTACATATTCTGAAAAATCAGTTTATTTCATACCCTTTGCTGTTCCCTGCTGTTGACATTAGTGAGCTGAGATTTCAGGTCCTAACAGTCCTTCTTCTTCCCAGGATGAACCACATCCTTGGAATGTTCCTAACAGTAATTTCTACTGATTGGCTGTCGGATGGGTCAAACATGCTCAGATCTCTACTGAGCAGCTGAATCTACCCAGGCGCTGGGTCAAGGGCAAAACCATAACTGTCTCTATTAGGGGTCCTACAAACAGGAAGTCAGTATTTCAGTTGTATTTATTTATACACAGACAAAATGCTGAATGGGCAGATTAAGGTCATTGGGATAGAAAAATACTGCTCTTTTTTCTGAAAAGTATATGTATTTGCACTGAACTTCCCCTTTAAACAATATCACCTTCTATTTTAGTCCAGGCATCTATTCACCACATCCTTTGTGTGTTCCATACATATTGCACTCATGTTTCAATATACAGGATAACTAAGCCCCATTACAGGAATGGCAGCCTATGTACTCTATATATAGATATATCTGTGTGTATAGGTAGCTCCTGATTGCTATACAGTTACAATTATATATATATGGCTCCTTCCAATCATTATTTGTATTGCTAAATTCATCTGTAGGTAATTTGTGAGAATCTACCCAGACACGGTCTCTCTTTATTGTCTGGGGAGCCCCATATTAGGGAGACAATAGAGACCAGTTGAAACTTTTGTCCGATTCCATCGATCCTACAGCTGAGCCATGGTCCTGATTTAACACCAAACACATGGTGGATTATTCTATTATTGGCCAAATACAGGGGAACTCACTGTTCTTCTAAATCAACTAAAAAGAGAACTTCGATTACAGGGGCGTAACAATCAGGGAACTTGTACATGTTTCAGCCCCTTGAACATGTTTTAGCCACTTGTACATGTTTCAGCCACTTGTACATGTTTCAGCCACTTGTACATGTTTTAGCCACTTGTACATGTTTCAGCCACTTGTACATGTTTCAGCCACTTGTACATATTTCAGCCACTTGTACATGTTTTAGCCACTTGTACATGTTTCAGCCACTTGTACATGTTTCAGCCACTTGTACATATTTCAGCCACTTGTACATATTTCAGCCACTTGTACAGGTTTCAGCCACTTGTACAGGTTTCAGCCACTTGAACATGTTTCAAACACTTGTACATGTTTCATCCACTTGTACATATTTCAGCCACTTATACATGTTTCACACACTTGTACATACGTATTTCAGCCACTTGTACATATTTTAGCCACTTGTACATGTTTCAGCCACTTGTACATTTTTCAGCCACTTGTACATGTTTCAGCCACTTGTACATATTTCAGCCACTTGTACATGTTTCAGCCACTTGTACATGTTTCAGCCACTTGTACATATTTCAGCCACTTGTACATGTTTCAGCCACTTGTACATATTTCAGCCACTTGTACATGTTTCAGCCACTTGTATATATTTCAGCCACTTGTACATATTTCAGCCACTTGTACATGTTTCAGACACTTGTACATGTTTCAGACACTTGTACATATTTCAGCCACTTGTACGTTTCAGCCACTTGTACATATTTCAGCCACTTGTATGTTTCAATCACTTGTACATATTTCAGCCACTTGTAAATGTTTCAGCCACTTGTACATGTTTCAGCCACTTGTGCATATTTCAGCCACTTGTAAATTTTTCAGCCACTTGTACATGTTTCAGCCACTTGTACATGCTTCAGCCACTTGTACATATTTCAGCCACTTGTACATGTTTCAGCCAATTGTACATTTAAATTAAATCCTTGACACAAACATACACACACAAGTTTAATTAGGATACTGCAGTTCTGGTTGATCCGGGGATATTTTCTGATTGCCTTCTTTTTTTTTTTTTTGCCTTCCTCTGGATCAACTATTAGGAGGGGTTAAAAAGGAGGGTGGAAGGTTGAACTTGATGGACGTATGTCTTTATTCAACCTCAATTACTATGTTACTATGTTTCAACCACTTGTACATGTTTCAGTCACTTGTACATATGTTAGACACTAGTGCATGTTTGTGCATTTTGAAACTGTCTATATATACATATACACACACACTGGATAACTGTGATATTTTGTGCTAGTGCAGTATAAAGTGCAGAGCAGGTAAATTGTAATGGGGACAAGATAAGAATGTTCAGAGATGAAGAGTCCCTGTGCAATAACAAGATCTGCACATTGCTGTGAATTACTACAAAGTGACCCAGTCACACATTGCAGACCTGATGATCCCACATGGAGAAGAACATCAGAAGCCCATTAACCACATGTTCAACAGACAAAGGTGTCAGTGGTTAAGGGGAGGAGGGTTTGTGGTTTTGCACCAAGAGAGAAGGAAAAGAGGGAGGGAAAGTGTTAGGGGAGGAGGGAGGAGGAGCAGTGAGTAGTGGCCTCCAGGGGGCTCCTTTGTGTTGGATTCACCAGCAGCTGCAGCCTCCAAGCTGCAAACCCTTGGGTCTATGCAAGTCCTTCCATCTGCAAGTGTCAAACCCTGCACCCTTTCTACAGCTTCAGTAGTGCTGGCAGTGAAATCCTACCAGGTCTGTCCTACCAGCTAATCACCCAAGTGCTCCAGATCTCCGCCCTGATTTCTCCTTATTTAGTTGGTAAGTGAGCCTGCCTCTCTATTTTTCCATGTGTGATACATTAGCATCTTTCACCAGTAAGAGCCATTTTATTTTCAGTATTGATCGCAGTGTGAATTATTAAAGAGTTCCAGCTGAATCACAGATGCACAGCTCTAAGGGGTTAGAGATGCTGCCACCTTAGCCGGTGACTTTGTGGCCATTGTGGTCTCAGTCTAGCTCTGCATGATTCAGTGCCTTTGTGAGCACATGCCAGCTTTATGTGTTTCAGTGCCATTGTGGGCTCATACCAGCTCTATGTGTTTTAGTGCCATTGTGGGCTCATACCCGCTGTTGGTGCTTCTGTGCCATTGTGGGCTCATCATGTACCTCTATTGTTTGGAGACTTTGAGCTGAGAGCACCTCATCACTGTCATTCATTGGTTTGTGCGTCCCCTGGGACTGGCTGGAGGAGGTGCTGTTGGTGCTGTGAACCGAGTTTCTAGTTGATTTTCTGTCCTTTGCTTTGCAGGGAAAAGGCTCTGTAACCGGGAACGATGGTGAAATTGGGAAATAATTTCAGTGAAAAGGGGGCGAAGCCACCAATTTGCGAGGATGGATTTGATACTATCCCACTGATGACCCCTTTGGATGTCAACCAGCTACAGTTCCCACCTCCAGACAAGGTAGGTATGGACCATAAGGGAGAAAGAAAGGAAGGGCAGCAACTTGCTTAAAAATCAGACTATAAGCAGGGGAGGGGGTTGGCAGCTTCTATGTATATTCATTGAGGCAAATGAATGGAACATCATTCATTCAGACAGTGGCCTTATTGACGGTATAGAATATCCATCTGTGCAGAGCAGCGAATGACCTGCTCTTGTTAAGCTTATCTGGACCAGCAAGAAGGGACCTGTGATCTAGAGATGACCTCCAAACCCTCATCTAGGTCCCCTGACCAGATTCGGCCAAAATAGACACGTCAGCAATAAAACGATTCATTTATTTAGCAGCCATATTTAACAAAAGGAATCACACTTTAACCTGCTGCCAGTAATCAGGCACTGCAGTACTACAAAGGAATGGCTGAAATGGGGGTTCTGTCCCTTTAAATCAAATTCCACCACGTTTCATAGATTAATATATTTGTGGTTTCACTCTATAGCAGAAAAAAAACAAAACAATAGCGTTGACAAATATTTGCCATTAAAATTAACCCCCTGCCAATAAAATGGTTGCGATACCGATCATTAGCTATAGAGGGGATAGATTAGGAAGGTAGAAGTCAGGTTAATAAGGTAAACAATTTTAGCATTTAGAATTGGTAACAATGTGTAAAAGATTTTTAAAAAGACATACCCCCAATATTATAAAGACTTGAACGGCTATTAATGTATAGACCAGTGATGTTGAACCTGGGCTCTTCAGGTGTTTAGAAACTACAACTCCCTGCATGCTTTTATTGCATTATAGATTTCAAACATCTAAAATGCCATGGTTCAACATTACTGGTATATACGATCCAAGGTTTGGCAGAATATAGTACTCCAGCATTACTCCATTGTATGCCCAACAGGGGGGCACTGGCTGTGATTCTAAAGCTTAATTGATGGGGTTACTTAGCAGTGAAATTTGTTTTTTACATTGTTCTGATATCGGAATGTACAGCATTGTGTATCATACATTATAACACGGATAGGCAGAATGTACAGCATTGGATATCATACACTGTGACACGGATAGATGGTGTGTACAGCATTAATTATCATACACTAGGACATGGATAGGTGGTATGTACAGCATTGGTTATCATACACTGTGACACAAATAGACAGTGTGTACAGCATTGGTTATCATACACTGTGACACAAATAGACAGTGTGTACAGCATTGGGTAACATACACTGGGACATGGATAGGAGGTGTGTACAGCATTGGTTATACACTGGGACACAGATAGGCAGTGTGTAGGGTATTTGGTATCATACACTAGGACACGGATAGGCTGTGTGTACAGCATTGGTTACACACAGCATTAGAAATCATACACTGTAACACGAATAAGTGGTGTTTACAGCAATGGGTATTTTACACTGTGACACAGATAGACAGTGTGTACAGCATTGGGTATCATACACTGACAGGGATAGGCGGCATGTACAACATTGGGTATCATACACTGTGACACAGGTAGGCGGTGTGGACAACATTGGTTATTGTACACAGTAGCGTAGATAGGCAGTAAGTACGGAATTGGGTATCATACTCTGTGACACGGATAGGTGGTTGTACAGCATTGGGTATCATACACTGTGATACTGATAGGCGGTGTTGACAGCATTGGGTATCATACACAGTGACTTTGATAGGCAGTGTGTACGGAAATGTGTATCATACTCTGTGACAAAGATACAGTAGGCGGTGTGGACAGAATTGGGTATCGTACCCTGGGACAAAGATACAATGGTGTGTACAGCATTGGGTATCATACACTATGACATGGGTAGGCGGTCTGTACAGCATTGGGTGACATGGCTAGGCAGTGTGTAGACCATTGGGTATCATATGCTGTGACACGGATAGGCGTAATGTACAGCATTGGGAATCATACACTGTGACATGGATAGGCGGTGTGTACAGAATTGGTATCAGACACTGACACAGATAGGTGGTGTGTACAGCATTGGGTATCATACACTGTGACACAGGTGGTGTGTACACCATTGGGTATCATACAGCATTGGTTATCATACATTGTGACACAAATAGCCAATGTGTACAGAATTGGATATTGTACACTGTGACACAGATAGGCGGTGTGTACAGAATTGGGTATTGTACACTGTGACACAGATAGGTGGTGTGTACAGTATTAGGTATCATATACTGTGACACGGATGGGCAGTTTGTTTAGCATTGGGTATCATACATTGTGATGCAGATAGGTGGTGTGTACATAATTGGGTATCATACTCTGTGGGGTGGTGTGTACAGAATTGGGTGTCATACTCTCTGACACAAATAGGCAGTGTGGACAGCATTGGGTATCATACACTGTTACACAGATAAGTAGTGTGTTTGTAGCATTGGGTATCATACCAATGTGACGCAGATAGGTGGTGTGTACAGATTTGAGTATTGTACACTGTGTCACAGATCGGTGGTGTACACCATTAGGTATCATACAGCATTGGTTTATCATATTTGTGACACAGAAAGGTGGTATGTACAGAATTGGATTTCGTGGTGTGTACAGTATAAGGCTGGGTATACATGTACACTGTGACACAGATAGGTGGTGTGTACAGATTAGGTATCATATACTGTGACACAGATGGGCAGTGTGTTAGCATTGGGTATCATACACTGACCAGATAGGTGGTGTGTACAGAATTGGGTATTATACTCTGTGAGGTGGGTGTACAGAATTGGGTGTCATACTTTGACACAGATAGGCAGTTTGGACAGCATTGGTATCATACATTGTTACACAGATAAGTGGTGTGTTTAGCATTGGGTATCATACATTGTGACGCAGATAGACAGTGTGTACAGCATTGGGAATCATACACTGTGACGCAGATAGACGGTGCGTACAGCATTGGGAATCATACACTGTGACGCAGATAGATAGTGCGTACAGCATTGGGTATCATACACTGTGACGCAGATAGACGGTGCGTACAGCAGTGGGAACATACACTGTGACGCAGATAGACGGTGCGTACAGCGTTGGGAATCATACACTGTGACGCAGATAGACGTGTGTGTACAGCATTGGGAATCATACACTGTACGCAGATAGATAGTGCGTACAGCATTGGGTATCATACACTGTGACGCAGATAACGGTGTATACAGCGTTGGAATCATACACTGTGACGCAGATAGACGGTGCGTACAGCGTTGAATCATACACTGGACGCAGATAGACGGTGCGTACAGCGTTGGGAATCATACACTGTGACGCAGATAGACGGTTGTGTACAGCATTGGGAATCATACACTGTGACGCAGATGATGGTGTGTACAGCATTGGGAATCATACACTGTGACGCAGATAGACAGTGTGTACAGCATTGGGAATCATACACTGTGACGCGATAGACGGTGTGTTACAGCATTGGGTATCATACACTGTGACGCAGATAGACGGTGCGTACAGCGTTGGGAATCATACACTGTGACGCTGATAGACGGTGCGTACAGCGTTGGGAATCATACACTGTGACGCAGATAGACGGTGTGTACAGCATTGGAATCATACACTGTGACGCAGATAGATGGTGTGTACAGCATTGGGAATCATACACTGTGACGCAGATAGACAGTGTGTACAGCATTGGGAATCATACACTGTGACGCAGATAGACGGTGTGTACAGCATTGGGAATCATACACTGTGACGCAGATAGATGGTGTGTACAGCATTGGGAATCATACACTGTGACGCAGATAGACGGTGTGTACAGCATTGGGTATCATACACTGTGACGCAGATAGATGGTGCGTACAGCGTTGGGAATCATACATTGTGACGCAGATCGACGGTGTGTACAGCATTGGGAATCATACACTGTGACGCAGATAGACGGTGTGTACAGCATTGGTATCATACACTGTGACGCAGATAGATGGTCGTACAGCGTTGGAATCATACATTGTGACGCAGTCGACGGTGCGTACAGCATTGGGAATCATACACTGTGACGCAGATAGACGGTGTGTACAGCATTGGGTATCATACACTGTGACGCAGATAGATGGTGTGTACAGCATTGGGTATCATACACTGTGACGCAGATAGATGGTGTGACAGCATTGGGTATCATACACTGTGACGCAAATAGATGGTGTGTACAGCATTGGGTATCATACACTGTGACCGCAGATAGACAGTGTGTACAGCATTGGGAATCATACATTGTGACGCAGATAGATGGTGTGTACAGCATTGGGTATCATACACTGTGACGCAGATAGATGGTGTGTACAGCATTGGGTATCATACACTGTGACGCAGATAAATGGTGTGTACAGCATTGGGTATCATACACTGTGACGCAGATAGACAGTGTGTACAGCATTGGGTATCATACACTGTTATGTAGATAGGCAGATGCTCTCCAAGGTGCTGAAATCTTAATGAATCCCTATTGTTGAGATTTAGTTAGTTAGTGACATAGACATAAACGCACCTGTGTTTGAAGAACGGATACAAACTGATGTAGTGGGAACGAGCCTTACTCTCTGCTGATTCTCGATTATGTTGGGTAGCAGCAGTCAGTCGTGGCCACCCCAAACCCAGAAACCGTAATACACTCCTCTCAAGTTTACTCCCTGTACTGGATCTCCTGGCTCTTCTGTGTAGACCCTCTGTCTTGGCCATGATGGATGATGTCACGGCAAATGACTAGAGGGTCTACCCGGGATTCCTCCATATGCGAAAGCTCTCAGAGCTTACACAGCCTTTAGAGGTAGCAAACGCATTGGGTTGACCTACTGCTTGTAGAAGTGCTTAGAGTAGTGTGAGTGTTACAGTTTCAGGGTTGGCAGGGTGCTGTATATACAATTACACATTATGATCGCCTAATGCAATACCATTGCGATACTCTTATTACCATATGGTATTTTACGATGTGTCTCACAAATCTGAAATGATCAGTATATGAGACTATAGGGGTTGATGATGCACAAGAGGTGCAGATGTTTGAATGCGCTACTAATTTGCAACAACCAATCAGGTTACAGGCTACTGCAGTTAGTTAACATTTATTGGTTGCTGCAGGCTAGTGGTGTTTTGCACTTATTATTGCATGAGTCCCTGAGTGATCTTTAATCTTCTGTCTTTAAACAGCCCAGTAGCCTTCCCCTTCCCAGTGAATACTAATTGATTTCAGCCGCATTCAGCCAGGTCAGGAGGAGGCCAGACAGATTTGCTTGACAGCTCTACTACATGGGAGGAGGGGGTGTTAGGAAACTATGGAGCATGGCAATTCGGTATGTAGTCTGTAATTCAGTATGAAGTCTGTAATTCGGTATGTAGTCTGTAATTCGGTATGTAGTCTGTAATTCGGTATGTAGTCTGTATTCGGTGTGTAGTCTGTAATTCGGTTTGTAGTCTGTAATTCGGTATGTAGTCTGTAATTCGGTATGTAGTCTGTAATTCAGTATGAAGTCTGTAATTCGGTATGTAGTCTGTAATTCGGTATGTAGTCTTAATTCGTATGTAGTCTGTAATTCAGTATGAAGTCTGTAATTCGGTATTTAGTCTGTAATTCGGTGTGTAGTCTGTAATTCGGTATGTAGTCTGTAATTCAGTATGAAGTCTGTAATTCGGTATGTAGTCTGTAATTCGGTAGTAGTCTGAATTCGGTGTGTATCTGTAATTCGGTTTGTAGTCTGTAATTCGGTATGTAGTCTGTAATTCGGTATGTAGTCTGTATTCGGTATGTAGTCTGTAATTCGTATGAGTCTGTAATTCGGTTGTAGTCTGTAATTCGGTTTGTAGTCTGTAATTCGGTATGAAGTCTGTAATTGGGTATCTGTAATTCGGTGTGTAGTCCGTAATTCGGTACGTAGTCGAATTCGGATGTAGTCTGTAATTCGATATGAAGTCTTAATTCGGTATCTGTAATTCGGTGTGTAGTCCGTAATTCGGTAACTTAGTCTGTAATTCGGTATGTAGTCTGTAATTCGGTATTTAGTCTGTAATTCGGGGTGTGTCTGTAATTCGTTGTAGTCTGTAATTCGGTAAAGTCTGTAATTCGGTATGTAGTCTGTAATTCGGTGTGTAGTCTGTAATTCGGTATGTGTCTGTAATCAGTATGAAGTCTGTAATTCGGTATGTAGTCTGTAATTCGGTATGTAGTTCGTAATTCGGTGTGTAGTCTGTAATTCGGTTTGTAGTCTGTAATTCGGTATGAAGTCTGTAATTCGGTATGTAGTCTGTATTCGGTATGTAGTTGTTAATTCGGTATGTAGTCTTTAATTCGTTATGTAGTCTGTAATTCGGTTTGTAGTCTGTAATTCGGTTTGTAGTCTGTAATTCGGTTTATGAAGTCTGTAATTGGGTATCTGTAATTCGGTGTGTAGTCCGTAATTCGGTACGTAGTCTGTTAATTCGGTATTGTCTGTAATTCGATATGAAGTCTGTAATTCGGTATCTGTAATTCGGTGTGTAGTCCGTAATTCGGTGTGTAGTCTGTAATTCGGTATGTAGTCTGTAATTCAGTATGTAGTCTGTAATTCGGTGTGTAGTCTGTAATTCGGTGTGTAGTCTGTAATTCGGTATGTAGTCTGTAATTCGGTATGTAGTCTGTAATTCGGTACTTAGTCTGTAATTCGGTATGTAGTCTGTAATTCGGTATGTAGTCTGTAATTCGGTGTGTAGTCTGTAATTCGGTTTGTAGTCTGTAATTCGGTATGAAGTCTGTAATCGTATCTTTATTCGTGTGTAGTCTGTAATTCGGTATGTAGTCTGTAATTCGTATGTAGTCTGTAATTCGGTATGTATGCTGTAATTCGTATGTAGTCTGTAATTCGGTACTAGTCTGTAATTCGGTACGTAGTCTGTAATTCGGTACTTAGTCCGTAATTCGGTATGTTCCTTAATTCGGTATAGTCTGTATCGGTTGTAGTCTGTAATTCGGTATAATCTGTAATTCGGTATCTGTAATTCGGTGTGTGTCCGTAATTCGGTGTGTGTAGTCTGTAATTCGGTATGTAGTCTGTAATTCGGTCTGTAATTCGGTATGTAGTCTGGATTCGGTATGTAGTCTGTAATTCGGTACGTAGTCTGAATTCGGTACGTAATCCGTAATTCATAATCCGTAATTCGGTACGTAGTCCGTAATTCGGTAAGTAGTCCGTATATCGTACGTAGTCCGTATTCGGTACGTAGTCTGTAATTCGGTATGAAGTATGTAATTCGGTATCTGTAATTCGGTATGTAGTCTAATTCAGTATCTTAGTCTGTAATTCGGTAGTAGTCTGTAATTCGGTATGTAGTCGTAATTCGGTATGTAGTCTGTAATTAGGTATGTAGTCTGTAATATGTGTAGTCTGTAGTTCGGTATGAAGTCTGTAATTCTATGTAGTCTGTATTCGTATGTTCTTAATTCCGTATGTAGTCTGTAATTCGTTTGTAGTCTGTAATTCGGTGTGTAGTCTGTAATTTGGTGTGTAGTCTGTAATTCGATATGTAGTCGTAATTCGGTATGAAGTCTGTAATTCGTGTGTAGTCTGTAATTCGGTATGTAGTCTGTAATTAGGTAGTAGTCTGTAATTCCGTATTAGTTCTGTAATTCGTATGTAGTCTGTAATTCCGTATGTAGTCTGTAATTCGGTATGTAGTCTGTAGTTCGGTATGTAGTTTGTAATTCGGTATGTAGTCTGTAATTCGGTATGTAGTCTGTAAGTAGTCTGTAATTCGGTATGTAGTCTGTAAGTAGTCTGTAATTCGGTATGTAGTCTGTAATTCGGTATGTAGTCTGTAATTTGGATGTAGTCTGTATCTCGGTATGAAGTCTGTAAGTAGTCGTGTAATTCGTATGAAGTCTGTAATTCGGTATGTAGTCTGTAATTCGGTATGAAGTCTGTAATTCGGTATGAAGTCTGTAATTCGGTATGTAGTCTGTAATTCGGTATGAAGTCTGTAATTCGGTATGTAGTCTGTAAGTAGTCTGTAATTCGGTATGAATCTGTAATTTGGTATGTAGTCTGTAATTCGGTGTGTGTAGTCTGTAATTCGGTTTGTAGTCTGTAATTCGGTATGAAGTCTGTAATTCGGTATCTGTAATTCGGTGTGTAGTCTGTAATTCGTATGTAGTCTGTAATTCGTTGTAGTCTGTACTCGTAATTTAGTCTGTAATTCGGTATGTAGTCTGTAATTCGGTACGTAGTCTGTAATTCGGTACGTAGTCTGTAATTGGTACGTAGTCCGTAATTCGGTATTAGTCCGTAATCGGTACGTAGTCTGTAATTCGGTTTGTAGTCTGTAATTCGGTATGAAGTCTGTAATTCGGTATCTGTAATTCGGTGTGTAGTCCGTAATTCGGTGTGTAGTCTGTAATTCGGTATGTAGTCTGTAATTCGGTCTGTAATTCGGTATGTAGTCTGGATTTCGGTATGTAGTCTGTAATTCGGTACGTAGTCTGAAATTCGGTACGTAATCCGTAATTCATAATCCGTAATTCGGTACGTAGTCCGTAATTCGGTAAGTAGTCCGTAATTCGGTACGTAGTCCGTAATTCGTACGTAGTCTGTAATTCGTATGAGTATGTAATTCGGTATCTGTAATTCGGTATGTAGTCCGTAATTCAGTACTTAGTCTGTAATTCGGTATGTAGTCTGTAATTCGGTATGTAGTCTGTAATTCGGTATGTAGTCTGTAATTAGGTATGTAGTCTGTATTAGGTATGTATCTGTAGTTCGGTATGAATCTGTAATTCCTATGTAGTCTGTAATTCCGTAGTCTGTAATTCCGTATGTAGTCTGTAATTCGGTTTGTAGTCTGTATTCGGTGTGTAGTCTGTAATTGGTGTGTAGTCTGTAATTCGATATGTAGTCTGTAATTCGGTATGAAGTCTGTAATTCGGTGTGTAGTCTGTATTCGGTATGTAGTCTGTAATTAGGTATGTAGTCTGTAATTCCGTATGTAGTCTGTAATTCCGTATGAGTCTGTAATTCCGTATGTAGTCTGTAATTCGTGTATGTAGTCTGTAGTTCGGTATGTAGTTTGTAATTCGGTATGTAGTCTGTAATCGGTATGTAGTCTGTAGTAGTCTGTAATTCGGTATGTAGTCTGTAAGTAGTCTGTAATTCGGTATGTAGTCTGTAATTCCGGTATGTAGTCTGTAATTTGGTATGTAGTCTGTATTCGGTATGATTCTGTAAGTAGTCTGTAATTCGGTATGAAGTCTGTAATTGCGGTATGTATCTGTAATTCGGTATGAAGTCTGTAATTCGGTATGAGTCTGTAATTCGTTGTAGTCTGTAATTCGGTTGAAGTCTTAATTCGTATGTATCTGTAAGTAGTCTGTAATTCGGTTATGAAGTCTGTATTTGGTATGTAGTCTGTAATTCGGTATGAAGTCTGTAATTCGGTATGAAGTCTGTAATTCGGTATGTAGTCTGTAATTCGGTATGAAGTCTGTAATTCGGTATGAAGTCTGTAATTGCGAGGCTGCAATGACATCAGAAATCCCAGGATAATTTCTCCACACTGCTGCAGTTCATAGCTAAGAGAGTCACAGCTAAAGGTCACAGTTTTGCTTGTAGAACGTCTATAGATTGACAATAAGTAGCGAGGGCAAACTACAAACCTGTGGGTGTAATTGGCAACCTCCTACAGTATAATGTCAGTTCTTGGTCTATAACCCGCACATGGATTGAATTATTCACCAGAACAAACTGCTGCTGGAAGGATTATGTATTCCTATCACCCTCCGGCCAAAAAAATAATCAATTTCATGATAATTCTGTTTCACTGTACGCTTTGCTTTTTATAAAACAAATTAAAATGTGATAGATAGGGCTGATTTCCGAGTAGAAGAGCGAGAGGGGGAATAGCAGCTCATGCGGCTGATCATTCTAATTTTATTGACGTGCATTGTTCGGGTAAACAAGGATATCGGTGCCCTTGGACGTTAGATTGAAATTACTGCTGGAAGCAACAAAAGCGTGGATCTGTTTCCTTTGTTGGGACAGAGGGTTTTACCATTTGAACCACAGAAGAAAAAAAATTCAAGATTTACCCTTCAATTGTTGCAGTGTTGGGGCCCACCAGGAAATCTGAGACCAGGGGCCTACGAGGACAAGTTTAGGGCCCCACCTAACATTTCATACAGTCCCATCTTACTCCTACTGATTGTTTATAAAATGCTTTTGTTACTGTCCCATGGCTTTGTATTTAAATTTTAGCATTTTTTCTGTTTTTGGGTGGCTGGCTGTGGGCCACTGAGGGATTCCCCTGTAACCTTGTGGGCCAGTCCCATACCGTTTGCTAAAAACTGCCAGACATTCAGGTTCAAATAGCAGCAATGTATGTTTGGAATTGCTGTCAAACTGAAAAACCATTAAACACATTAGGCTATTCAGCAAAAGCATCGAAGGGATTAAATATAACCCCTGGAGTTTATTGGAGCTTTGTCAGCTTTGCAGACACCTGTCACTGTGCCAATGGACTTTCGTAAATGGTGAGTCAATGATGAAAGTGAAAACATTTGGGATTTAAAGTTGATACTTTTTATTGGCTACCTAAGATGATGGACCTTTCGGAACACTTTTCCGAATTGTGCACATTTCTAGTCACTGAACTTTCCAATAAGTGATCCATGTGATGATTTCACGTTGGAGACATCAGCCAATCCTGAAGCCACCGGCGTCAGGACCCTTTTGGGGCTTCCATGCATTTAAAGCAGCAGCAGAGAGACAAGGGAACGAGGGCTGGTAAGTATTCTTAAAGAAATGGCTTTAAAAAAATATAAAAAGAAGCTTGTTTGATGAGTGGGACCTGTTATGTTGGTGGAACAGACTCATAGATGATTCAAGATCTAAAGGAGATCTTCACCCAATGGCCTGGTACACACGGTTCAAACAAGAACTGATATTCCTACCCACAGACCTACAGATCAATGAAGTGATCTGTAGCCTGCCGGTATTAAAGTCCCCACACTGATATTTTGTGGCCCATTAAAGGAATGCAGGAACCCCCATGATTTAACAATATGTCTGATCACTCCGACCAACTCATTTTGCATTAAAAATTGTCAGGAGCAATCGGTCTCAAAAATGACAGCTGATATGTTGGCCTAGAGGTTGATTCCCTAAATATTGGCTGTCAGTACCAGCCCTCAGGCCTTTACTTAAAAGCACTGTCTTAGATAAAACACCGTGTGTGTTGATAGCCTTAACTTTAATCTAATGTCTTCCATCGGTTAGCAATATAAACTCACAAACCAATAGCAAATGGTGGCGATACACAGTTATTTAGTGGTTGCCATGCATATTGTTTCCATAGCTACAAGGAGAAGCCACTTCACTTTTCTGCTGCAATGCTAGGTATTTTTAGTTATAACCGTATTAGAACTAGGTTTAGCAGTCTTGGTCCTACAGCCAGATGCTGTCAGGATTACAAACACCTAGAAGTCTGTAATCTTGACAGGTCCTGTTGTATAGCAATAAATTAACACAAATCCTAACATTGGCACACCCTATTATAACTGAGTGCATGGTCTAAAATGATCTTGCCAATTAAAGTCGGAATTAGCCAATCACTTTTGAGATTTGGGTCTGTTAATGATCACGTCTACCCTTCCTGCTTTCATCAGTGCTCAACATGGATCCTCCATGGACTTTTATTATTCTTTCCAAATATAGAATAACTAAATACGTGGCTCAGTCTTTCAGGGCCTAACCTAATATTTACCTATATACAATGTTCTTCTTTATCACTGGCTATAGAGGGACACATTGTTTCAGGTTAATCTTTAGAATATCAGTGGACCCCAATTTTGTTCTTTCATATTTCCATACAGGAAAGAAAACCCTGCATTAGTTCTGCTAGTGCATACAGAAGGAGATGGAGACAAATATAACATAGTAATGGAAAATAAAAAGAATGTGCAAACCTATTACATCCAATATGTTTTAAAGGACAACTGTACAGATGTGCTGCCACCCACTTTTGGCCCATTGCTAATTCGGTATGTAGTCTGTAATTCGGTATGTAGTCTGTAATTCGGTGTGTAGTCTGTAATTCGGTTTGTAGTCTGTAATTCGGTATGAAGTCTGTAATTCGGTATCTGTAATTCGGTGTGTAGTCTGTAATTCGGTATGTAGTCTGTAATTCGGTCTGTAATTCGGTATGTAGTCTGGATTTCGGTATGTAGTCTGTAATTCGGTACGTAGTCTGAAATTCGGTACGTAATCCGTAATTCATAATCCGTAATTCGGTACGTAGTCCGTAATTCGGTAAGTAGTCCGTAATTCGGTACGTAGTCCGTAATTCGGTACGTAGTCTGTAATTCGGTATGAAGTATGTAATTCGGTATCTGTAATTCGGTATGTAGTCCGTAATTCAGTACTTAGTCTGTAATTCGGTATGTAGTCTGTAATTCGGTATGTAGTCTGTAATTGGAGGTTGAATAAAGACATACGTCCATTTTGTCCAACCTTTATATCCTACCCATAATGTCTGTATAACAGTTACATAGTAACATATTATTGGAGGTTGAATAAAGACATACGTCTTATACCCTACCCATAATGTTTGTATAGCAGTTACATAGTAACATAGTATTGGAGGTTGAATAAAGACATACATCCATCTAGTCCAACCTTTATACCCTACCCATAATGTCTGTATAACAGTTACATAGTAACATAGTATTGTGTACACTGTGACACAGATAGGTGGTGTGTACAGTATTAGGTATCATATACTGTGACACGGATGGGCAGTTTGTTTAGCATTGGGTATCATACATTGTGATGCAGATAGGTGGTGTGTACATAATTGGGTATCATACTCTGTGGGGTGGTGTGTACAGAATTGGGTGTCATACTCTCTGACACAAATAGGCAGTGTGGACAGCATTGGGTATCATACACTGTTACACAGATAAGTAGTGTGTTTAGCATTGGGTATCATACAATGTGACGCAGATAGGTGGTGTGTACAGATTTGAGTATTGTACACTGTGTCACAGATCGGTGGTGTACACCATTAGGTATCATACAGCATTGGTTATCATATATTGTGACACAGAAAGGTGGTATGTACAGAATTGGATTTCGTGGTGTGTACAGTATAAGGCTGGGTATACATGTACACTGTGACACAGATAGGTGGTGTGTACAGTATTAGGTATCATATACGTGACCATCAGCATGGGCAGTGTGTTTAGCATTGGGTATCATACACTGACGCAGATAGGTGGTGTGTACAGAATTGGGTATTATACTCTGTGAGGTGGTGTGTACAGAATTGGGTGTCATACTTTGACACAGATAGGCAGTTTGGACAGCATTGGGTATCATACATTGTTACACAGATAAGTGGTGTGTTTAGCATTGGGTATCATACATTGTGACGCAGATAGACAGTGTGTACAGCATTGGGAATCATACACTGTGACGCAGATAGACGGTGCGTACAGCATTGGGAATCATACACTGTGACGCAGATAGATAGTGCGTACAGCATTGGGTATCATACACTGTGACGCAGATAGACGGTGCGTACAGCAGTGGGAATCATACACTGTGACGCAGATAGACGGTGCGTACAGCGTTGGGAATCATACACTGTGACGCAGATAGACGTGTGTGTACAGCATTGGGAATCATACACTGTACGCAGATAGATAGTGCGTACAGCATTGGGTATCATACACTGTGACGCAGATAACGGTGTATACAGCGTTGGAATCATACACTGTGACGCAGATAGACGGTGCGTACAGCGTTGAATCATACACTGGGACGCAGATAGACGGTGCGTACAGCGTTGGGAATCATACACTGTGACGCAGATAGACGGTTGTGTACAGCATTGGAATCATACACTGTGACGCAGATAGATGGTGTGTACAGCATTGGGAATCATACACTGTGACGCAGATAGACAGTGTGTACAGCATTGGGAATCATACACTGTGACGCGATAGACGGTGTGTACAGCATTGGGTATCATACCTGTGACGCAGATAGACGGTGCGTACAGCGTTGGGAATCATACACTGTGACGCAGATAGACGGTGCGTACAGCGTTGGGAATCATACACTGTGACGCAGATAGACGGTGTGTACAGCATTGGGAATCATACACTGTGACGCAGATAGATGGTGTGTACAGCATTGGGAATCATACACTGTGACGCAGATAGACAGTGTGTACAGCATTGGGAATCATACACTGTGACGCAGATAGACGGTGTGTACAGCATTGGGAATCATACACTGTGACGCAGATAGATGGTGTGTACAGCATTGGGAATCATACACTGTGACGCAGATAGACGGTGTGTACAGCATTGGGTATCATACACTGTGACGCAGATAGATGGTGCGTACAGCGTTGGGAATCATACATTGTGACGCAGATCGACGGTGTGTACAGCATTGGGAATCATACACTGTGACGCAGATAGACGGTGTGTACAGCATTGGTATCATACACTGTGACGCAGATAGATGGTCGTACAGCGTTGGAATCATACATTGTGACGCAGTCGACGGTGCGTACAGCATTGGGAATCATACACTGTGACGCAGATAGACGGTGTGTACAGCATGGGTATCATACACTGTGACGCAGATAGATGGTGTGTACAGCATTGGGTATCATACACTGTGACGCAGATAGATGGTGTGTACAGCATTGGGTATCATACACTGTGACGCAAATAGATGGTGTGTACAGCATTGGGTATCATACACTGTGACCGCAGATAGACAGTGTGTACACATTGGGAATCATACATTGTGACGCAGATAGATGGTGGTGTACAGCATTGGGTATCATACACTGTGACGCAGATAGATGGTGTGTACAGCATTGGGTATCATACACTGTGACGCAGATAAATGGTGTGGTACAGCATTGGGTATCATACACTGTGACGCAGATAGACAGTGTTTACAGCATTGGGTATCATACACTGTTATGTAGATAGGCAGATGCTCTCCAAGGTGCTGAAATCTTAATGAATCCCTATTGTTGAGATTTAGTTAGTTAGTGAACATAGACATAAACGCACCTGTGTTTGAAGAACGGATACAAACTGATGTAGTGGGAACGAGCCCTTACTCTCGCTGATTCTCGATTATGTTGGGTAGCAGCAGTCAGTCGTGGCCACCCCAAACCCAGAAACCGTAATACACTCCTCTCAAGTTTACTCCCTGTACTGGATCTCCTGGCTCTTCTGTGTAGACCCATCTGTCTTGGCCATGATGGATGATGTCACGGCAAATGACTAGAGGGTCTACCCGGGATTCCTCCATATGCGAAAGCTCTCAGAGCTTACACAGCCTTTAGAGGTAGCAAACGCATTGGGTTGACCTACTGCTTGTAGAAGTGCTTAGAGTAGTGTGAGTGTTACAGTTTCAGGGTTGGCAGGGTGCTGTATATACAATTACACATTATGATCGCCTAATGCAATACCATTGCGATACTCTTATTACCATATGGTATTTTACGATGTGTCTCACAAATCTGAAATGATCAGTATATGAGACTATAGGGGTTGATGATGCACAAGAGGTGCAGATGTTTGAATGCGCTACTAATTTGCAACAACCAATCAGGTTACAGGCTACTGCAGTTAGTTAACATTTATTGGTTGCTGCAGGCTAGTGGTGTTTTGCACTTATTATTGCATGAGTCCCTGAGTGATCTTTAATTCTTCTGTCTTTAAACAGCCCAGTAGCCTTCCCCTTCCCAGTGAATCTAATTGATTTCAGCCGCATTCAGCCAGGTCAGGAGGAGGCCAGACAGATTTGCTTGACAGCTCTACTACATGGGAGGAGGGGGTGTTAGGAAACTATGAGCATGGCAATTCGGTATGTAGTCTGTAATTCAGTATGAAGTCTGTAATTCGGTATGTAGTCTGTAATTCGGTATGTAGTCTGTAATTCGGTATGTAGTCTGTATTCGGTGTGTAGTCTGTAATTCGGTTTGTAGTCTGTAATTCGGTATGTAGTCTGTAATTCGGTATGTAGTCTGTAATTCAGTATGAAGTCTGTAATTCGGTATGTAGTCTGTAATTCGGTATGTAGTCTTAATTCGTATGTAGTCTGTAATTCAGTATGAAGTCTGTAATTCGGTATTTAGTCTGTAATTCGGTGTGTGTCTGTAATTCGGTATGTAGTCTGTAATTCAGTATGAAGTCTGTAATTCGGTATGTAGTCTGTAATTCGGTAGTAGTCTGTAATTCGGTGTGTATCTGTAATTCGGTTTGTAGTCTGTAATTCGGTATGTAGTCTGTAATTCGGTATGTAGTCTGTATTCGGTATGTAGTCTGTAATTCGTATGAGTCTGTAATTCGGTTGTAGTCTGTAATTCGGTTTGTAGTCTGTAATTCGGTATGAAGTCTGTAATTGGGTATCTGTAATTCGGTGTGTAGTCCGTAATTCGGTACGTAGTCTGTAATTCGGTATGTAGTCTGTAATTCGATATGAAGTCTGTAATTCGGTATCTGTAATTCGGTGTGTAGTCCGTAATTCGGTACTTAGTCTGTAATTCGGTATGTAGTCTGTAATTCGGTATGTAGTCTGTAATTCGGTGTGTAGTCTGTAATTCGTTGTAGTCTGTAATTCGGTATGAAGTCTGTAATTCGGTATGTAGTCTGTAATTCGGTGTGTAGTCTGTAATTCGGTATGTAGTCTGTAATTCAGTATGAAGTCTGTAATTCGGTATGTAGTCTGTAATTCGGTATGTAGTCTGTAATTCGGTGTGTAGTCTGTAATTCGGTTTGTAGTCTGTAATTCGGTATGAAGTCTGTAATTCGGTATGTAGTCTGTAATTCGGTATGTAGTCTGTAATTCGGTATGTAGTCTGTAATTCGTTATGTAGTCTGTAATTCGGTTTGTAGTCTGTAATTCGGTTTGTAGTCTGTAATTCGGTATGAAGTCTGTAATTGGGTATCTGTAATTCGGTGTGTAGTCCGTAATTCGGTACGTAGTCTGTTAATTCGGTATTGTCTGTAATTCGATATGAAGTCTGTAATTCGGTATCTTAATTCGGTGTGTAGTCCGTAATTCGGTGTGTAGTCTGTAATTCGGTATGTAGTCTGTAATTCAGTATGTAGTCTGTAATTCGGTGTGTAGTCTGTAATTCGGTGTGTAGTCTGTAATTCGGTATGTAGTCTGTAATTCGGTATGTAGTCTGTATTCGATTGTCTGTAATTCGGTATGTAGTCTGTAATTCGGTATGTATCTGTAATTCGGTGTGTAGTCTGTAATTCGGTTTGTAGTCTGTAATTCGGTATGAAGTCTGTAATCGTATTATTCGTGTGTAGTCTGTAATTCGGTATGTAGTCTGTAATTCGGTATGTAGTCTGTAATTCGGTATGTATGCTGTAATTCGTATGTAGTCTGTAATTCGGTACGTAGTCTGTAATTCGGTACGTAGTCTGTAATTCGGTACTTAGTCCGTAATTCGGTATGTTCCTTAATTCGGTATAGTCTGTAATCGGTTGTAGTCTGTAATTCGGTTATAATCTGTAATTCGGTATCTGTAATTCGGTGTGTGTCCGTAATTCGGTGTGTGTAGTCTGTAATTCGGTATGTAGTCTGTAATTCGGTCTGTAATTCGGTATGTAGTCTGGATTCGGTATGTAGTCTGTAATTCGGTACGTAGTCTGAAATTCGGTACGTAATCCGTAATTCATAATCCGTAATTCGGTACGTAGTCCGTAATTCGGTAAGTAGTCCGTATATCGTACGTAGTCCGTATTCGGTACGTAGTCTGTAATTCGGTATGAAGTATGTAATTCGGTATCTGTAATTCGGTATGTAGTCTAATTCAGTACTAGTCTGTAATTCGGTAGTAGTCTGTAATTCGGTATGTAGTCGTAATTCGGTATGTAGTCTGTAATTAGGTATGTAGTCTGTAATATGTGTAGTCTGTAGTTCGGTATGAAGTCTGTAATTCTATGTAGTCTGTATTCCGTATGTTCTGTAATTCCGTATGTAGTCTGTAATTCGTTTGTAGTCTGTAATTCGGTGTGTAGTCTGTAATTTGGTGTGTAGTCTGTAATTCGATATGTAGTCGTAATTCGGTATGAAGTCTGTAATTCGTGTGTAGTCTGTAATTCGGTATGTAGTCTGTAATTAGGTAGTAGTCTGTAATTCCGTATTATTCTGTAATTCGTATGTAGTCTGTAATTCCGTATGTAGTCTGTAATTCGGTATGTAGTCTGTAGTTCGGTATGTAGTTTGTAATTCGGTATGTAGTCTGTAATTCGGTATGTAGTCTGTAAGTAGTCTGTAATTCGGTATGTAGTCTGTAAGTAGTCTGTAATTCGGTATGTAGTCTGTAATTCGGTATGTAGTCTGTAATTTGGATGTAGTCTGTAATCTCGGTATGAAGTCTGTAAGTAGTCGTGTAATTCGTATGAAGTCTGTAATTCGGTATGTAGTCTGTAATTCGGTATGAAGTCTGTAATTCGGTATGAAGTCTGTAATTCGGTATGTAGTCTGTAATTCGGTATGAAGTCTGTAATTCGGTATGTAGTCTGTAAGTAGTCTGTAATTCGGTATGAATCTGTAATTTGGTATGTAGTCTGTAATTCGGGTGTGTAGTCTGTAATTCGGTTTGTAGTCTGTAATTCGGTATGAAGTCTGTAATTCGGTATCTGTAATTCGGTGTGTAGTCTGTAATTCGTATGTAGTCTGTAATTCGTTGTAGTCTGTACTCGTAATTTAGTCTGTAATTCGGTATGTAGTCTGTAATTCGGTACGTAGTCTGTAATTCGGTACGTAGTCTGTAATTGGTACGTAGTCCGTAATTCGGTATTAGTCCGTAATCGTACGTAGTCTGTAATTCGGTTTGTAGTCTGTAATTCGGTATGAAGTCTGTAATTCGGTATCTGTAATTCGGTGTTAGTCCGTAATTCGGTGTGTAGTCTGTAATTCGGTATGTAGTCTGTAATTCGGTCTGTAATTCGGTATGTAGTCTGGATTTCGGTATGTAGTCTGTAATTCGGTACGTAGTCTAAATTCGGTACGTAATCCGTAATTCATAATCCGTAATTCGGTACGTAGTCCGTAATTCGGTAAGTAGTCCGTAATTCGGTACGTAGTCCGTAATTCGTACGTATGTCTGTAATTCGTATGAAGTATGTAATTCGGTATCTGTAATTCGGTATGTAGTCCGTAATTCAGTACTTAGTCTGTAATTCGGTATGTAGTCTGTAATTCGGTATGTAGTCTGTAATTCGGTATGTAGTCTGTAATTAGGTATGTAGTCTGTATTAGGTATGTATCTGTAGTTCGGTATGAATCTGTAATTCCTATGTAGTCTGTAATTCCGGTAGTCTGTAATTCCGTATGTAGTCTGTAATTCGGTTTGTAGTCTGTATTCGGTGTGTAGTCTGTAATTGGTGTGTAGTCTGTAATTCGATATGTAGTCTGTAATTCGGTATGAAGTCTGTAATTCGGTGTGTAGTCTGTAATTCGGTATGTAGTCTGTAATTAGGTATGTAGTCTGTAATTCCGTATGTAGTCTGTAATTCCGTATGTAGTCTGTAATTCCGTATGTAGTCTGTAATTCGGTGTATGTAGTCTTAGTTCGGTATGTAGTTTGTAATTCGGTATGTAGTCTGTAATCGGTATGTAGTCTGTAGTAGTCTGTAATTCGGTATGTATCTGTAAGTAGTCTGTAATTCGGTATGTAGTCTGTAATTCCGGTATGTAGTCTGTAATTTGGTATGTAGTCTGTATTCGGTATGATTCTGTAAGTAGTCTGTAATTCGGTATGAAGTCTGTAATTGCGGTATGTATCTGTAATTCGGTATGAAGTCTGTAATTCGGTATGAGTCTGTAATTCGTTGTAGTCTGTAATTCGGTATGAAGTCTTAATTCGTATGTATCTGTAAGTAGTCTGTAATTCGGTATGAAGTCTGTATTTGGTATGTAGTCTGTAATTCGGTATGAAGTCTGTAATTCGGTATGAAGTCTGTAATTCGGTATGTAGTCTGTAATTCGGTATGAAGTCTGTAATTCGGTATGAAGTCTGTAATTGCGAGGCTGCAATGACATCAGAAATCCCAGGATAATTTCTCCACACTGCTGCAGTTCATAGCTAAGAGAGTCACAGCTAAAGGTCACAGTTTGCTTGTAGAACGTCTATAGATTGACAATAAGTAGCGAGGGCAAACTACAAACCTGTGGGTGTAATTGGCAACCTCCTACAGTATAATGTCAGTTGCTTGGTCTAAACCCGCACATGATTGAATTATTCACCAGAACAAACTGCTGCTGGAAGGATTATGTATTCCATCACCCTCCGGCCAAAAAAATAATCAATTTCATGATAATTCTGTTTCACTGTACGCTTTGCTTTTTATAAAACAAATTAAAATGTGATAGATAGGGCTGATTTCCGAGTAGAAGAGCGAGAGGGGGAATAGCAGCTCATGCGGCTGATCATTCTAATTTTATTGACGTGCATTGTTCGGGTAAACAAGGATATCGGTGCCCTTGGACGTTAGATTGAAATTACTGCTGGAAGCAACAAAAGCGTGGATCTGTTTCCTTTGTTGGGACAGAGGGTTTTACCATTTGAACCACAGAAGAAAAAAAATTCAAGATTTACCCTTCAATTGTTGCAGTGTTGGGGCCCACCAGGAAATCTGAGACCAGGGGCCTACGAGGACAAGTTTAGGGCCCCACCTAACATTTCATACAGTCCCATCTTACTCCTACTGATTGTTTATAAAATGCTTTTGTTACTGTCCCATTGGCTTTGTATTTAAATTTTAGCATTTTTTCTGTTTTTGGGTGGCTGGCTGTGGGCCACTGAGGGATTCCCCTGTAACCTTGTGGGCCAGTCCCATACCGTTTGCTAAAAACTGCCAGACATTCAGGTTCAAATAGCAGCAATGTATGTTTGGAATTGCTGTCAAACTGAAAAACCATTAAACACATTAGGCTGATTCAGCAAAAGCATCGAAGGGATTAATATAACCCCTGGAGTTTATTGGAGCTTTGTCAGCTTTGCAGACACCTGTCACTGTGCCAATGGACTTTCGTAAATGGTGAGTCAATGATGAAAGTGAAAACATTTGGGATTTAAAGTTGATACTTTTATTGGCTACCTAAGATGATGGACCTTTCGGAACACTTTTCCGAATTGTGCACATTTCTAGTCACTGAACTTTCCAATAAGTGATCCATGTGATGATTTCACGTTGGAGACATCAGCCAATCCTGAAGCCACCGGCGTCAGGACCCTTTTGGGGCTTCCATGCATTTAAAAGCAGCAGCAGAGAGACAAGGGAACGAGGGCTGGTAAGTATTCTTAAAGAAATGGCTTTAAAAAAATATAAAAAGAAGCTTGTTTGATGAGTGGGACCTGTTATGTTGGTGGAACAGACTCATAGATGATTCAGAGATCTAAAGGAGATCTTCACCCAATGGCCTGGTACACACGGTTCAAACAAGAACTGATATTCCTACCCACAGACCTACAGATCAATGAAGTGATCTGTAGCCTGCCGGTATTAAAGTCCCCACACTGATATTTTGTGGCCCATTAAAGGAATGCAGGAACCCCCATGATTTAACAATATGTCTGATCACTCCGACCAACTCATTTTGCATTAAAAATTGTCAGGAGCAATCGGTCTCAAAAATACAGCTGATATGTTGGCCTAGAGGTTGATTGCCCTAAATATTGGCTGTCAGTACCAGCCCTCAGGCCTTTACTTAAAAGCACTGTCTTAGATAAAACACCGTGTGTGTTGATTAGCCTTAACTTTAATCTAATGTCTTCCATCGTTAGCAATATAAACTCACAAACCAATAGCAAATGGTGGCGATACACAGTTATTTAGTGGTTGCCATGCATATTTGTTTCCATAGCTACAAGGAGAAGCCACTTCACTTTTCTGCTGCAATGCTAGGTATTTTTAGTTATAACCGTATTAGAACTAGGTTTAGCAGTCTTGGTCCTACAGCCAGATGCTGTCAGGATTACAAACACCTAGAAGTCTGTAATCTTGACAGGTCTGTTGTATAGCAATAAATTAAACACAAATCCTAACATTGGCACACCCTATTATAACTGAGTGCATGGTCTAAAATGATCTTGCCAATTAAAGTCGGATTAGCCAATCACTTTTGAGATTTGGGTCTGTTAATGATCACGTCTACCCTTCCTGCTTTCATCAGTGCTCAACATGGATCCTCCATGGACTTTTATTATTCTTCCAAATATAGAATAACTAAATACGTGGCTCAGTCTTTCAGGGCCTAACCTAATATTTACCTATATACAATGTTCTTCTTTATCACTGGCTATAGAGGGACACATTGTTTCAGGTTAATCTTTAGAATATCAGTGGACCCCAATTTTGTTCTTTCATATTTCCATACCAGGAAAGAAAACCCTGCATTAGTTCTGCTAGTGCATACAGAAGGAGATGGAGACAAATATAACATAGTAATGGAAAATAAAAAGAATGTGCAAACCTATTACATCCAATATGTTTTAAAGGACAACTGTACAGATGTGCTGCCACCCACTTTTGGCCCATTGCGGTGTGTACAGCATTGGGAATCATACACTGTGACGCAGATAGACGGTGTGTACAGCATTGGGTATCATACACTGTGACGCAGATAGATGGTGCGTACAGCGTTGGGAATCATACATTGTGACGCAGATCGACGGTGCGTACAGCGTTGGGAATCATACACTGTGACGCAGATAGACGGTGTGTACAGCATTGGGAAATCATACACTGTGACGCAGATAGATGGTGTGTACAGCATTGGGAATCATACACTGTGACGCAGATAGACAGTGTGTACAGCATTGGGAATCATACACTGTGACGCAGATAGACGGTGTGTACAGCATTGGGAATCATACACTGTGACGCAGATAGATGGTGTGTACAGCATTGGGAATCATACACTGTGACGCAGATAGACGGTGTGTACAGCATTGGGTATCATACACTGTGACGCAGATAGATGGTGCGTACAGCGTTGGGAATCATACATTGTGACGCAGATCGACGGTGTGTACAGCATTGGGAATCATACACTGTGACGCAGATAGACGGTGTGTACAGCATTGGTATCATACACTGTGACGCAGATAGATGGTCGTACAGCGTTGGAATCATACATTGTGACGCAGTCGACGGTGCGTACAGCATTGGGAATCATACACTGTGACGCAGATAGACGGTGTGTACAGCATTGGGTATCATACACTGTGACGCAGATAGATGGTGTGTACAGCATTGGGTATCATACACTGTGACGCAGATAGATGGTGTGTACAGCATTGGGTATCATACACTGTGACGCAGATAGATGGTGTGTACAGCATTGGGTATCATACACTGTGACGCAGATAGACAGTGTGTACAGCATTGGGAATCATACATTGTGACGCAGATAGATGGTGTGTACAGCATTGGGTATCATACACTGTGACGCAGATAGATGGTGTGTACAGCATTGGGTATCATACACTGTGACGCAGATAAATGGTGTGTACAGCATTGGGTATCATACACTGTGACGCAGATAGACAGTGTGTACAGCATTGGGTATCATACACTGTTATGTAGATAGGCAGATGCTCTCCAAGGTGCTGAAATCTTAATGAATCCCTATTGTTGAGATTTAGTTAGTTAGTGACATAGACATAAACGCACCTGTGTTTGAAGAACGGATACAAACTGATGTAGTGGGAACGAGCCCTTACTCTCGCTGATTCTCGATTATGTTGGGTAGCAGCAGTCAGTCGTGGCCACCCCAAACCCAGAAACCGTAATACACTCCTCTCAAGTTTACTCCCTGTACTGGATCTCCTGGCTCTTCTGTGTAGACCCATCTGTCTTGGCCATGATGGATGATGTCACGGCAAATGACTAGAGGGTCTACCCAGGGATTCCTCCATATGCGAAAGCTCTCAGAGCTTACACAGCCTTTAGAGGTAGCAAACGCATTGGGTTGACCTACTGCTTGTAGAAGTGCTTAGAGTAGTGTGAGTGTTACAGTTTCAGGGTTGGCAGGGTGCTGTATATACAATTACACATTATGATCGCCTAATGCAATACCATTGCGATACTCTTATTACCATATGGTATTTTACGATGTGTCTCACAAATCTGAAATGATCAGTATATGAGACTATAGGGGTTGTGATGCACAAGAGGTGCAGATGTTTGAATGCGCTACTAATTTGCAACAACCAATCAGGTTACAGGCTACTGCAGTTAGTTAACATTTGATTGGTTGCTGCAGGCTAGTGGTGTTTTGCACTTATTATTGCATGAGTCCCTGAGTGATCTTTAATTCTTCTGTCTTTAAACAGCCCAGTAGCCTTCCCCTTCCCAGTGAATCTAATTGATTTCAGCCGCATTCAGCCAGGTCAGGAGGAGGCCAGACAGATTTGCTTGACAGCTCTACTACATGGGAGGAGGGGGTGTTAGGAAACTATGAGCATGGCAATTCGGTATGTAGTCTGTAATTCAGTATGAAGTCTGTAATTCGGTATGTAGTCTGTAATTCGGTATGTAGTCTGTAATTCGGTATGTAGTCTGTAATTCGGTGTGTAGTCTGTAATTCGGTTTGTAGTCTGTAATTCGGTATGTAGTCTGTAATTCGGTATGTAGTCTGTAATTCAGTATGAAGTCTGTAATTCGGTATGTAGTCTGTAATTCGGTATGTAGTCTGTAATTCGGTATGTAGTCTGTAATTCAGTATGAAGTCTGTAATTCGGTATGTAGTCTGTAATTCGGTGTGTAGTCTGTAATTCGGTATGTAGTCTGTAATTCAGTATGAAGTCTGTAATTCGGTATGTAGTCTGTAATTCGGTAGTAGTCTGAATTCGGTGTGTATCTGTAATTCGGTTTGTAGTCTGTAATTCGGTATGTAGTCTGTAATTCGGTATGTAGTCTGTATTCGGTATGTAGTCTGTAATTCGTATGAGTCTGTAATTCGGTTGTAGTCTGTAATTCGGTTTGTAGTCTGTAATTCGGTATGAAGTCTGAATTGGGTATCTGTAATTCGGTGTGTAGTCCGTAATTCGGTACGTAGTCGAATTCGGATGTAGTCTGTAATTCGATATGAAGTCTTAATTCGGTATCTGTAATTCGGTGTGTAGTCGTAATTCGGTAACTTAGTCTGTAATTCGGTATGTAGTCTGTAATTCGGTATTTAGTCTGTAATTCGGTGGTGTGTCTGTAATTCGTTGTAGTCTGTAATTCGGTATGAAGTCTGTAATTCGGTATGTAGTCTGTAATTCGGTGTGTAGTCTGTAATTCGGTATGTAGTCTGTAATTCAGTATGAAGTCTGTAATTCGGTATGTAGTCTGTAATTCGGTATGTAGTCTGTAATTCGGTGTGTAGTCTGTAATTCGGTTTGTAGTCTGTAATTCGGTATGAAGTCTGTAATTCGGTATGTAGTCTGTATTCGGTATGTAGTTGTTAATTCGGTATGTAGTCTTTAATTCGTTATGTAGTCTGTAATTCGGTTTGTAGTCTGTAATTCGGTTTGTAGTCTGTAATTCGGTATGAAGTCTGTAATTGGGTATCTGTAATTCGGTGTGTAGTCCGTAATTCGGTACGTAGTCTGTAATTCGGTATGTAGTCTGTAATTCGATATGAAGTCTGTAATTCGGTATCGTAATTCGGTGTGTAGTCCGTAATTCGGTGTGTAGTCTGTAATTCGGTATGTAGTCTGTAATTCAGTATGTAGTCTGTAATTCGGTGTGTAGTCTGTAATTCGGTGTGTAGTCTGTAATTCGGTATGTAGTCTGTAATTCGGTATGTAGTCTGTATTCGATTGTCTGTAATTCGGTATGTAGTCTGTAATTCGGTATGTATCTGTAATTCGGTGTGTAGTCTGTAATTCGGTTTGTAGTCTGTAATTCGGTATGAAGTCTGTAATCGTATTATTCGTGTGTAGTCTGTAATTCGGTATGTAGTCTGTAATTCGGTATGTAGTCTGTAATTCGGTATGTATGCTGTAATTCGTATGTAGTCTGTAATTCGGTACGTAGTCTGTAATTCGGTACGTAGTCTGTAATTCGGTACTTAGTCCGTAATTCGGTATGTTCCTTAATTCGGTATAGTCTGTAATCGGTTGTAGTCTGTAATTCGGTTATAATCTGTAATTCGGTATCTGTAATTCGGTGTGTGTCCGTAATTCGGTGTGTGTAGTCTGTAATTCGGTATGTAGTCTGTAATTCGGTCTGTAATTCGGTATGTAGTCTGGATTCGGTATGTAGTCTGTAATTCGGTACGTAGTCTGAAATTCGGTACGTAATCCGTAATTCATAATCCGTAATTCGGTACGTAGTCCGTAATTCGGTAAGTAGTCCGTATATCGTACGTAGTCCGTATTCGGTACGTAGTCTGTAATTCGGTATGAAGTATGTAATTCGGTATCTGTAATTCGGTATGTAGTCTAATTCAGTACTTAGTCTGTAATTCGGTAGTAGTCTGTAATTCGGTATGTAGTCGTAATTCGGTATGTAGTCTGTAATTAGGTATGTAGTCTGTAATATGTGTAGTCTGTAGTTCGGTATGAAGTCTGTAATTCTATGTAGTCTGTATTCCGTATGTTCTGTAATTCCGTATGTAGTCTGTAATTCGTTTGTAGTCTGTAATTCGGTGTGTAGTCTGTAATTTGGTGTGTAGTCTGTAATTCGATATGTAGTCGTAATTCGGTATGAAGTCTGTAATTCGTGTGTAGTCTGTAATTCGGTATGTAGTCTGTAATTAGGTAGTAGTCTGTAATTCCGTATTAGTTCTGTAATTCGTATGTAGTCTGTAATTCCGTATGTAGTCTGTAATTCGGTATGTAGTCTGTAGTTCGGTATGTAGTTTGTAATTCGGTATGTAGTCTGTAATTCGGTATGTAGTCTGTAAGTAGTCTGTAATTCGGTATGTAGTCTGTAAGTAGTCTGTAATTCGGTATGTAGTCTGTAATTCGGTATGTAGTCTGTAATTTGGATGTAGTCTGTAATCTCGGTATGAAGTCTGTAAGTAGTCGTGTAATTCGTATGAAGTCTGTAATTCGGTATGTAGTCTGTAATTCGGTATGAAGTCTGTAATTCGGTATGAAGTCTGTAATTCGGTATGTAGTCTGTAATTCGGTATGAAGTCTGTAATTCGGTATGTAGTCTGTAAGTAGTCTGTAATTCGGTATGAATCTGTAATTTGGTATGTAGTCTGTAATTCGGTGTGTGTAGTCTGTAATTCGGTTTGTAGTCTGTAATTCGGTATGAAGTCTGTAATTCGGTATCTGTAATTCGGTGTGTAGTCTGTAATTCGTATGTAGTCTGTAATTCGTTGTAGTCTGTACTCGTAATTTAGTCTGTAATTCGGTATGTAGTCTGTAATTCGGTACGTAGTCTGTAATTCGGTACGTAGTCTGTAATTCGGTACGTAGTCCGTAATTCGGTATGTAGTCCGTAATTCGGTACGTAGTCTGTAATTCGGTTTGTAGTCTGTAATTCGGTATGAAGTCTGTAATTCGGTATCTGTAATTCGGTGTGTAGTCCGTAATTCGGTGTGTAGTCTGTAATTCGGTATGTAGTCTGTAATTCGGTCTGTAATTCGGTATGTAGTCTGGATTTCGGTATGTAGTCTGTAATTCGGTACGTAGTCTGAAATTCGGTACGTAATCCGTAATTCATAATCCGTAATTCGGTACGTAGTCCGTAATTCGGTAAGTAGTCCGTAATTCGGTACGTAGTCCGTAATTCGTACGTATGTCTGTAATTCGTATGAAGTATGTAATTCGGTATCTGTAATTCGGTATGTAGTCCGTAATTCAGTACTTAGTCTGTAATTCGGTATGTAGTCTGTAATTCGGTATGTAGTCTGTAATTCGGTATGTAGTCTGTAATTAGGTATGTAGTCTGTAATTAGGTATGTATCTGTAGTTCGGTATGAAGTCTGTAATTCCTATGTAGTCTGTAATTCCGTATGTAGTCTGTAATTCCGTATGTAGTCTGTAATTCGGTTTGTAGTCTGTAATTCGGTGTGTAGTCTGTAATTTGGTGTGTAGTCTGTAATTCGATATGTAGTCTGTAATTCGGTATGAAGTCTGTAATTCGGTGTGTAGTCTGTAATTCGGTATGTAGTCTGTAATTAGGTATGTAGTCTGTAATTCCGTATGTAGTCTGTAATTCCGTATGTAGTCTGTAATTCCGTATGTAGTCTGTAATTCGTGTATGTAGTCTTAGTTCGTATGTAGTTTGTAATTCGGTATGTAGTCTGTAATCGGTATGTAGTCTGTAGTAGTCTGTAATTCGGTATGTATCTGTAAGTAGTCTGTAATTCGGTATGTAGTCTGTAATTCGGTATGTAGTCTGTAATTTGGTATGTAGTCTGTATTCGGTATGATTCTGTAAGTAGTCTGTAATTCGGTATGAAGTCTGTAATTGCGTATGTATCTGTAATTCGGTATGAAGTCTGTAATTCGGTATGAGTCTGTAATTCGTTGTAGTCTGTAATTCGGTATGAAGTCTTAATCGTATGTATCTGTAAGTAGTCTGTAATTCGGTTATGAAGTCTGTATTTGGTATGTAGTCTGTAATTCGGTATGAAGTCTGTAATTCGGTATGAAGTCTGTAATTCGGTATGTAGTCTGTAATTCGGTATGAAGTCTGTAATTCGGTATGAAGTCTGTAATTGCGAGGCTGCAATGACATCAGAAATCCCAGGATAATTTCTCCACACTGCTGCAGTTCATAGCTAAGAGAGTCACAGCTAAAGGTCACAGTTTGCTTGTAGAACGTCTATAGATTGACAATAAGTAGCGAGGGCAAACTACAAACCTGTGGGTGTAATTGGCAACCCCTACAGTATAATGTCAGTTGCTTGGTCTAAACCCGCACATGATTGAATTATTCACCAGAACAAACTGCTGCTGGAAGGATTATGTATTCCATCACCCTCCGGCCAAAAAAATAATCAATTTCATGATAATTCTGTTTCACTGTACGCTTTGCTTTTTATAAAACAAATTAAAATGTGATAGATAGGGCTGATTTCCGAGTAGAAGAGCGAGAGGGGGAATAGCAGCTCATGCGGCTGATCATTCTAATTTTATTGACGTGCATTGTTCGGGTAAACAAGGATATCGGTGCCCTTGGACGTTAGATTGAAATTACTGCTGGAAGCAACAAAAGCGTGGATCTGTTTCCTTTGTTGGGACAGAGGGTTTTACCATTTGAACCACAGAAGAAAAAAAATTCAAGATTTACCCTTCAATTGTTGCAGTGTTGGGGCCCACCAGGAAATCTGAGACCAGGGGCCTACGAGGACAAGTTTAGGGCCCCACCTAACATTTCATACAGTCCCATCTTACTCCTACTGATTGTTTATAAAATGCTTTTGTTACTGTCCCATTGGCTTTGTATTTAAATTTTAGCATTTTTTCTGTTTTTGGGTGGCTGGCTGTGGGCCACTGAGGGATTCCCCTGTAACCTTGTGGGCCAGTCCCATACCGTTTGCTAAAAACTGCCAGACATTCAGGTTCAAATAGCAGCAATGTATGTTTGGAATTGCTGTCAAACTGAAAAACCATTAAACACATTAGGCTGATTCAGCAAAAGCATCGAAGGGATTAAATATAACCCCTGGAGTTTATTGGAGCTTTGTCAGCTTTGCAGACACCTGTCACTGTGCCAATGGACTTTCGTAAATGGTGAGTCAATGATGAAAGTGAAAACATTTGGGATTTAAAGTTGATACTTTTATTGGCTACCTAAGATGATGGACCTTTCGGAACACTTTTCCGAATTGTGCACATTTCTAGTCACTGAACTTTCCAATAAGTGATCCATGTGATGATTTCACGTTGGAGACATCAGCCAATCCTGAAGCCACCGGCGTCAGGACCCTTTTGGGGCTTCCATGCATTTAAAAGCAGCAGCAGAGAGACAAGGGAACGAGGGCTGGTAAGTATTCTTAAAGAAATGGCTTTAAAAAAATATAAAAAGAAGCTTGTTTGATGAGTGGGACCTGTTATGTTGGTGGAACAGACTCATAGATGATTCAGAGATCTAAAGGAGATCTTCACCCAAGGCCTGGTACACACGGTTCAAACAAGAACTGATATTCCTACCCACAGACCTACAGATCAATGAAGTGATCTGTAGCCTGCCGGTATTAAAGTCCCCACACTGATATTTTGTGGCCCATTAAAGGAATGCAGGAACCCCCATGATTTAACAATATGTCTGATCACTCCGACCAACTCATTTTGCATTAAAAATTGTCAGGAGCAATCGGTCTCAAAAATACAGCTGATATGTTGGCCTAGAGGTTGATTGCCCTAAATATTGGCTGTCAGTACCAGCCCTCAGGCCTTTACTTAAAAGCACTGTCTTAGATAAAACACCGTGTGTGTTGATTAGCCTTAACTTTAATCTAATGTCTTCCATCGTTAGCAATATAAACTCACAAACCAATAGCAAATGGTGGCGATACACAGTTATTTAGTGGTTGCCATGCATATTTGTTTCCATAGCTACAAGGAGAAGCCACTTCACTTTTCTGCTGCAATGCTAGGTATTTTTAGTTATAACCGTATTAGAACTAGGTTTAGCAGTCTTGGTCCTACAGCCAGATGCTGTCAGGATTACAAACACCTAGAAGTCTGTAATCTTGACAGGTCTGTTGTATAGCAATAAATTAAACACAAATCCTAACATTGGCACACCCTATTATAACTGAGTGCATGGTCTAAAATGATCTTGCCAATTAAAGTCGGATTAGCCAATCACTTTTGAGATTTGGGTCTGTTAATGATCACGTCTACCCTTCCTGCTTTCATCAGTGCTCAACATGGATCCTCCATGGACTTTTATTATTCTTTCCAAATATAGAATAACTAAATACGTGGCTCAGTCTTTCAGGGCCTAACCTAATATTTACCTATATACAATGTTCTTCTTTATCACTGGCTATAGAGGGACACATTGTTTCAGGTTAATCTTTAGAATATCAGTGGACCCCAATTTTGTTCTTTCATATTTCCATACCAGGAAAGAAAACCCTGCATTAGTTCTGCTAGTGCATACAGAAGGAGATGGAGACAAATATAACATAGTAATGGAAAATAAAAAGAATGTGCAAACCTATTACATCCAATATGTTTTAAAGGACAACTGTACAGATGTGCTGCCACCCACTTTTGGCCCATTGCATGATAACCCAATGCTGTACACACCATTTACTGCGTCACGTGTATGATACCCAATGCTGTACACACCATCTATTCTGCGTCACAGTGTATGATACCCAATGCTGTACAAACCATCTATCTGCGTCACAATGTATGATTCCCAATGCTGTACACACTGTCTATCTGCGTCACAGTGTATGATACCCAATGCTGTACACACCATTATCTGCGTCACAGTGTATGATACCCATGCTGTACACACCATCTATCTGCGTCACAGTGTTGATACCCAATGCTGTACACACCATCTATCTGCGTCACAGTGTATGATACCCAATGCTGTACACACCGTCTATCTGCGTCACAGTGTATGATTCCCAATGCTGTACGCACCGTCGATCTGCGTCACAATGTATGATTCCCAACGCTGTACGCACCATCTATCTGCGTCCAGTGTATGATACCCATCTGTACACACCGTCTTCTGCGTCACAGTGTATGATTCCCAATGCTGTACACACCGTCGATCTGCGTCACAATGTATGATTCCCAACGCTGTACGCACCATCTATCTGCGTCACAGTGTAGATACCCAATGCTGTACACACCGTCTATCTGCGTCACAGTGTATGATTCCCAATGCTGTACACACCATCTATCTGCGTCACAGTGTATGATTCCCAATGCTGTACACAACCGTCTATCTGCGTCACAGTGTATGATTCCCAATGCTGTACACACTGTCTATCTGCGTCACAGTGTTTGATTCCCAATTGTACAACCCCATCTTTCTGCGTCACAGTGTATGATTCCCAATCCTGTACCAACCGTCTATCTGCGTCACAGTGTATGATTCCCAACGCTGTACGCACCGTCTATCAGCGTCACATGTATGATTCCCAACGCTGTACGCACCGTCTATCTGCGTCACAGTGTATGATACCCAATGCTGTACACCGTCTATCTGCGTCACAGTGTATGATTCCCAATGCTGTACACACTGTCTATCTGCTTCACAGTGTTATGATCCCAATGCTGTACACACCATCTATCTGCGTCACAGTGTATGATTCCCATGCTGTACACACCGTCTATCTGCGTCACAGTGTATATTCCCAACGCTGTACGCACCGTCTATCTGCGTCACAGTGTATGATTCCCAACGCTGTACGCACCGTCTATCTGCGTCACAGTGTATGATTCCCAACGCTGTATACACCGTCTATCTGCGTCACAGTGTATGATACCCAATGCTGTACGCACTATCTATCTGGCTCACAGTGTATGTTCCCAATGCTGTACACACCGTCTATCTGCTTCACAGTGTATGATTCCCAACGCTGTACGCACCGTCTTCTGCGTCACAGTGTATGATTCCCACTGCTGTACGCACCGCTATCTGCGTCACAGTGTATGATACCCAATGCTGTACGCACTATCTATCTGCGTCACAGTGTATGATTCCCAATGCTGTACGCACCGTCATCTGCGTCACAGTGTATGATTCCCAATGCTGTACACACTGTCTATCTGCGTCACAATGTATGATACCCAATGCTAAACACACCACTTATCTTGTGTACAATGTATGATAACCAATGCTGTCCAAACTGCCATCTGTGTCAAAGTATGACACCCAATTCTGTACACACCACCTCACAGAGTATAATACCAATTCTGTACACACCACCTATCTGCGTCAGTGTATATACCCAATGCTAAAACACACTGCCCATCTGTGTCACAGTATATGATACCTAATCTGTCCCAACCACCTTCTGTGTCACAGTGTACATGTATACCCAGCCTTATACTGTACACACCACGAAATCCATTCTGTACATACCACCTTTCTGTGTCACAATATATGAAACCAATGCTGTATGATACCTAATGGTGTACACCACCGATCTGTGACACATGTACAATACTCAAATCTGTACACACACCTATCTGCGTCACATTGTATGACCCAATGCTAAACACACTACTTATCTGTGTAACAGTGTATGATACCAAATGCTGTCCACACTGCCTATTTGTGTCAGAGAGTATGACACCCAATTCTGTACACACCACCCCACAGAGTATGATACCCATTTTATGTACACACCACCTATCTGCATCACAATGTATGATACCCAATGCTAAACAAACTGCCCATCCGTGTCACAGTATATGATACCTATACTGTACACACCACCTATCTGTGTCACAGTGTACAATACCCAATTCTGTACACACCCGCCTATCTGTGTCACAGTGTACAATATCCAATTCTTACACATTGGCTATTTGTGTCACAATGTATGATAACCAATGCTGTATGATACCCAATGGTGTACACACCACCTGTGTCACATGTGTATGATACCCAATGCTGTACACACCACCTATCTGTGTCAGTGTCTGATACCAATTCTGTACACACCGCCTATCCATGTCACAGTGTATGATTCCCAATGCTGTACATTACGCCTATCCGTGTCACAGCATATGAACCCAATGGTCTACACACTGCCTAGCCATGTCACCCAGCTGTACAGACCGCCTACCCATGTCATAGTGTATGATACCCAATGCTGTACACACCATTGTATCTTTGTCCCAGGGTACGATACCCAATTCTGTCCACACCCGCCTACTGATCTTTGTCACAGAGTATGATACACATTTCCGTACACACTGCCTATCAAAGTCACTGTGTATGATACCCAATGCTGTCAACACCGCCTATCATGTATCACAGTGTATGATACCCAATGCTGTACAACCACCTATCCGTGTCACGAGAGATGATACCCAATTCCGTACTTACTGCCTATCTACGCTACTGTGTACAATAACCAATGTTGTCCACACCGCCTACCTGTGTCACAGTGTATGATACCCAATGTTGTACATGCCGCCTATCCCTGTCAGTGTATGATACCCAATGCTGTACACCACTGTCTATCTGTGTCACAGTGTAAAATACCCATTGCTGTAAACACCACTTATTCGTTTACAGTGTATGATTTCTAATGCTGTGTGTAACCAATGCTGTACACACACCTACCGTGTCCTAGTGTATGATACCAATACCCTACACACTGCCTATCTGTGTCCCAGTGTATAACCAATGCTGTACACACCTCCTATCCATGTCCCAGTGTATGTTACCCAATGCTGTACACACTGTCTATTTGTGTCACAGTGTATGATAACCAATGCTGTACACACTGTCTATTTGTGTCACAGTGTATGATAACCAATGCTGTACATACCACCTATCCATGTCCTAGTGTATGATAATTAATGCTGTACACACCATCTATCCGTGTCACAGTGTAGATATCCATGCTGTACATTCTGCCTATCCGTGTTATAATGTATGATACACAATGCTGTCACATTCCGATATCAGAACAGTAAAAAACAAATTTCACTGCTAAGTACCCCATCAATTAGCTTAGAATCACAGCCAGTGCCCCCCTGTTGGGCATACAATGGAGTAATGCTGGAGTACTATATTCTGCCAACCCTTGGATCGTATATACCAGTAATGTTGAACCATGGCATTTTAGATGTTTGAAATCTATAATGCAATAAACATGCAGGGAGTTAGTTTCTAAACACCTGAAGAGCCCAGTTTCAACATCACTGGTCTATACTTATAGCCGTTCAGTCTTTATAATATTGGGGGTATGTCTTTTTAAAAATCTTTTACACATTGTTACCAATTCTAAATGCTAAAATTGTTTACCTTATTAACCTGACTTCTACCTTCCTAATCTATCCCCTCTATAGCTAATGATCGGTATCGCAACCATTTTATTGGCAGGGGTTAATTTTAATGGCAATATTGTCAACGCTATTGTTTTTTTTTTTTTTTCTGCTATAGAGTGAAACCACAAATATATTAATCTATGAAACGTGGTGGAATTTGATTTAAAGGGACAGACCCCACCCCTCATTCAGCCATTCCTTTGTAGTACTGCAGTGCCTGATTACTGGCAGCAGGTTAAAGTGTGATTCCTTTTGTTAATAATGGCTGCTAAATAAATGAATCGTTTTATTGCTGACGTGTCTATTTTGGCCGAATCTGGTCAGGGGACCTAGATGAGGGTTTGGAGGTCATCTCTAGATCACAGGTCCCTTCTTGCTGGTCCAGATAAGCTTAACAAGAGCAGGTCATTCGCTGCTCTGCACAGATGGATATTCTATACCGTCAATAAGGCCACTGTCTGAATGAATGTTTTCCATTCATTTGCCTCAATGAATATACATAGAAGCTGCCAACCCCTCCCCTGCTTATAGTCTGATTTTTAAGCAAGTTGCTGCCCTTCCTTTCTTTCTCCCTTATGGTCCATACCTACCTTGTCTGGAGGTGGGAACTGTAGCTGGTTGACATCCAAAGGGGTCATCAGTGGGATAGTATCAAATCCATCCTCGCAAATTGGTGGCTTCGCCCCTTTTCACTGAAATTATTTCCCAATTTCACCATCGTTCCGGTTACAGAGCCTTTTCCCTGCAAAGCAAGGACAGAAAATCAACTAGAAACTCGGTTCACACACCAACAGCACCTCCTCCAGCCAGTCCCAGGGACGCCACAACCAATGAATGACAGTGATGAGGTGCTCTCAGCTCAAAGTCTCCAAACAATAGAGGTACATGATGAGCCCACAATGGCACAGAAGCACCAACAGCGGGTTGAGCCCACATGGCACTAAACACATAGAGTGGTATGAGCCCACAATGGCACTGAAACACATAAAGCTGGCATGTGCTCACAAAGGCACTGAATCATGCAGAGCTAGACTGAGACCACAATGGCCACAAAGTCACCGGCTAAGGTGGCAGCATCTCTAACCCCTTAGAGCTGTGCATCTGTGATTCAGCTGGAACTCTTTAATAATTCACACTGCGATCAATACTGAAATAAAATGGCTCTTACTGGTGAAAGATGCTAATGTATCACACATGGAAAAATAGAGAGGCAGGCTCACTTACCAACTAAATAAGGAGAAATCAGGCGGAGATCTGGAGCACTGGGTGATTAGCTGGTAGGACACCTGGTAGGATTTCACTGCCAGCACTACTGAAGCTGTAGAAAGGGTGCAGGGTTTGACACTTGCAGATGGAAGGACTTGCATAGACCCAAGGGTTTGCAGCTTGGAGGCTGCAGCTGCTGGTGAATCCAACACAAAGAGCCCCCTGGAGGCCACACTCACTGCTCCTCCTCCCTCCTCCCCCTAACCTTTCCCTCCCTCTTTTCCTTCTCTCTTGGTGCAAAACCACAAACCCTCCTCCCTCTTAACCACTGACACCTTTGTCTGTTGAACATGTGGTTAATGGGCTTCTGATGTTCTTCTCCATGTGGGATCATCAGTCTGCAATGTGTGACTGGGTCACTTTGTAGTAATTCACAGCAATGTGCAGATCTTTTATTGCACAGGGACTCTTCATCTCTGAACATTCTTATCTTGTCCCCATTACATTTACCTGCTCTGCACTTTATACTGCACTAGCACAAAATATCACAGTTACCATGTGTGTGTGTATATGTATATATAGACAGTTTCAAAATGCACAAACATGCACTAGTGTCTACATATGTACAAGTGACTGAAACATGTACAAGTGGTTGAAACATAGTAACATAGTAATTGAGGTTGAATAAAGACATACGTCCATCAAGTTCAACCTTCCACCCTCCTTTTTAACCCCTCCTAATAGTTGATCCAGAGGAAGCCAAAAAAAAAAAAGAAGGCAATCAGAAAATATCCCGGATCAACCAAACTGCAGTATCCTAATTAAACTTGTGTGTGTATGTTTGTGTCAAGGATTTAATTTAAATGTACAATTGGCTGAAACATGTACAAGTGGCTGAAATATGTACAAGTGGCTGAAGCATGTACAAGTGGCTGAAACATGTACAAGTGGCTGAAAAATTTACAAGTGGCTGAAATATGCACAAGTGGCTGAAACATGTACAGTGGCTGAAACATTTACAAGTGGCTGAAATATGTACAAGTGATTGAAACATACAAGTGGCGAAATATGTACAAGTGGCTGAAACGTACAAGTGGCTGAAATATGTACAGTTCTGAAACATGTACAAGTGTCTGAAACATGTACAAGTGGCTGAAATATGTACAGTGGCTGAAATATACAAGTGGCTGAAACATGTACAAGTGGCTGAAATATGTACAAGTGGCTGAAACTGTACAGTGGCTGAAATATGTACAAGTGGCGAAACTGTACAGTGGCTGAAACATGTACAAGTGGCTGAAATATGTACAAGTGGCTGAACATGTACAGTGGCTGAAAATGTCCAAGTGGCTGAAACATGTACAAGTGGCTAAAATATGTACAAGTGGCTGAAATACGTATGTACAAGTGTGTGAACATGTATAAGTGGCTGAAATATGTACAAGTGGATGAAACATGTACAAGTGTTTGAAACATGTTCAAGTGGCTGAAACCTGTACAAGTGGCTGAAACCTGTACAAGTGGCTGAAATATGTACAAGTGGCTGAAATTGACAGTGGCTGAAACATGTACAAGTGTTGAAACATGTACAAGTGGCTAAAACATGTACAAGTGGCTGAAATATGTACAAGTGGCTGAAACTGTACAAGTGGCTGAAACATGTACAGTGGCTAAAACATTTACAAGTGGCTGAAACATGTACAAGTGGCGGAAACATGTACAAGTGGCTAAAACATGTTCAAGGGGCTGAAACTGTACATTTCCCTGATTGTTTACGCCCCTGTAATCGAAGTTCTCTTTTTAGTTGATTTAGAAGAACAGTGAGTTCCCCTGTATTTGGCCAATAATAGAATAATCCACCATGTGTTTGGTGTTAAATCAGGACCATGGCTCAGCTGTAGGATCGATGGAATCGGACAAAAGTTTCAACTGGTCTCTATTGTCTCCCTAATATGGGGCTCCCCAGACAATAAAGAGAGACCGTGTCTGGGTAGATTCTCACAAATTACCTACAGATGAATTTAGCAATACAAATAATGATTGGAGGAGCCATATATATATAATTGTAACTGTATAGCAATCAGGAGCTACCTATACACACAGATATCTATATATAGAGTACATAGGCTGCCATTCCTGTATGGGGCTTAGTTATCCTGTAATTGAAACATGAGTGCAATATGTATGGAACACACAAAGGATGTGGTGAATAGATGCCTGGACTAAATAGAAGGTGATATTGTTTAAAGGGAAGTTCAGTGCAAATACATATCTTTTCAGAAAAAAGAGCAGTATTTTTCTATCCCAATGACCTTATCTGCCCATTCAGCATTTTGTCTGTGTATAAATAAATCACACTGAAATACTGACTTCCTGTTTTTAGGACCCTAATAGAGACAGTTATGGTTTTGCCCTTGACCCAGCGCCTGGGTAGATTCAGCTGCTCAGTAGAGATCTGAGCATGTTTGACCCATCCGCAAGCCAATCAGTGAAATTACTGTTAGGAACATTCCAAGGATGTGGTTCATCCTGGGAAGAAGAAGGACTGTTAGGACCTGAAATCTAGCTCACTAATGTCAACAGCAGGGAACAGCAAAGGTATGAAATAACTGATTTTTCAGAATATGTAGAATAACTAAGAAGGCATTACACAAACTAACATGTAACAAATATTGATAATTTCCACTGAACTGTCCCTTTAAAGGGACAGTAACACCAATACCACTATATTGTCTTGAAACACACAAACCTCTGTTTGAAAATAAACAAATTCTTTGGTTAAAAATAACCAAATCGTAGCTGTGGAAGCACAGCCATACGGAATATATTAGAGCTACACAAACCACTTTGTATAGCAAATACCAGATATTAGAAAACATCCAATTTAGTATTTAACTTTATGATAAACAGATTCAATCATGGCCCGCTCACACACCATGAATAACATTATGGTGAATAGACGTCCTCTGGCAAAGAAATATTTATCTGAGATTGTGCCACAATGCTTTTGTGTTTGTCCGCCAATATTTCGACCCTATTGACCGAGTCACAATATCGCAGCGCGTGTACCCGCCTTAGAGGCTAATAAACATTGTCACTTTTAAATATCCCCCCTTCAAATATCGAGGCTAGGGGCATTATTGGTTATTAACGATAGCGCTGGTTGTCTGCGACATGGCAGTTAGCAGTCTACGCCCACGCTGTTATTTTATGAAGGGAGTTGGAATATTTCAGCTGCATTCTAAAATATGACCACGGTCAGTGAACATCATAGTGCAATTTATTGTCAATACCTCAGGTCTTGGCCACACTAGCACATTTCTCACGCATTTAGGATTGCGATCTATGAAAAATGCATGTCAATGGTGCTACATTGCATGCGATGTGCTGCATTCCATTTTCGTTACATACGTTCACCATCGCAAAACTGCGCAAATCGCATTGCAACACGTGTGAAACATGTACCAATGCATGCATGCTTTTCACGCGTATACCATCCAGTGTGGCCTCATCCAAAGGGTCGTAGATAATGCAAGTTATCAGTATCAAAGTAATATACTGGTTCCTCTAATGTAGGATACAGCTACACTAATAAGTCACTAAAATTGGATATACACATGCAATTTTCAGACTCGTTGGAATCTGTTTGAAATTTGTGTGGAGTCTCAATCACACACCCCTAATGGACATTGCTTACTGTTGTATAGACCGGATACCTCTTTACCAGTGATATTTTATCAGCTGTCCCTGTCTCTTATCCAGGCTCATGGCTTTGCTCTGGTGCACGCTAGTCTTAGAAAAGAAATTCAGATAGAATTTTCACTGAACGTTCGGCTTGTACCTCACCAAGGGAAATAGTGCACCCGGGAGGTGATAATGTGAATTACAGTTAACTCTCTGGCACCCGGTATGTCACTACCAGCTGAACCGGTATGTACTGGTGGGATTTCTTCTCAGTTCGGAAGGTGCTGTGCTTGAAATATTCCAATTATCCATGTAGCAGCTGGGACTACTGAGCGAATACAATTCTGCCAAGTTAAAAGTTGGCCTTAGGCGGATCCATATTATTGGCCCATCATGGCTGATAATACAATCAGACAAATTTTCGCTCATCCCAATAATAAAACCAGGCGTATGTTATTGACAAATTTAGTTGGCGGATTCCGTACACAAGCACTAATCAGCCAATATCGCTTGATCTATGGCCCCCATATTATCTTGTCTCTCAGAAAGCTCCAAACTGAATCTACATAATTCCAGATGATTCATTGATGATTTCAGAGGTTGGAAATACAGATTACAGCTAGTTGGGAATCCATTAAGGCCTTTTGGGCTAGGCCCACATCAATACGTTTTAGCGTGCAAACCAATTGGTCTGGCCACACCAGGTGCGCTCCCCTGCGATCCACCATTGGAGCACACACGTTTAGCATTTTTTGCACAATCATGGGATCTCCCATTGTGCAAAAGTACACAACAACACTTTTTTTACATGCGCAATTGCGTGTATGTTTCCTGCAAGCTACTATGCCTTCAGTGTGGCCTCGCCCTTATTTGTATTTTTTCATACATTACATTTAGAGCACACTACATACAGTCGTAACAAGGGTAATCCTGCACACTCCTGTAGAAATATACTATAGATCCTTGCTGAGTGCAATGGTAGAACCGTGGTTGGAGGTCAGATATCAGTTATAAATAAAACACCATGCACATCAGTCTTAAACACCCATGTATTTTAATGCTTCATACACAGGGTACACAGTGTAACGTTTTGGTACACAAGCTGTACCTTTATCAACACAAGTTCATAAGACTACACACTACATACAGGTAGCCTAGAGTTCCCCCTTTCTAGACTACCATTCATCAAATTGTTTTCCTATTACTATATGTACAGTATATGCCCCTACCATGAGCAAACTTAAACTGGAACACTTAAAAGTTAGCAGTAAAAAAATACTCCTTCCTGCAATCATGCATTTCAGCACCAGTCCACCAATCAGTCTTAAGTCATCCTCCCTCCACCCAATCAGTGTCAGCCCACACACCCCACCTCCAAAAGCCATGCATATGTTTCCTGATGAAGCCACACCCACTTCACGTGCCGCCACCCATCTGCTGATAGGCGGCATTTAAAAGTTGTTTCAGGTGTCAAAAACCCTAGGAACACCTCTTCTAAAGGACAATATAATGCAGAAAACAATTTAACAATGTGTATCGTGAATCCTAGATAAAATGGGAAGTAGGAGCTTGTAGTCCTTCCTCTCAATTTTTTTCTTTTCAGCTGATAAACTCATCCATGTGCGCTTCCGGTTTGCGCCAGACCCCCTGACTTGTTCTCTTGTTTTTGCATGCGGTGCTCATATGCAGGAGGAAATAAAGCCATGAGACAGAGCAGATTAACTAAAACCCTGGGGCTCCTGCTAATTTACTTCTATTAAACTGGACTAGCGGGCTCTGGGTTGAGGGGATTTAGCGTAAGTGACACTGTGTTTAGCTCTAATAGTCTAGCATGGAAATAAAGCCACTTGCTGGAAAAGAAAAAATATTATTAAATTGCCATAGCGATAATCGTCCCGCATGCTCGAGACCTTGTTACATGTAGTAGCTGTACCAGAATATACAACAATGCACAAACAGACAATGATTGATATTCCATTTGCTTTGAGACTGCAGCTTGGGCAAAGGGAAAATGCAGGGTTACGGTAAGTTAAGTGCGTCCATAGGTGGAGATACATACGCATGTGAATGGATATATCTTTGAGTGGAGCTGCATTGACATTGACTAGGTCGAAACCCCCCCAACTGTCCCTTCAGAGTGGGTCTGTCCTGTTGTCCTGGAACACCCAGCTGGGGGAGGCTTAAGAAGCTCTGCCTGGCACACATGGTCCCCTGGTGTTGGGAGGTAGAACAGATTGTATGGTGGATGGTGGCTATTTCCCTGTGGCTAAACTATTTTATTCATTCACCCTAAAATAACTCCAGTAGCCCTCCTGTGTACAGCGACAAGACACTTAATGCAATTAGCAATCTGTGCACTTTAAATGCAATGAGTTTTCCAGTTAGGGCATCCCTACTAATTATACTGATTAACCATGAACTATCAGATGATCTGGTCACCCTTCCCTTACAGAAAAGGAAAATACAACTTCACAATTCTACAGCTGGAAAGTTACTGCATCTGCTAAATTTTCCAGCCATTCAAGAGTTAAGCATTTCCTTCCATCATATTCCACAAGCTGCTCAGTGCATTGAACCGTCTGGGCTACTTGTGCATTAAGCAGCATTGTGGAGGCGTCAAGCAAGTCTAGCCACTCCTCCCTTCCCAATCATTCTATCACACACCAAAGAGTTTCGATGGAGGATGGAGTGCAATAGAATGCGAGCACATCTAGCCAGCGTGCGCCAAATATCCCGCCTGCACATGAACTTAATCTATTATTGGATTTAATAAGGGAGGGCCGAGCAATGAAGTATCATACCACATGGCATTTTTTCTGATTTAGTGCCCTATTTTAACAGATCAGTTCTGAAATGCGACCTTATTTCTTTTTTTCTAATTTGATTATTTTACCTGATCAAACAGCAATAATTCAAATGGACACACGTCGCACTGAACTCACCATATTGAGATCCCTGGTGCTACTCCATACACATCCCCATAAAGAGCACTCTAAGGCAAAGGCTTTAACTGCAAAAAAAATTGGTTTATTGTGCAAGTCCCTTTGAGTGCTCTTTATTGGACTTAAGGGGTATACAGTATGTATGTATGTATGTATAGTTTATTTATATAGCGCCACTTGGGGATGCAGCGCTGTACAGTAACAAAATACAATAAAGTCAATAAAGTCATACAAGGGAGATAAATACATAGATAGTTCAGTACATAAATATATAAATGATATAATAGAAGTGCTACAACTTTGCCACAAGAGCTTACAATCTAGCATACAGTATGTATAGATCCTTTATTGTAAATTACCATCTTACAAAAAAGTCTAACCGAAATCCTAGGAATCCTGGTTGCGTTAGTGTGCACAGTATTACTGATTTGCATCCTCTTACAGTGTTAACACATTTGGCAATGCAGAAACGCATGGATACACTGCGTGTTTGGTGCAATAAAGCATCTAGCAATAATTCCATGAGTTGCGCTGTCTTACCTCCTTTGAATATATACATATATATGTATGGTTGTACAAATATTGAAAGGAATACATCATAAAATAAAATATTTTGCTTTTGCCTATAGAAAAAAAAAACCAGACAACAGGTTCAAATTCAATATTTAAAAAAATCATAATCTGAAAATGTCAGACCCCAAAGCCAGAAGATGCATTTACTCTTTGTGGTATAAGATAAACCAATCAGGGAAGCTGATAGTTTGTGGGTATTTACATTCTTTTATTATCTATATAATGTCTGATGTTTTCCACTGAGATTATCTGGCCCAATTCAGATTAATTGCATGCTCGGAAAATTGCTTTTATTGATCCACTGTTTGGTCCCACTTTTATAGAACTTGTAATAAAAATTCCATGCGTTACATTTGCAGAATTAAACAAGTGTAGAATTAATAGGAAAGGAAAACTCGTTGTTTCACTTGCTATAAACCCCCCACACAGTAATTCTGTATGTCTCAATGCCACATGCTTACTATAGGTTGTGTCGTGTTTATAAGAAATGTTGCTGTTAAACGCATATTTAAACTGAAGATCAAGGGTACAAGTTGTGTATTTCAAATTTTGCTGAATGTTTATTAGAGGGCAAATTTAAGTTTCAGTAAAACCTTAAACCAAGCAAAGTTATTACTACCACACAGTATTTAGTGACCACATAACAATTACCAATAGGTTTGAGGTGTTTATTAGAGGTATTTAGCAACCTTAAAGGGAGCATAATACACTGGGCATTGAAAGACTCTCTTGTGCCTTTCAAAAAAGGTAGAATGATGTCTGTAGCTGCTGTGAATCCAAAGTTATAGGCATGTACATTTTCACTTCCTAGTCTTCAGTGTCTCTGTGTCTCTGTTGAAGACTACTGTATATTGAGCTGCCCCATCCAAAAAAAACAATCTTTTTTTAATTGTAGACTAAAGGAAAGAATCATTTTCAGGCTTGTTGGTGGTTGGCACAATCAAAAATTAGTATTTTGAACTCTGATTGGACTAGATAATAAATAAACAAAAAAGATGTAGATGGGTCCATGTGTGAATTGCAAAAGTAACTGTGAAACCCTTGTGATTGTTTTAGATCCAATCATATTGGATGTAGACCCAATTTTATTTTTCAATTGTAGAGACATAAGATTTTGTTGTGGTGCTTAAAACCTTCAGTACCACATCCACAGGCTGTCAGGTTGTGTTAAGTGTTATTACAGTTTTCACTAGTTAGAGAGATGTGAGTAGGACATGGTGAACTTTAAAGGTCATTTCAGTAAAACCTTAAACAAGCAAAGTTATTACTACCACACAGTATTTAGTGACACATAACAATTACCAATAGGTTTGAGGTGTTATTAAGGTATTTAGCAACCTTAAGGGAGCATAATACACTGGGCATTGAAAAGAACTCTCTTGTGCCTTTCAAAAAAGGTAGAATGAGTGTCTGTAGCTGCTGTGAATCCAAAGTTATAGGCATGTACATTTTCACTTCCTAGTCTTCAGTGTCTCTGTGTCTCTTGAAGACATACTGTATATGAGCTGCCCCATCCCAAAAAAAACAATCTTTTTTTAATTGTAGACATAGGAAAGACATTTTCAGGCTTGTTGGTGGTTGGCAAACAATCAAAATTAGTATTTGGGTATCATACACTGTGACGCAGATAGACAGTGTGTACAGCATTGGGTATCATACACTGTTATGTAGATAGGCAGATGCTCTCCAAGGTGCTGAAATCTTAATGAATCCCTATTGTTGAGATTTAGTTAGCTGTAGACATAGACATAAACGCACCTGTGTTTGAAGAACGGATACAAACTGATGTAGTGGGAACGAGCCCTTACTCTCTGCTGATTCTCGATTATGTTGGGTAGCAGCAGTCAGTCGTGGCCACCCCAAACCCAGAAACCGTAATACACTCCTCTCAAGTTTACTCCCTGTACTGGATCTCCTGGCTCTTCTGTGTAGACCCATCTGTCTTGGCCATGATGGATGATGTCACGGCAAATGACTAGAGGGTCTACCCAGGGATTCCTCCATATGCGAAAGCTCTCAGAGCTTACACAGCCTTTAGAGGTAGCAAACGCATTGGGTTGACCTACTGCTTGTAGAAGTGCTTGAGAGTAGTGTGAGTGTTACAGTTTCAGGGTTGGCAGGGTGCTGTATATACAATTACACATTTATGATCGCCTAATGCAATACCATTGCGATACTCTTATTACCATATGGTATTTTACGATGTGTCTCACAAATCTGAAATGATCAGTATTATGAGACTATAGGGGGTTGATGCAACAAGAGGTGCAGATGTTTGAATGCGCTACTAATTTGCAACAACCAATCAGGTTACAGGCTACTGCAGTTAGTTAACATTTGATTGGTTGCTGCAGGCTAGTGGTGTTTTGCACTTATTATTGCATGAGTCCCTGAGTGATCTTTAATTCTTCTGTCTTTAAACAGCCCAGTAGCCTTCCCTCTTCCCAGTGAATACTAATTGATTTCAGCCGCATTCAGCCAGGTCAGGAGGAGGCCAGACAGATTTGCTTGACAGCTCTACTACATGGGAGGAGGGGGGTGTTAGGAAACTATTGAGCATGGCAATTCGGTATGTAGTCTGTAATTCAGTATGAAGTCTGTAATTCGGTATGTAGTCTGTAATTCGGTATGTAGTCTGTAATTCGGTATGTAGTCTGTAATTCGGTGTGTAGTCTGTAATTCGGTATGTAGTCTGTAATTCGGTATGAAGTCTGTAATTCGGTATGTAGTCTGTAATTCGGTGTGTAGTCTGTAATTCGGTATGTAGTCTGTAATTCAGTATGAAGTCTGTAATTCGGTATGTAGGTAAATGAGTATTCGGTAATAGCGGATTGTAGTCTGTAATTCGGTGTTAGTCTGTAATTCTGGTTGTAGTCTGATAATTCGGTGATGTAGTCCTGTATTCGGTATGTAGTCTGTAATTCGGTATGTAGTCTGTAATTCGTATAGTCTGTATGGTATGTACTGTAATTCGGTATTGGTATCTTTAATTCGGTATGTGTCTGTATAATCAGTATGAAGTCTGTATTGGGTATCTGTAATTCGGTTGTGGTAAGTCGTATGTGTAACTAGTCTGGTAATTCGGTATGTAGTCTGTAATTCATATGAAGTCGTATTCGGTATCTGTATTCGGTGTGTAGTCCTAATTCGGTATTAGGTCATGAATTACGGTAATGTAGTCTGTAAGGTACGGTATGTAGTCTGTAATTCGGGTGTAGTGGAGTCTGTAATTCGGTTTGTCGTCCTGTAATTCGGTCATGAAGTCTGTGATTCGGTATGTAGTCTGTAATTCGGTGTGTAGTCTGTAATTCGGATATGTAGTCTGTATTCAGTATGAAGTCTTAATTCGTGTAGTGTAGTCTGTAATGTCGGTATGTAGTCTGTAATTCGGTGTGTAGTCTGTATTCGGTTATGTAGTCTGTAATTCGGTATGAGTCTGTATTCGTTATGTAGTTGTATTCGGTATAGTCTTTAATTGGACGGATATGTATTCTGTAATCGTTATGTAGTCTGAATTCGGTTTGTAGTCTGTAATTCGGTTTATGTAGTCTGTATTCGGTATGAGTTAATTGGTATCGGTGAATTCGGTGTGTAGTCGTAATCGGTAGTAGTCTGTAATTCGTGTAGTGTAGTCTGTAATTCGATATGAAGTCTGTCATTCGGTAATCGTAATTCGGTGTGTAGTCTGTAATTCGGTATGTGAGTCTGTAATGCGGTGTATGTAGTCTGTATTCTTATGTCTGTAATTCGGTATGTAGTCTGTAATTCGTGTGTATCTGTAATTCGTATGTAGTCTAATCGTTGTAGTCTGTACGTAGTCTGTAAGTCTGTATTCGGTATTTAGTCGGTAATCGTGTAATGGTAGCTGTAATTCGGTGTGAGTCTGTAATTGGGTTGTAGTCTGTATTCGTATGAAGTCTGTAATTCGGTATCTGTAATTCGGTGTGTAGTCTGTAATTCGAGTTATGTAGTCTGTAATTCGGTAGTGTAGTCTGTAATTCGGATATTTATCGTAATTCGGTATGTACTGTAATTCGTACGTAGTCTGTAATTCGGTAGTACTAGTCTGTAATTCGTATAGTCGTAATTCGGTATGTAGTCCGTAATTCGGTACGTAGTCTGTAATCGGTTTGTAGTCTGTAATTCGGTATGAAGTCTGTAATTCGGTATCTGTAATTCGGTGTGTTATCGTAATTCGGTGTGTAGTCTTAATTCGGTATGTAGTCTGTAATTCGTGTCTGTAATTCGGTATGTAGTCTGGATTCGGTATGTAGTCTGTAATTTCTGTACGTATCTGAAATTGCGGTACGTATCGTAATTCATAATCCGTAATTCGGTTACGGTAGTCCGTAATTCGGTAAGTATGTCACGTGGATTAAGGTCGTAGTCTTAATTCGGTACGTAGTCTGTAATTCGGTATGTAGTTAATGTACTATCGTCGTAAGCGGTAGTAGTCCGTGAAGTTCATCGTTAGTCTGTAATTCGGTATGAGTCGAATTCGGTATGTAGTCGTAATTCGGTATGTAGTCTGTAATTAGTATGTAGTCTGTAATTGTATGTAGTCTGTAGTTCGGATGAAGTCTGTAATTCCTATGTAGTCTGTAATTCCGTATGTAGTCTGTAATTCCGTAGTAGTCTGTAATTCGGGTTGTAGTCGTAATTCGGTTGGTGTAGTCTGTAATTTGTGTGTGTAGTCTGATATTATATGTAGTCTTGTGTAATTCGGTATGAAGTCGTATTCGGTGTGTAGTCTGTAATTCGTATGTAGTTCTGTAATTAGTATGTAAAGGTCTGTAATTCGTATGTAGTCTTAATTGCGTAGTAGCTGTAATTCGTATGGTAGTCGTAATTCGGTTGTAGTCTTAGTATCGGATTGTAGTGTTTGTAATTCGGTATGTAGTCTGTATTCGGTATGTATTCTGTAAGTTAGTCTGTAATAGTCGGTACTGTAAGTCTGTAGTAGTCTGAAGTATTTCGGTATGTAGTCTGTAATTCTTATGTAGTCTGTAATTTGGTAGTGTCTGATTCGGTATGAAGTCTGTAGTTAGTCTGTAATTCTGTTGAGTCTGTAATTCGGTAGTATGTAGTCTGTAATCGGTATGAGTTTAATTCTTATGAAGTCTGTAATTCGGTATGTAGTCTGTAATTCGGTATGAGTCTGTAATTCGGTATGTAGTCTGTAATGTAGTCTGTAATTCGGTATGGAAGTCTGTAATTTGGTATGTAGTCTGTAATTCGGTGTGTAGTCTGTAATTCGGGTTTTGTAGTCATGTATTCGGTATGAAGCTGTAATTCGGTATCTGTATTCGGTGTGTAGTCTGTAATTCGGTGTATGTAGTCTGTAATTCGGTAAATGTAGTCTGTAATTCGGTATTAGTCTGTAATTCGTTGTTTATGTGTAGGTACGTACTTCGTAATTCGGTTACGATAGTCCTGTTCGGTAGTGTCGTATTCGTATGTAGTCGTAATTCGGTAGTGTATCTGTAATTCGGTTGTGTCGTATTCGGTATAGTCTGTAATTCGGTATCTGTAATTCGGTGTGTAGTCCTAATTCGGTGTGTAGTCTGTAATTCGGTATGTAGTCTGTAATTCGGTCTGTAATTCGGTATTTAGTCTGGTTTCAGGTTTAGTCTGTATGGTACGTTGTCGATTCGGTACGTACTCGTAATTCATAATCCGTAATTCGGTACGTAGTCCGTAATTCGGTAAGTAGTCAAGTATCGGTACTGTCCGTAATTCGGACGTAGTCTGTAATTCGGTAATGAAGTCTGTAATTCGGTATCTGTAATTCGGTATGTAGTCCGTAATTCAGTACTTGTCGTATTCGGTATGTAGTCTGTAATTCGGTATGTAGTCTGTAATTCGGTAGTAGTCTGTATTAGGTATGTAGTCTGTAATTAGGTATGTGTCTGTAGTTCGGTATGAAGTCTGTAATTCCTATTAGTCTGTAATTCCTATGTAGTCTGTAATTCCGTATGTAGTCTGTAATTCGTTTGTAGTCTGTAATTCGGTGTGTAGTCTGTAAGTTTGGTGTGTATCTGTAATTCGATATGTGAGTCTGTAATTCGGTATGAAGTCTGTAATTCGGTGTGTAGTCTGTAATTCGGTATGTAGTCTGTAATTAGGTAGTAGTCTGTAATTCCGTATGTAGTCTGTATTCCGTATGTAGTCTGTAATGCCTTATGTAGTCTGTAATTCGGTATGTAGTCTGTAGTTCGGTATGTAGTTTGTAATCGGTATGTATTCTGTAATGTCTGGTATAGTCTGTAGTAGTCTGTAATTCGGTATGTAGTCTGTAAGTAGTCTGTATTCGTATGTAGTCTGTAATCGTATGTAGTCGTAATTTGGTATGTAGTCTGTAATTCGGTATGAAGTCTGTAAGTAGTCTGTAATTCGGTATGAAGTCGGTAATTCGGTATTAGTCTGTAATTCGTATGAAGTCTGTAATTCGGTATGAATTCTGTAATTCGTGTAGTAGTCGTATTCGGTGAAGTCTGTAATTCGGTATGTAGTCTGTAAGTATTCTGTAATTCGGTATGAAGTCTGTAATTTGGTATGTAGTCTGTAATTCGGTATGAAGTCTGTAATTGGTATGAGTCTGTAATTCGGTATTTAGTCTGTAATTCGGTTAGAAGTCTGTAATTCGGTATGAAGTCTGTAATTTGCGAGGCTGCAATGACATCAGAAATCCCGAATTTCTCCATTCCCACTGCTGCAGTTCATAGCTAAGAGAGTCACAGCTAAGGTCACAGTTTGCTTGTAGAACGTCTATAGATTGACAATAAGTAGCGAGAGGCAAACTACAAACCTGTGGGTGTAATGGCAACCTCCTACTAGTATAATGTCAGTTGCTTGGTCTATAACCTCGCACATGGATTGAATTATTCACCAGAACAAACTGCTGCTGGAAGGATTATGTATTCCTATCACCCTCCTGCCAGCTAAAAATAATCAATTTCATGATAATTCTGTTTCACTGTACGCTTTGCTTTTTATAAAACAAATTAAAATGTGATAGATAGGGGCTGATTTCCGAGTAGAAGAGCGAGAGGGGGAATAGCAGCTCATGCGGCTGATCATTCTAATTTTATTGACGTGCATTTGTTCGGGTAACAAGGATATCGGTGCCCTTGGACGTTAGATTGAAATTACTGCTGGAAGCAACAAAAGCGTTGGATCTGTTCCTTTGTTGGGACAGAGGGTTTTACCATTTGAACCACAGAAGAAAAAATTCAAGATTTACCTTCAATTGCTTGCAGTGTTGGGGCCCACCAGAAATCTGAGACCAGGGGCCTACGAGGACAAGTTTAGGGCCCCACCTAACATTTCATACAGTCCCATCTTACTCCTACTGATTGTTTTATTAATGCTTTTGTTACTGTCCCATTGCTTTGTATTTAATTTTAGCATTTTTTCTGTTTTTGGGTGGCTGGCTGTGGCCCACTGAGGGATTCCCCTGTAACCTTGTGGGCCGTCCCATACCGTTTGCTAAAAACTGCCAGACATTCAGGTTCAAATAGCAGCAATGTATGTTTGGAATTGCTGTCAAACTGAAATACCATTAAACACATTAGGCTGATTCAGCAAAAGCATCGAAGGGATTAATTAAACCCTGAGTTTATTGGAGCTTTGTCAGCTTTGCAGACACCTGTCACTGTGCCAATGGACTTTCGTAAATGGTGGAGTCAATGATGAAAGTGAAAACATTTGGGATTTAAAGTTGATACTTTTTATTGGCTACCTAAGATGATGGACCTTTCGGAACACTTTCCAGAATTGTGCACATTTCTAGTCACTGAACTTTCCAATAAGTGATCCATGTGATGATTTCACGTTGGAGACATCAGCCAATCACTGAAGCCACCGCCGGTCAGGACCCTTTTGGGGCTTCCATGCATTTAAAAGCAGCAGCAGAGAGACAAGGGAACGAGGGCTGGTAAGTATTCTTAAAGAAATGGCTTTAAAAAATATAAAAAGAAGCTTGTTTGATGAGTGGGACCTGTTATGTTGTGGAACAGACTCATAGATGATTCAGAGATCTAAAGGAGATCTTCACCCAATGCCTGGTACACACGGTTCAAACAAGAACTGATATTCCTACCCCAGACCTACAGATCAATGAAGTGATTCTGTAGCCTGCCGGTATTAAAGTCCCCACACTGATATTTGTGGCCCATTAAAGGAATGCAGGAACCCCCATGATTTAACAATATGTCTGATCACTCCGACCAACTCATTTTGCATTAAAAATTGTCAGGAGCAATCGGTCTCAAAAATGACAGCTGATATGTTGGCCTAGAGGTTATTGGCCCTAAATATTGGCCTGTCAGTACCAGCCCTCAGGCCTTTACTTAAAAGCACTGTCTTAGATAAAACACCTGTGTGTTTGATTAGCCTTAACTTTAATCTAATGTCTTCCATCGGTAGCAATAAACTCAAACAAACCAAAATGCAAATGTGGCGATACACAGTTATTTAGTGGTTGCCATGCATATTTGTTTCCATAGCTACAAGGAAGCCACTTCACTTTTCATGCTGCAATGCTAGGTATTTTTAGTTATAACCGTATTAGAACTAGGTTTGCATCTTGGTCCTACAGCCAGATTGCTGTCAGGATTCAAACACCTAGAAGTCTGTAATCTTGACAGGCCTGTTGTATAGCAATAAATTAAACACAAATCCTAACATTGGCACCCTATTATAACTGAGTGCATGGTCTAAAATGATCTTGCCAATTAAAGTCGGATTAGCCAATCACTTTTGAGATTTGGGTCTGTTAATGACACGTCTACCCTTCCTGCTTTATCAGTGCTCAACATGGATCCCCATGGACTTTATTATTCTTCTCCAATATAGAATAACTAATACGGTGCTCAGTCTTTCAGGGCCTAACCTAATATTTACCATATATACAATGTTCTTCTTTATCACTGGCTATAGAGGGACACATTGTTTCAGGTTAATCTTTAGATATCAGTGACCCCATTTTGTTTTTCATATTTCCATACCAGGAAAGAAACCCTGCATTAGTTCTGCTAGTGCATACAGAAGGAGATGGAGACAAATATAACATAGTAATGAAAATAAAAAGAATGCAAACCTATTACATCCAATATGTTTTAAAGGACAACTTACAGATGTTGCTGCACCCACTTTTGCCCATTGCCTAACCAATAGTAAGACACTCTGCAAGAACGCCTCTTTCTACTGGGTAGTGGGGGTGAAGTTTATCAATACAGTTGTCCTTAAAGTGTTTGGCGGAGATCCGTAAAAGCAATATAGTGCTGGATATTTAACATCCCAATGATATCGGGGAGCCAAGTAAAATCTGTTTATGATCTTAATTGCTTTCACTTTATCTTTTAAGAGTTGTTAAAAAAAAAAACTGAATATGAGCGGGACCATAAGAAAGGCAAATTCCGTGCTCCCAAGATAGCAGAATTTACCATCAGCATCAGCGAAGGGGTGTCTGAGAGGTTCAAGGTAAGAATATCATTGATGTAGTTATGCGAGTCCCCCTCCAAATGAAAGTGCTGTGTCCATAGGGCAAGGACACATAATATTACTTGAAAATTTATTTTATTTAGGGAAATGTATTGTATGTTTCTTGATCTGTGACCTTTTATTTATAGAATTCTTCTGTATAAGTTAGGGATTGCTGTCCTGAGTCACCTCGCCCCTTGCTGGGACTAATGGGAAGACGCAATCTCATTGGCTGAGTCCCTGACTCAGTGTAGAGGGTGGATGAACCAGGAGCACATCCCTAACCTTAACAGAAGAATTCTCTAATATGTTAAACCCAGGAGTAAGGACCTAGCAATCTAGTTCCTCACCTGGGTACGTTCATTGGGAGGAGGTGGGGGAAATTTTATTTTTATAATAGGTAAAATATGAGATGAACTGATATATGTCAAATGAAAGGTGTACTTTATAACTAAGGGCCCTATTATAGGTGCAGTATCACTAGCTAGTAATTGTATGATCGCTTATACAATACCATTGTGGTACTTTACTACCGCATGGTATTGTATGGCTGAACGGGTGTAAATGTACATTAACAATACCACGGTTTACAGAATATGCCCCTCTGGTTGGTCACAGCACGCCCTAAATATATCATTAAAGTACACCATAGAACAGGCCCATTACCATTAGGCTCAGTAAGCCTAATGGCGCCTGTGGTTGGAGGGGCGGTTTGTCAATCTCCCCCCACCCCTCCACCCTATAAAGTCTATTTTTTCCTCCCCCAAAAAAGAGAAACAGGTGTGGCCTGTGTTTAGGGGTGGGGCCATTTGTATGTCTTTGTGATGATTTTTTGCAGTTCTGAAGAATAAAGCACATTAGTTGTAAAGAATTCTGAAAATGTTCCAATGTGACAGCTGATCAGCAAATGCCACAGCACTGTAAGGCTGGGTACAGAAGGGCAGATTTTTCCTGTCCAATCAACGTGTATCTGTGCTGCTTTCGGCTGGCGCATGACTGCATGATCGGCCATAATTTACCAACATGTCCGACATTGGTCGTGCCATGCGAAACCAGGACAGAGTTGTGGTTTTGCAACGAGGCCGCACAATCGGTCGTGCGAACTGTCAGCTGCAGCAACCATCACCGCGACCATCAGGGATTTGTCCGGACAAAATATCCTTTTGTGTGTACCCAGCCTTAAGGTGGCCATATACTGAGCCAATATACGATCAATCTACATGTAGTTAGATATTTCCATTGACTGAAGTTCCAATTAACTTAATGTAACCTCATAATACAATATGTATGGTACATCTACGTACAACTAATATGTACCTCTGTCTATCGGTAACGGTTGGTGTTATATATACGATCACATATCCTTTTGTAGTGTATGGTCACCTTTAGCCTCCTATACAGCAGAGCACATAAAGTAATGGAGATATGTGTCAGGAAAGACACTGTACTGTTTACACAGCAGCATTTCTATTATTTTAAGCACAGAGCTCTTGCATTATCTGGGAACACAGTCATATAAGGGCAGTAGGAGGCAGCACATGACATCATATGACATCACACCTATTGCAGTTATGGACTCTCTCAACAGAATGAGAGGGGAGACCATATGGACAGATGGCCAGTTAGTCTAACTGCAGGGAACTAACTTTAAAGGAGAATTCTATCCTAAAATAATTTTTTGAATAGGATAGTTTGTATTATTGGTTAGGAGGCCATGATTGGCATGTCCGATCGCCAGTGTTCGCTGACGGGCACAAAGACTGCATGAACACTGCCTGAAGGGTTACACCGAAATATTGGTGGGGGCTGTTTTCTCTGTAACTGAGCTCTGATTTTAAAAGTGACACTATTTTTGTTCACTTATGAAATGATTTCATTTTACAATATAGTCGACTGGGAGTCTTATTTCCACATGTTTAATCATACCCCACAACCATCTTGTTTTCCTGGAATGGGAATGTGGGCATGTCTGGTCAATAGGGGTGTGCCCATGATATTGGAGTGTGTTTGTGACATCTGGGTCAATAGGGCATGTCCATGATATTAGGGGTGTGTTTTGGTACATTTGGGTGGGGTTATTTTTGGCCTGTCCCAGTTTGCCAATTTCAGAAGTTGGGATGTATGGCTTTAACCCCTATGTGTTTTAACTTCTAAGACCCCCTGCCATGTCACCTTATATTAGTTACAGGTTCTGATATTGATAGAGTTCTGTTATATTTCTCTATTTTGCGGTGTTATTAGACTTAAAGGGTATGTCCACCCAAAAATAAACTTTTTATATGTTCTTTATATAATAGCACCACCTCAAACGCCATGTTCATTTTTCTCAAATCTTTGCTTTGCCTGATATTTAATGAGATATATATCAGACTGCACTTCCTCTCCACTTCCACTTTAGATGACCCTGAGCTGCAGTTTAGGAAAAAAAAAATTCTTGCCTGTGTGTGTCTCTCTCTCTCTCTCTCTCTCTCTGGGCTGGCGGCTGCAGCTGTTGATCCTGGATTTCTTCAGTACACATAACTTTACAGCTGTGATTGGTTTAGAGGAAAAGAGGTGGGATCCAGGGGTCAGACCATTACTGATGCAACTTCCTCTGTTCTCACTGCTGGATCTAACAGACATGCTCAAGAACATGAAAAGAACAGAGGCAAGGTAATGTAACCTGTCTCTGTTCATCGCTGTATTGTCCATGCTGCAGGATTAAGCCAGCTACAAAGGTCTGTAACTTTTGAACCACTGGACCGATTTCATGCTGTAAAGTTTGTTTTGGAGCACTTATTTGGGCCAAATAAATATAAAAAGTTAGTTTTGGGGTGGACTTGCCCTTTAAAGGGTAACCAAGCCATGAACAAAACTGAATGAGCAGGCAGAACCCCTTGATCCAGAAACAGTAATCTGTGTCTCACTCTCATTTTGATGAGGGTCTGGGACATTTGCCTTATTAACTTGGGGTTTGTTCTTATTCCCAGCATTCCAGTATCACACAGTGTGGTCACTGACTTATGTTCTACCTACATGCCCAGTCTTAGGCAACCAAGGAACATATAGGCCATATCAGGCAATAGAGCATGTCACGAGGTCAAAGACATGGCCTGAACAGTGCACACAGACAAGTTATTCAGGGAGTTACATTTGTTTAATGTAGTTAAATAGTTTTATGGTGTGTTCATGTTTTTTTTTTTTTACAAATATTGGATATAAAAATTTGGGTTTAGTTGTCCTTTAATGCGATGTATTTGGAGATATTACTGCCGCATATTGCCGAAACTCTTTGCGCTAAATCATCATTATTATAAATAATATAATGCAAATCTCCATTTGAAACCCAGCAGTTTATAAACTGGTGATATTAGCCTTTATAATATTCCCCCGAGTCTCCTTTTCGATTTGGTTTTTTTCTTATCTTAGTTTTACCGTTTTTTTTTTCTCCTCTGAAATTAATTAGAAAACAAAATAACCATTTGAATTTGATAGTTGAATAAAAATGACTGCAGGTTACACTGCAACAGAGCAGGCCTTCCAATCAATACAATACACAAGTTTATTGGTAATATACTGTTTGAGCTTCAGACTTCAATACAGATTGAAATAACCCTCTCTCTCAAATATAAAAAGGACTTGTACACTGAAAAAGCAGCACTTAATCTGATGTGTTTGTGTCGCTGCATGGCTTTAATTCAAGATCACCCACTCCCAGTACCCAGCCCCCGCCAGAATACTGACTCTCTGTGAGGGCAAGCATGCTCGTAATCCCTATGAGGCAACTTTGGGAGAGGAAATTTCCCACCATGTAGTTCACATACCAACTGCAGTCTGTCACCATTCCAGCTACGACCAAGCTTTACATAATAGAAGAGGATATGACAGCTCTCTCTCTTTCTCTAGCTCTCTATCTCTACTCCTCATATAGCCAGAAGAAAAAAAAAAGCCGCTATATACACATTGGTTTAGCATTTTATTATATAGATATCTCCTTTAAAGGAATGGTTAGGAAATCAATTTCACAGGAATAGGTGTAGATATATCCTTTCGCCGATCCCTGTGGCCAGAGTGTTCTAGGGTTTTTGAAACCTGAAACAACTTTTAAATGCTGCTATTGGCAGACGAGTGGTGACATGATAAGGGGTGTGGCGTCATCAGGGAAAATAGTGGAGGGGGTGTGGTGGCTGACTAACACTGACTGGTGGACTGGAGGGTTGACTTAACACTGATTGGTGGACTGAAGGGCTTACTTAACCCTGATTGGTGGACTGGTGCTGAAATGCAGTATTTTTGCCACCTTTAAGTGTTCTGCAGGGGTGCGCCCTGAGCAAATGTTTCAGTTTGCTTCATGGTAGGGCCACCCTGCCCGTGGCCGAACTGACAGGTCCCGATTGCTTGCTGTATATTATGAAAATCTTAGTATGTACTACAGTTTATAGAGTCAAATCGATATAGGAATATTCCATAATCTTTCATTAATATAGTTCAATATTGTCAATCATTTTATAGCTATTTTTTGGTCCCAACCCTATTCTGCAAGTCCAAACATCGCCACCTCAATCCCCAAAGTCAGAGTTAACCAGTGACTATGCCAACCGTATACATGCCAATGGCATGGCAGCTTTTCACAGAGACATACCCATTCACATCTGTACACCACTACATGTATGGATGGCCATAGATATGCAATTTTCACAGTATATTTCATTGGTATCTGTTGGTACAAGGACCCTACCAATCCCCATGCGTGGTATGGGATATTGTCAGCCATGTGGCCATACACAGAACAATCAGATCCGCAACTTTACCAACGGATATTTTTCATCTTTCCCGACCATGGTCGTTTGTCCGCACTGCAGTCAGTTGGGAACAGTCCCTACACACTGATGATAATGGGTAAATCCGTCATTCCCCGAAGGGGTTTATCCATTATCGTTACCTTTACTGTTACCCTGGATATTCTGTGTCCCCAATAAGGCATCTACATTTTATTAAAGGTGTTTACAGATCTACCATAGCAACATCATGAGGAAGAGCATTCGGTATCCTTATTGCCCGGGATTTTGTGTACACACGCACACACAGGGGTGTGACTACCAGGGGAGCCAAAGGGGCCCCATCATCTTATTTTCCCTATGACAGATATAACCTTCTCCCTGAGAACCACTGTGAATGAAGGATAGGGGCCCCATCACAATTTTGCGGGGGCCCGTGATTCCTAGTTACGGTGCTGCGCACACACATATCTCACTAACATGTGTTTGTCGTTTTACCAGAAATGTAAGAATAAAATGTATATGGAACAGATTCTCCCTTCCCTCCCCCACCTTTTCCCCTGCACTTGCCACTGGGGATTTTAATGAGTCTTCTGTGTTCTAAGATATATTGCTAGGTAACCGGTGCATCTGTTTTATTATTTATTCTGTTATTGTGATTGACTAGGTAATGATCCCTTGTAGGGCCCCCTGATTTGGAACACTATGAAAAGGTTTTATGTCTGATCGCCGAGATGCTATTGAGTTCCATGTGATCCTTCTCATAGAAGTGCATTGCCATTGCTCACTCTCTCTAAACTGGGATTTCTTATGAATAATTAATCCCCTTGATAAATATGTAATATTAAAAGGGGCGTCCACGTGTACTCCCTCCGTGGTCCTTCCTAATTGTCAATCATAATGTTTGCTGCTGTGGTTGATTTAGAGTGTCCTGAAGGATGTTTTCTGTAACAAAGACAAATATTTACTGTAATTAGTTGTGGTTCTGTCTTGTCTGCTGTGCGGAGTTTCCTAGGGTATAAGAGACACAGAGAGGGAGTGCAGGACCTTCTGATCTGTCGATTGACTCTCGATGGTCAGACTTCAGTTAACCTCTTGTATGGTAAGAGAGTTTTCTCAAGCCCCCCATAAACAGGATCGATATTTTGAGCGGTTTGGTAAATTTGATTGAAGCGCTCAAAATTCGATCAAGTGAATTCTGTTTTTCCGCTCGATAATATCGAGCAGTATATCGGAAAATCACAGATCGGGCCAGGGGAAAACATTTCCGCTGACCCCCATATTCAAATCCCCATCTTATTTCAAGGGAAATCTTCAGAATGATCAGCGGCGCAAGGTGGGTTTCCCATCACCAAAAATCCGATCTGACCGGTATTGGAGTCCTCTCAATCAGTTGCAGTTGAATCAAAGTTGCACAAAATCAGCACAAAAGTATTTTACTTGTTTATTGAACAAGTTGATCACAATGTAAATCAATCAAACGTATGTCTACCCCAAAATAGCTACTTTAAAGGAATGTCCTGTGTCTTGTTAGCTAAATATTTAAGGGTCCGTTTTAAAGGGGATGGTTACCTTAAAACATTAAGTAACATTAAGTAGCAGTCGTATAACAGAAAGTTCGATTTTTTATTCATTTATTCTTTTTGTTGGAACAGAAAGAAATAGAATGTAAATCGAAATGGCGAGAAGTCTGGGCTTAAACTCATCAGGATTCTGATTGTAAGGGTCACTGACTTCCAGAAACCAATAGCTTTACAGTTGTCAAGTTGGAGTGAGAGCAATTCAGAAACCACTTGAACTGAAAGTAATACGCCGCCACGCTACTTACATAATGCTAGTGTGGAAGATGAATTTCTCCTTGGTTGACGTTCATATTCACATCCCAGCCCATTGCTGTACTGTGTACTGGTAAAGGGATTGATGGTATCTCATTGATGATTAGTGGGTTTTACGGTGGGAATAAAGGAGCAAGCTTTAGGGCCATGGAAGGACATGTAAATGATTTTTTACTATTCTATGGATATTGTTTTTATTTACACAGGTTTCTAAATGGTTGTGTGCTGAAAGGGGTAATTCAACAACATTGCTGCTTTTTAGAGCATTTTATGAGGCTCTCCATAGTTTCGCATTGACCAAGTCCCCCAGTTTCTTACTCCATTGGAACAGCCTTATACACCCTGCATTCCTAGTACAATAGTGTAGGTTAGGTTGGGTTTATCATCAGTGTTAGATTTTAATGCTGAGCTCAGGGCGTTACTCCTCTGCTTATTTGCAATTCCGATTCACTGCAGTGTAACAAAAACGCCATCGGGCCATATACGGATGGTGTTCCTGCTGGTGCCTCAGAATAGGTAAGCTATCCTATATACCAGGGGTAGGCAACCAGTAGATCTCCAGATGTTTTAAAACTACAACTCCCAGCATTCTCTAAAGTACTCTGTAGTTAGGAAATTCTGGGAGTTGTAGTTTTCAAACATCTGGAGATCTACTGGTTGCCTATGCCTGCTATATACTAACCGAGAGGTGTAAATATGAATAGATCATGAACGCATGAGCTTGAGACCGCATCATCAACCTTCCTACCACTGTGCGCGCGCCACTGCGTTGAGAAGCCGCACACAAGTGCGCACAAGAAACCTACTTGCACGCGCGCAAGACCTCAATGCCGCTTCCATAGGAGGAGGAGGGGGGCAGAGAGAGGAAGAGAGAGAGAAGGAAAAGAGAGAGAAAAAGGGGGAGAGAGGGGAGAGGTCTTAAATGCAGGTTGAACGGGATTTGTGATTGTTTTAGAATCCAGAGTTTTTGCTAGTATTTTAGAAATAGTAGTAGCAAGCATAAAAATACACCAATTTTCCATTAATGTAGATAAACTTAATATGAAAATTGTGTAATAAAAAAGGAAAGGGAAGTTTAACTGATTTGCTGTTTTAGTCATTAAAATAACAGGTGATTTCACCCCATTTAGGGGCAACTGTCTGAAAAACAGTTAGGGTGGAATGTAAGAATGCAGTATTTCCTTTAAAATGAGCCGACAAATACATCTCTGGCTGGAGCCTATGAGACATTACATTGGGTGAATGTTTAAATTTCCTGCTTCCAGTAGGTTGAGTGACATCACCTGACCTCTGCCCCACCTGTCCGCCCCAGGGGTGAAGCATGCTCAGTTAAAGGATAATTATACTCACCTTCCCTCGCGCTCCTCTCTTGGTCAGTACCATTACCCAGGGTGAGGACCTGAACCGCTAGGTCCTCACCCTGGGTTCGCATAACTTGCAGCACAGCCTTACTGAAACGCTGCTCGGTAGACTCCGCCCCCTCCTCCCGTCAGGGACGAGGCCAATAGGAAGGCACTCTCTGTACGAGCGTGCCTTCCTATTGGCCTCGTCGTCAAGAGAAGAGGGGGCGGAGCCTACCAGAGCAGCGTTTCAGTAAGGCTGTGCTGCAAGTTACGCGAACCCAGGGGTGAGGACCTAGCGGTTCAGGTAGACCTGATCTGATATATTTTTTAAATGAATTACTTACCTAAAAGTGAATGCGGTTGTTGTGCAGCTCTTCTTACTTCAATCAAACTTCTGGTAAAAGGCTGTTGGCCGCTATCACTCTCTATGCCCCTTTAAGGCAATGCACCAAGCCAATGCGGCTCCTTATGCATCGTGCATGGAGTTAACCATTCCGAATCTTTAACGTCAGCTATTTTCTGGCTTTAAACATTCTGTCCTAAAAGTCTATTGGTTGGTGCATTGGTTGGCTGGCCCTCTTTTTGCACAAGGCTGCAACCGCCATTAAGTTGCTCTAAAGCTACGTTTATACTTGGTCCATTGCTTACTGCAACTTTTAGCAGTTATTGGCTCGACCATAAATCTTCATTCTTTAAGTCACCAGGTGCACAGTAAAGGAGCCACCAAAGGTCCATAGTTTATTTTTCAAATAAGTACTAGCAATTTTAAAATAAAACATTCCAATCTGTCATTGAGTAGCAAATTACAAACCTAATTATTTAAGCTTCTAGCGTTTCCAACAGCCCCATTTTTTTCAGGACCCCTTCCTTCAAGGCCAAAGCTGAGGGGCTAGGGGCGTTACTTCTCCTACACATTTGCAAAACATCCAACAAACTGGTTGATTGGTTATTGTGCAATTCAGCTCTCAAATTGTAATTCACCAAAGCATTTCTGGAAATGGACATATACAGGGCAATGGTGATAACTCTCTAGAGAATAGGAAGTTCCCAGATTGGGGGGCTCCATAGGTTCAGATTGAAATCTTTAAATAGTAACTGTGGTCTCCATGCAAGTGGACTCTAGGGTGATGTCTCTAGCTTCTCTGGTTCTTAAAGGACAACTCCACCCTCATAAGAATCTCTAGAAAATAATGGCCTCTTTAAAACAAGTTGATATACCATAGTTTGTCCTATGAATTCATACTGTATGCCTGCTATGCCTCGGATGCCTCATGGAAACTGAGCAATTTAGAAGAGAGACAGCTAGGGGATTAGCATTCGGTCATTGGCTGTGATGTCAACTGTCAATCTATAACTGACAGTTACTACTGGGAAGAACCAGGAAGCAGAAACGGGCAACAGGACATTGTGCAGAATTTCAGGATAGACTTTATATTTCAGATTTCAAACTATTACCGTTTAGGGTTTTGGGTGGTGACTTACCTGTATGTAAGTTTTCATTTTAGGACTGGACTTGCCCTTTAAGTTATAGGCTTTAAAGTTACACACAGACAGTCAGATAAACAAGGAAGTGTGTGACATTTTTCTGAACTATTTAAAGACAGTTACAGCATTAGGATACAAATGGTCATGCTAGTGTCTAAGGCATGGTGGGTGATGCAATGGTGCTGGTGATGTCCGAGCTCAGAGTGCTAGCTGGAAACACCACCCTTTATACTGCTATATACAAGTTTGCATAGATTGCAGCTAGAAGCATGATCCTTGGAGATAGGATCGTTTTAAAGGTAGTAATGTGCTTTTCTTAATAAAGGTAATAAAGGGCACTTGCATGGAGTTACCATTTAAACAGTTAGCCTTTAAATATGGTTCTTATATATAATAAAAAAGCCTTCAAGTTTGCAGTTATTGATTGGTAAGCGCTAATAATCTTTTGTGAGGTTTTACAGCACATTTACTATTCCGGCCTCTTATCCATCTGTATAATAGATTGTGGTAGATGGGAATCTTACTGGCTTGATAGAAGCTGGCATTGCACGGATGCTGGAGTGAATGGCAGCAGACAGCGTGTGTTTGCAGGGATTGTCACTTTCAGAAAGATCAGATGCTCCCAGTGGATACGGCCCTCAGCCCAGAGCTGGATAGCAGGAACGCATATGGTACAATCATGGACTGGAAGTCAGACACAGTAAATGCTGCTGAGCAACTGCAGACAAAACTTAAGGGGGGAAAAAATATCCAACATTCCCAATTCTGTCTTGTTCTTTTGTTTCTATCAGTTTCTTGTTCTGGGATGTGGCAGAACATTGAACCCGTGGTGAATTCCCTATGGGGTGCTAAGAGTGGGACAATTAAAGGACAATGGTTGTTCAGCTCTGGCTGCAGTTAGTTTTTGGTAGTTGTATCAAGTGGGGTAAACATTGGAGCGTCATCTATCTCTCTTTAAAAGAGTAATGGCTGGAATGACTTTTCTCTGTGTATTTTTAGATGAATCAAACAATGTATATTTAATATCCCATTCCATCTGTTTCAGATGAATACAGTGCAAGTCTGATATCACAGCGGTTTCTATTCATTCGGGCCAACACACGCGAACATTCCTAATGAGCTCCCTATGCTGTATTAGAGGGAGCCTGTAGCAATCCGACAAAAATGTTACTTCGGACTGAAAGTGCATGATGCCAAGGGTGGTAACTCAACGGCTTTGCGACTTATCCATAGACATTGCCAATATTCATCCACCGGATCCAATGGGATTTACTGATATTGGCAATGTGTATGGGCCCCCTAATGTAGGTTCTATGGATGTGTGCTGCAGTGAAGATAAGTCTGCCCATACAATATACATTTGATGCTTAGAAACTTTAGATACATTAGACTCCAGAGTATCTGTTTTTACAATAGAACTAACACTGTGTCACTTTCCGAGTCTTTAATATCTATATTAAAAAATAATAATAATAATTTGTAATCTGCCTGCAATAGACTGGAACACCCCAGTGCTCTTAATTAGGCTTGTCAGCAAAAGTCTGGCAAATAATTTCACACCTTTTTCTGCAGAGAAAGGACATCAAGTCATGTCTCCTGCTGCTCTCTCTTGCATTAAAGGAACATGCACCCTCTTCCTTTCCAGGTAATTTATTCATCCATTGGAAGTAGTAGGGTGCCATGTTTAGGGTTATAAAACCTTCCATAGTCGGTCCATATTACATGTTATTGGAGCACAGACCGAATGACTCATCCATTGTATCAGTTACTTATGAGTAGTAGTCGCCATGTTTGAAAGCATGATTTCATGACCAACGTCCTAAGTCCGTCCTACTTAGGGTTAGGTCCCACTATGCCGTTGCATTACATTTTCCGTTTTGCGAATCACAATGTAATTTACAATATAATAGAAATCGCAAGAATCTTTCCCACTGTATAAGTTTTGTTCCGAATCCATGTGGTCCATTTTTATCTGGATGCGTTGCACGACTTTTGGTCCGTGTGTGTCAGAATCGCACTTTAATAATAAAAATAATGGGACGCAAAAAAAAAAACACAGACACACACGGACAACTTATTTTTTGCATAAGACAAATGCATAGAAAAAAACACGTCTGTTAACCTGCAAATGGAGAGGACACGGGCAAAATGCATTGCCTAACGCACTCAAAACGGACAGCAAAACAAACGCACGTAGTGGGACCCAGCCCTTACTCAGTGTGTTCTGAGATATTTTCCCCCACCATGGACAGCTCCCGTCATTCTCTCTTGCAAGCCTGGCTGCCCAAGGTGAATGAATATGTTCAATAGCCCATGGCAAAGATAAGTAAAACCTGTGCCGTGCTTTAGAATAGAAAATGTTGAACGTGGGCAATGGGCAATGCAGTATTCTTTACAAGGCACCTGACCGCACTCCTTCCTGTGATGTAGTAACTAGTAATGGTTTTGAAAGTAAATGGTTCAAATTGGAAAAATAGATTGAGAAATCGGAAAAATGGTGTTTGAAAACCGAAAATTCCAAAATTAAATTCAATAGGGTTCTAATCGGATTTCAAATGTTCGCCAATTTCGTTTATCTTTAAAAGTAATAAGGAAGGTGAGCTGCATTGTGGGGCTTCTATGCCGATTGAAAACACTAATTACAATGTATTGAAACGCGTTGGAAACCGTCCTTTAAGGGTTAAGCCACTAATGATAGCGATTGTGACCCTTAGTGCGTGAGAATCCAGAGCAGTTCAATGAAGCCTGCTTTTTCCACGCAAGTTGCCATTGGGCAACTGGAGTCTTCTCCGTAAACAGAAGCAAACAGGTTACAGCACAAAACAGTTTTCTTTAACAAATCCTTTTTGCTTGAGATTTAAATAAAACCGTTGAATGTGTAATGTATTCATTGAACTGGCTGAAACTTCAATATATCCAATCTGCTGGTTTACACGTCCCCAGAAAGCAGTTTTATTGGCGCCTCAGATGATCAAAGAACGAAGGAAGCTCCTTAGAAAGATCACTGCATCTATTTTACCAGCACACAAAGGAATAGACTGCTCTTGTCTGCTCAAAGTATAACAATGTTATGAGCAAAAGGGGAGTGGCGGTTTCATCTTCCTGCACAATAATTTGATCAGTATTTTTTCCTCTAGTGACTTCATGAAAATAAATCTGAAAGAAAAGTGATTCGGAACGAATGGTTAAGGATGTAAAGAGACAGGGTGACTAGATCTGAATTGAAAAGACTTGGTCGGTCTTTCCCCCTATATGTTTCTTTTTATGGTTAATTCGTGCATGTCAGATTGTTAGATATGGTCAGGCCAGAGGATCTTAGTGTTGGGTTGGTAGGAATATCAGTGGGTGTTCCACCCATCGCAGTCTAAAGGGGTCCATGTCCATAATTAAAAAGTATTTCGTGGTCCAATTTAATTTCAGTCATACCAATAGAATTATTGTCATAGCGTTATATATACAATAATATTGCTGCACCTATGGTTACCATTATGTATTAGTGTCACATGACCAAAACTGTTGTATAGGAATTAAAATGACATGTCGTTCCCATAGCTCCAAATTAAACACCTCACTTCCTCACCCTCCTAACCCACATGCAATACCCACCACAGGAACATTCGGACACCCACATCTTCATCCTGACATTCTGATGTTCTAGATGGTGTGTACAGCATTGGGTATCATACACTGTGACGCAGATAGACAGTGTGTACAGCATTGGGATCTACACTGTGACGCAGTATAGACATGTGTACAGCATTGGGTATCATACACTGTGACGCAGATAGATGGTGCGTACAGCGTTGGGAATCATACATTGTGACGCAGATCGACGGTGTGTACAGCATTGGGAATCATACACTGTGACGCAGATAGACGGTGTGTACCAGCATTGGTATCATACACTGTGACGCAGATAGATGGTGCGTACAGCGTTGGAATCATACATTGTGACGCAGATCGACGGTGCGTACAGCATTGGGAATCATACACTGTGACGCAGATAGACGGTGTGTACCATGGGTATCATACACTGTGACGCAGATAGATGGTGTGTACAGCATTGGGTATCATACACTGTGACGCAGATAGATGGTGTACAGCATGGGTATCATACACTGTGACGCAGATAGATGGTGTGTACAGCATTGGGTATCATACACTGTGACGCAGATAGACAGTGTGTACAGCATTGGGAATCATACATTGTGACGCAGATAGATGGTGTGTACACATTGGGTATCATACACTGTGACGCAGATAGATGGTGTGTACAGCATTGGGTATCATACACTGTGACGCAGATAAATGGTGTGTACAGCATTGGGTATCATACACTGTGACGCAGATAGACAGTGTGTACAGCATTGGGTATCATACACTGTTATGTAGATAGGCAGATGCTCTCCAAGGTGCTGAAATCTTAATGAATCCCTATTGTTGAGATTTAGTTAGCTGTAGACATAGACATAAACGCACCTGTGTTTGAAGAACGGATACAAACTGATGTAGTGGGAACGAGCCCTTACTCTCTGCTGATTCTCGATTATGTTGGGTAGCAGCAGTCAGTCGTGGCCACCCCAAACCCAGAAACCGTAATACACTCCTCTCAAGTTTACTCCCTGTACTGGATCTCCTGGCTCTTCTGTGTAGACCCATCTGTCTTGGCCATGATGGATGATGTCACGGCAAATGACTAGAGGGTCTACCCAGGGATTCCTCCATATGCGAAAGCTCTCAGAGCTTACCAGCCTTTAGAGGTAGCAAACGCATTGGGTTGACCTACTGCTTGTAGAAGTGCTTGAGAGTAGTGTGAGTGTTACAGTTTCAGGGTTGGCAGGGTGCTGTATATACAATTACACATTTATGATCGCCTAATGCAATACCATTGCGATACTCTTATTACCATATGGTATTTTACGATGTGTCTCACAAATCTGAAATGATCAGTATTATGAGACTATAGGGGGTTGATGCAACAGAGGTGCAGATGTTTGAATGCGCTACTAATTTGCAACAACCAATCAGGTTACAGGCTACTGCAGTTAGTTACATTTGATTGGTTGCTGCAGGCTAGTGGTGTTTTGCACTTATTGCATGAGTCCCTGAGTGATCTTTAATTCTTCTGTCTTTAAACAGCCCAGTAGCCTTCCCTCTTCCCAGTGAATACTAATTGATTTCAGCCGCATTCAGCCAGGTCAGGAGGAGGCCAGACAGATTTGCTTGCAGCTCTACTACATGGGAGGAGGGGGTGTTAGGAAACTATTGAGCATGGCAATTCGGTATGTAGTCTGTAATAGTATGAAGTCTGTAATTCGGTATGTAGTCTGTAATTCGTATGTGTCTGTAATTCGTATGTAGTCTGTAATTCGGTGTGTAGTCTGTAATTCGGTTTGTAGTCTGTAATTCGGTATGTAGTCTGTAATTCGGTATGTAGTCTGTAATTCGGTATGTAGTCTGTAATTCGGTATGTAGTCTGTAATTCGGTATGTATCTGTAATTCGGTATTAGTCTGTAATTCAGTATGAAGTCTGTAATTCGTATGTAGTCTGTAATTCGGTGTGTAGTCTGTAATTCGGTATGTAGTCTGTAATTCAGTATGAATTTGTAATTCGGTATGTAGTCTGTAATTCGGTAGTAGTCTGTAATTCGGTGTGTAGTCTGTAATTCGGTTTGTAGTCTGTAATTCGGTATGGTAGTCTGTAATTCGGTATGTAGTCTGTAATTCGGTATTAGCTGTATTCGTTTGTAGTCTGTAATTCGGTTTGTAGTCTGTAATTCGGTTTGTAGTCTGTAATTCGGTATGAAGTCTGTAATTGGGTATCTGTAATTCGGTGTGTAGTCCGTAATTCGGTACGTAGTCTGTAATTCGGTATGTAGTCTGTAATTCGATATGAAGTCTGTAATTCGGTATCTGTAATTCGGTTGTTGTAGTCGTAATCGGTACTTAGTCTGTAATTCGGTATGTAGTCTGTAATTCGGTATGTATCTGTAATTCGTTGTGTAGTCTGTAATTCGGTTTGTAGTCTGTAATTCGGTATGAAGTCTGTAATTCGGTATGTAGTCTGTAATTCGGTGTGTGTCTGTATCGGTATGTGTCTGTAATTCAGTATGAAGTCTGTAATTCGGTATTAGTCGTATTCGGTATGTAGTCTGTAATTCGGTGTGTGTAGTCTGTAATTCGGTTTGTAGTCTGTAATTCGGTATGTAGTCTGTAATTCGGTATGTAGTCTGTAATTCGGTATGTAGTCTGTAATTCGTTATGTAGTCTGTAATTCGGTTTGTAGTCTGTAATTCGGTTTGTAGTCTGTAATTCGGTATGAAGTCTGTAATTGGTATCTGTAATTCGGTGTGTAGTCCGTAATTCGGTACGTAGTCTGTAATTCGGTATGTAGTCTGTAATTCGATATGAAGTCTGTAATTCGGTATCTGTAATTCGGTGTGTAGTCCGTAATTCGGTGTGTAGTCTGTAATTCGGTATGTAGTCTGTAATTCGGTATGTAGTCTGTATGTGTGGTCTGTAATTCGGTGTGTGTCGTAATTCGGTATGTAGTCTGTAATTCGGTATGTAGTCTGTAATTCGGTACTTAGTCTGTAATTCGGTATGTAGTCTGTAATTCGGTATGTAGTCTGTAATTCGGTGTGTAGTCTGTAATTCGGTTTGTAGTCTGTAATTCGGTATGAAGTCTGTAATTCGGTATCTGTAATTCGGTGTGTATCTGTAATCGGTATGTAGTCTGTAATTCGGTATGTAGTCTGTAATTCGTATGTAGTCTGTAATTCGGTATGTAGTCTGTAATTCGGTACGTAGTCTGTAATCGTACGTAGTCTGTATTCGGTACGTAGTCCGTAATTCGGTATGTAGTCCGTAATTCGGTACTAGTCTGTATTCGGTTTGTAGTCTGTAATTCGGTATGAAGTCTGTATTCGTATCTGTAATTCGGTGTGTAGTCTAAGTCGGTTTCGTTGTAATTCGTATGGTAGTCTGTAATTCGGTCGTAATTCGGTATGTAGTCTGGATTCGTAGTAGTCTGTAATTCGGTACGTAGTCTGAAATTCGGTACGTAATCCGTAATTCATAATCCGTAATTCGGTACGTAGTCCGTAATTCGGTAAGTAGTCCGTAATTCGGTACGTAGTCCTAATTCGGTACGTGTCTGTAATTCGGTATGAAGTATGTATTCGGTATCTGTAATTCGGTATGTAGTCCGTAATTCAGTACTTAGTCTGTAATTCGGTATGTAGTCTGTAATTCGGTATGTAGTCTGTAATTCGGTATGTAGTCTGTAATTAGGTATGTAGTCTGTAATTAGGTATGTAGTCTGTAGTTCGGTAGAAGTCGTAATTCTATGTGTCTGTATCGTATGTAGTCGTAATTCCGTATGTAGTCTGTAATTCGTTTGTGTCTGTAATTCGGTGTGTAGTCTGTAATTTGGTGTGTAGTCTGTAATTCGATATGTATTCTGTAATTCGGTATGAGTCTGTAATTCGGTGTGTAGTCTGTAATTCTTATGAGTCTGTAATTCGGTATGTAGTCTGTTGTAATTCGATGTAGTCTGTAATTCCGTATGTAGTCTGTAATTCCGTATGTAGTCTGTAATTCGGTATGGTAGTCTGTAGTTCGGTATGTAGTTTGTAATTCGGTATGTAGTCTGTAATTCGGTATGTAGTCTGTAAGTAGTCTGTAATTCGGTAGTAGTCTTAGTAGTCTGTAATTCGGTATGAGTCTGTAATTCGGTAGTATGAATTTGGTATGTAGTCTGTATTCGTGAGTCTGTAAGTAGTCTGTAATTCGGTATGAAGTTCTGTATTCGGTATGTAGTCTGTAATTCGGTATGAAGTCTGTAATTCGGTATGAATCTGTATCGGATGTAGTCTGTAATTCGGTATGAAGTCTGTAATTCGGTATGTAGTCTGTAAGTAGTCTGTAATTCGGTATGAAGTCTGTAATTTGGTATGTAGTCTGTAATTCGGTGTGTAGTCTGTAATTCGGTTTGTAGTCTGTAATTCGGTATGAAGTCTGTAATTCGGTATCTGTAATTCGGTGTGTAGTCTGTATCGTATGTAGTCGGTAATTCGTAGTATCTGTAATTCGGTATGTAGTCTGTAATTCGGTATGTAGTCTGTAATTCGGTACGTAGTCTGTAATTCGGTACGTAGTCTGTAATTCGGTACGTAGTCCTAATTCGGTATGTAGTCCGTAATTCGGTACGTAGTCTGTAATTCGGTTTGTAGTCTGTAATTCGGTATGAAGTCTGTAATTCGGTATCTGTATTCGGTGTGAGTCCGTAATTTCGTGTGTAGTCTGTAATTCGGTATGTAGTCTGTAATTCGGTCTGTAATTCGGTATGTAGTCTGGATTTCGGTATGTAGTCTGTAATTCGGTACGTAGTCTGAAATTCGGTACGTAATCCGTAATTCATAATCCGTAATTCGGTACGTAGTCCGTAATTCGGTAGTATCCGTAATTCGGTAACGTAGTCCGTAATTCGTACGTAGTCTGTAATTCGGTATGAAGTATTAATTCGGTATCTGTAATTCGGTATGTAGTCCGTAATTCAGTACTTAGTCTGTTATTCGGTATGTAGTCTGTAATTGGTATGTAGTCGTAATTCGGTATGTAGTCTGTATAGGTATGTAGTCTGTAATTAGGTATGTATCTGTAGTTCTGTATGAAGTCTGTAATTCCTATGTAGTCTGTAATTCCGTATGTAGTCTGTAATTCCGTATGTATCGTAATTCGGTTTGTAGTCTGTAATTCGGTGTGTAGTCTGTAATTTGGTGTGTAGTCTTAATTCGATATGTGTCTGTAATTCGGTATGAGTCTTTATTTCGTGTATCTGTAATTCGGTATGTAGTCTGTAATTAGGTATGTAGTCTGTAATTCCGTATGTATCTGTAATTCCGTATGTGTCTGTAATTCCGTAGTAGTCTGTAATTCGGTATGTAGTCTGTAGTTCGTATGTGTTTGAATTCGGTATGTATTCTGTAATCGGTATGTAGTCTGTAAGGTTCTGTAATTCGGTATGTAGTCTGTAGTATCTGTAATCGGTATGTAGTCGGTAATTCGGTATGTAGTCTGTAATTTGGTATGTAGTCTGTAATTCGTTGATGAAGTCTGTAAGTAGTCTGTAATTCGGTATGAAGTCTGTAATTCGGTATGTGTCTGTAATCGGTATGAATCTGTAATTCGGTATGAAGTCGTAATTCGGTATGTAGTCTGTAATTCGGTATGAATCTATCGTATGTATCTAAGTCTGTATTCGTAAAGTCTGTAATTTGGTATGTAGTCTGTAATTCGGTATGAAGTCTGTATTCGGTATGAAGTCGTAATTCGGTATGTAGTCTGTAATTCGGTTATGAAGTCTGTAATTCGGTATGAAGTCTGTAATTTGCGAGGCTGCAATGACATCAGAAATCCCAGGATAATTTCTCCACACTGCTGCAGTTCATGCTAAGAGAGTCACAGCTAAGGTCACAGTTTGCTTGTAGAACGTTCTATAGATTGACAATAAGTAGCGAGAGGCAAACTACAAACCTGTGGGTGTAATTGCAACTCCTACTAGTATAATGTCAGTTGCTTGGTCTATAACCTCGCCCATGATTGAATTATTCACCAGAACAAACTGCTGCTGGAAGGATTATGTATTCCTATCACCCTCCTGCCAAGCTAAAAATAATCAATTTCATGATAATTCTGTTTCATCTTTCGTACGCTTTGCTTTTTATAAAACAAATTAAAATGTGATAGATAGGGGCTGATTTCCGAGTAGAAGAGCGAGAGGGGGAATAGCAGCTCATGCGGCTGATCATTCTAATTTTATTGACGTGCATTTGTTCGGGTAAACAAGGATATCGGTGCCCTTGGACGTTAGATTGAATTACTGCTGGAAGCAACAAAAGCGTTGGATCTGTTTCCTTTGTTGGACAGAGGGTTTTACCATTTGAACCACAGAAGAAAAAAAATTCAAGATTTACCTTCAATTGCTTGCAGTGTTGGGGCCCACCAGGAAATCTGAGCCCAGGGGCCTACGAGGACAAGTTTAGGGCCCCACCTAACATTTCATACAGTCCCATCTTACTCCTACTGATTGTTATTAAAATGCTTTTGTTACTGTCCCATTGGCTTTGTATTTAATTTTAGCATTTTTTTCTGTTTTTGGGTGGCTGGCTGTGGGCCCACTGAGGGATTCCCTGTAACCTTGTGGGCCAGTCCCATACCGTGCTAAAAACTGCCAGACATCAGGTTCAAATAGCAGCAATGTATGTTTGGAATTGCTGTCAAACTGAAATACCATTAAACACATTAGGCTGATTCAGCAAAAGCATCGAAGGGATTAAATATAACCCCTGGATTTATTGGAGCTTTGTCAGCTTTGCAGACACCTGTCACTGTGCCAATGGACTTTCGTAAATGGTGGAGTCAATGATGAAAGTGAAAACATTTGGGATTTAAAGTTGATACTTTTTATTGGCTACCTAAGATGATGGACCTTTCGGAACACTTTTCCAGAATTGTGCACATTTCTAGTCACTGAACTTTCCAATAAGTGATCCATGTGATGATTTCACGTTGGAGACATCAGCCAATCCTGAAGCCACCGCCGGTCAGACCCTTTTGGGGCTTCCATGCATTTAAAAGCAGCAGCAGAGAGACAAGGGAACGAGGGCTGGTAAGTATCTAAGAAATGGCTTTAAAAATATAAAAGAAGCTTGTTTGATGAGTGGGACCTGTTATGTTGGTGGAACAGACTCATAGATGATTCAGAGATCTAAAGGAGATCTTCCCCAATGGCCTGGTACACACGGTTCAAACAAGAACTGATATTCCTACCCACAGACCTACAGATCAATGAAGTGATCTGTAGCCTGCCGGTATTAAAGTCCCCACACTGATATTTTGTGGCCCATTAAAGGAATGCAGGAACCCCCATGATTTAACAATATGTCTGATCACTCCGACCAACTCATTTTGCATTAAAAATGTCAGGAGCATCGGTCTCAAAAATGACAGCTGATATGTTGGCCTAGAGGTTGATTGGCCCTAAATTTGGCCTGTCAGTACCAGCCCTCAGGCCTTTACTTAAAAGCACTGTCTTAGATAAAACACCTGTGTGTTTGATTAGCCTTAACTTTAATCTAATGTCTTCCATCGGTAGCAATATAAACTCACAAACAAAGCAAATGGTGGCGATACACAGTTATTTAGTGGTTGCCATGCATTTTGTTTCCATAGCTACAAGGAGAAGCCACTTCACTTTTCATGCTGCAATGCTAGGTATTTTTAGTTATAACCGTATTAGAACTAGGTTTAGTCAGTCTTGGTCCTACAGCCAGATGCTGTCAGGATTACAAACACCTAGAAGTCTGTAATCTTGACAGGTCCTGTTTATAGCAATAAATTAAACACAAATCCTAACATTGGCACACCCTATTATAACTGAGTGCATGGTCTAAAATGATCTTGCCAATTAAAGTCGGATTAGCCAATCACTTTTGAGATTTGGGTCTGTTAATGATCACGTCTACCCTTCCTGCTTCATCAGTGCTCAACATGGATCTCCATGGACTTTTATTATTCTTTCCAAATATAGAATAACTAAATACGTGGCTCATCTTTCAGGGCCTAACCTAATATTTACCTATATATACAAGTTTCTTCTTTATCACTGGCTATAGAGGGACACATTGTTTCAGGTTAATCTTTAGAATATCAGTGGACCCCAATTTTTTTCTTTCATATTTCCATACCAGGAAAGAAAACCCTGCATTAGTTCTGCTAGTGCATACAGAAGGAGATGGAGACAAATATAACATAGTAATGGAAAATAAAAAGAATGTGCAAACCTATTACATCCAATATGTTTTAAAGGACAACTGACAGATGTTGCTGCACCCACTTTTGGCCCATTGCCTAACCAATAGTAAGACACTCTGCAAGAAGCGCCTCTTTCTACTGGGTAGGTGGGGGTGAAGTTTATGCAATACAGTTGTCCTTAAGTGTTTGGCGGGATCCGTAAAAAGCAAATATAGTGCTGGATATTAACATCCCAATGATATCGGGGAGCCAAGTAAAATCTGTTTATGATCTTAATTGCTTTCACTTTATTCTTTAAAGGTTGTGGTAAAAACAAAAACTGAATATGAGCGGGACCATAAGAAAGGCAAATTCCGTGCTCCCAAGATAGCAGAATTACCATCAGCATCAGCGAAGGGGTGTCTGAGAGGTTCAAGGTAAGAAATATCATTGATGTAGTTATGCGAGTCCCCCTCCAAATGAAAGTGCCTGTGTCCATAGGGCAAGGACACATAATATTACTTGAAAATTTATTTTATTTGGGAAATGTATTGTATGTTTCTTGATCTGTGACCTTTTATTTATAGAATTCTTCTGTATAAGTTAGGGATGCTGTCCTGAGTCACCTCGCCCTTGCTGGGACTAATGGGAAGACGCAATCTCATTGGCTGAGTCCCTGACTCAGTGTAGAGGTGGGATGAACCAGGACAGCAATCCCTAACCTTAACAGAAGAATTCTGCTAATAAATGTTAAACCCAGGAGTAAGGACCTAGCAATCTAGTTCCTCACCTGGGTACGTTCATTGGGAGGGAGGTGGGGGAAATTTTATTTTTATAATAGGTAAAATATGAGGAGAACTGATATATGTCAAATGAAAGGTGTACTTATAACTAAGGGCCCTATTTATAGGTGCAGTATCACTAGCTAGTAATTGTATGATCGCTTATACAATACCATTGTGTACTTTACTACCGCATGGTATTGTATGGCTGAACGGGGTGTAAATGTACATTAACAATACCACGGTTTCAAATATGCCCCTCTGGTTGGTCACAGCACGCCCTAATATATCATTAAAGTCACCATAGAACAGGCCCATTACCATTAGGCTCAGTAAGCCTAATGGCGCCTGTGGTTGGAGGGGCGGTTGTCAATCTCCCCCCACCCCTCCACCCCTATAAAGTCTATTTTTCTCCTCCCCAAAAAAGAGAAAACAGGTGTGGCCTGTGTTTAGGGGTGGGGCCATTTGTATGTCTTTGGTGATGATTTGTTTGCAGTTCTGAAGAATAAAGCACATTAGTTGTAAAGAATTCTGAAAATGTTCCAATGTGACAGCTGATCAGCAAATGCCACAGCACTGTAAGGCTGGGTACAGAAGGGCAGATTTTTCTGTCCAATCAACGTGTATCTGTGCTGCTTTCGGCTGCAGGCTGACTGCATGATCGGCCATAATTTACCAACATGTCCGACATTGGTCGTGCCATAGCCGAAACCAGGACAGAGTTGTGTGGTTTGCTACGAGGCCGCACAATCGGTCGTGCGAACTGTCAGCTGCAGCAACCATCACCCGCGACCATCAGGGATTTGTCCGGACAAAATATCCTGTTGGTGTACCCAGCCTTAAGGTGGCCATATAACTGAGCCAATATTACGATCAATCTGACATGTGAGTAGATATTTCCATTGACTGAAGTTCCAATTAACTTAATGTAACCTCATATAACAATATGTATGGTACATCTACGTACAACTAATATGTACCTCTGTCTATCGGTACGGTTGGTGTTATATATACGATCACAATATCCTTTGTAGTTGTATGGTCACCTTTAGCCTCCTATACAGCAGAGCACATAAAGTAATGGAAGATAGTGTCAGGAAAGACACTGTACTGTTAACACGCAGCATTTCTATTATTTAAGCACAGAGCTCTTGCATTATCTGGGACAAGTCATATAAGGGCAGTAGGAGGCAGCACATGACATCATATGACATCACACCTATTGCAGTTATGGACTCTCTCAACAGAATGAGAGGGAGGACCATATGGACAGATGGCCAGTTTAGTCTAACTGCAGGGAACTAACTTTAAAGGAGAATTCTATCCTAAAAATAATTTTTTGAATAGGATAGTTTGTATTATTGGTTAGGAGGCCAATGATTGGCATGTCCGATCGCCAGTGTTCGCTGACGGGCACAAAAACTGCATGAACACTGCCTGAAGGGTTACACCGAAATATGGGTGGGGGCTGTTTCTCTGTAACTGAGCTCTGATTTTAAAAAGTGACACTATTTTTGTTCACTTACTGAAATGATTTCATTTACAATATAGTCGACTGGAGTCTTATTTCCACATGTTTAATCATACCCCACAACCATCTTGTTTTCCTGGGAATGGGAATGTGGGCATGTCTGGGTCAATAGGGGTGTGCCCAGTGATATTAGGGTGTTGTGTTGGTGACATCTGGGTCAATAGGGCATGTCCATGATATTAGGGGTGTGTTTGGTGACATTTGGGTGGGGTTATTTTGGCCCTGTCCCGTTTGCCAATTTCAGAAGTTGGGATGTATCTTTAACCCCTATTGTTTTAACTTCTAAAGACCCCTGCCATGTCACCTATTTATTAGTTACAGGTCTGATATTGATAGACTTCTGTTAATATTTCTCTATTTTGCGGTGTTATTAGACTTAAAGGGTATGTCCACCCAAAATAAACTTTTTAATGATTCTTTATAATAGCACCAACCTCAAACGCCATGTTCATTTTTCTCAAAATCATTTGCTTTGCCTTATATTTAATGAGATATATATCAGACTGCACTTCCTCTCCACTTCCACTTTAGATGACCCTGAGCTGCAGTTTAGGAAAAAAAAAATTCTTGCCTGTGTGTGTCTCTCTCTCTCCTCTCTCTCTCTCTGGGCTGGCTGGCTGCAGCTGTTGATCCTGGATTTCTTCAGTACACATAACTTTACAGCTGTGATTGGTTATGAGGAAAAGAGGGTGGGATCCAGGGGTCAGACCATTACTGATGCAACTTCCTACTGTTCTCACTGCTGGATGCTAACAGACATGCTCAAGAACATGAAAAGAACAGAGGCAAGGTAATGTAACCTGTCTCTGTTCATCGCTGTATTGGTCCATGCTGCAGGATTAAGCCAGCTACAAAGGTCTGTAACTTTTGAACCACTGGACCGATTACATGCTGTAAAGTTTGTTTTGGAGCACTTATTTGGGCCAAATAAATATAAAAAGTTAGTTTTGGGGTGGACTTGCCCTTTAAAGGGTAACCAAGCCTATGAACAAAACTGAATGAGCAGGCAGAACCCCTTGATCCAGAAAACAGTAATCTGTGTCTCACCTCTCATTTTGATGAGGGTGCTGGGACATTTGCCTTATTAACTTGGGGTTTGTGCTTTATTTCCCAGCATTCCAGTATCACAGTGTGGTCACTGACTTATGTTCTACCATCGCCCAGTCTTAGGCAACCAGAGGAACTATAGGCCATATCAGGCAATAGAGCATGTCACTGAGGTCAAGAGACATGGCCTGACAGTGCACACAGACAAGGTTATTCAGGGAGTTACATTTGATTTAATGGTAGTTAAATAGTTTTATTGTTCATGTTTTTTTTTTTTTACAAATATTGGAGTATAAAAATTTGGGTTTAGTTGTCCTTTAATGCGATGTATTTGGAGATATTACTGCCGCATATTGCGAAACTCTTTGCGCGATAATCATCATATTAAAATAAATAATAATGCAAATCTCCATTATGAAACCAGCGTTTATAAACTGGTGATATTAGCCTTTATAATATTCCCCCGAGTCTCCTTTTCGATTTGGTTTTTTCTTATCTTGTTTTACCGTTTTTTTTTTTCTCCTCTGAAATTAATTGAGAAACAAAATACCATTTGAATTTGATAGTTGAATAAAAATGACTGCAGGTTACACTGCAACAGAGGCAGGCCTTCCAATCAATACATACACAAGTTTATTGGTAATATACTGTTTGAGCTTCAGACTTCAAATACAGATTGAAAAACCCTCTCTCTCAAATAAAAAGGACTTGTACACTGAAAAAGCAGCACTTAATCTGATGTGTTTGTGTCGCTGCATGGCTTTAATTCAAGATCACCCACTCCCAGTACCCAGCCCCCTGCCAGAATATCTGACTCTCGTGAGGGCAAGCATGCTCAGTAATCCCTATGAGGCAACTTTGGGAGAGGAAATTTCCCACCATGTAGTTCACATACCAACTGCAGTCTGTCACCATTCAGCTACGACCAAGCTTTACATAATAGAAGAGGATATGACAGCTCTCTCTCTTTCTCTAGCTCTCTATCTCTATCTCTCCATATAGCCAGAAGAAAAAAAAAAGCCGTATATACACATTGGTTTAGCATTTTATTATATAGGATATCTCCTTTAAAGGAATGGTTAGGAAATCAATTTCACAGGAATGAAGGTGTAGATATTACCTTTCGCGCGATCCCTGTGGCCAGAGGTGTTCCTAGGGTTTTTGAAACCTGAAACAACTTTAAATGCTGCATTGGCAGACGAGTGGTGACATGATAAGTGGGTGTGGCGTCATCAGGGAAATAGTGGAGGTGGGTGTGGTGGGCTGACTAACACTGACTGGTGGACTGGAGGGTTGACTTAACACTGATTGGTGGACTGAAGGGCTTACTTAACCCTATTGGTGGACTGGTGCTGAAATGCAGTATTTTGCCACCTTTTAAGTGTTCTGCAGGGGTGCGCCCTGAGCAAATGTTTCAGTTTGCTTCATGGTAGGGCCACCTCTGCCCGTGGCCGAACTGACGTCCCGATTGCTTGCTGTATATTATGAAAATCTAGTACGTACTACAGTTGTATAGAGTCAAATCGATATAGGAATATTCCATAATCTTTCATAATATATGTTCAATATTGTCAATCATTTTATAGCTATTTTTTGGTCCCAACCCTATTCTGCAAGTCCAAACATCGCCAACCTCAATCCCCAAAGTCAGAGTTAACCAGTGACTATGCCAACCGTATACATGCCAATGTGCATGGCAGCTTTCACAGAGACTACCCATTCACATCTGTACACCACTACATGTATGGATGGCCATAGATATGAATTTTCACAGTATATTTCATTGGTATCTGTTGGTACAAGGACCCTACCAATCCCCATGCGTGGTATGGGATATGTCAGCCATGTGGCCATACACAGAACAATCAGATCCGCAACTTTACCACGGATTTTTTCATCTTTCCGACCATGGTCGTTTGTCCGCACTGCAGTCAGTTGGGAACAGTCCTACACACTGATGATAATGGGTAAATACCGTCATTCCCCGAAGGGGTTTATCCATTATCGTTACCTTTACTGTTACCTGGATATCTGTGTCCCCAATAAGGCATCTACATTTATTAAAGGTGTTTACAGATCTACCATAGCAACATCATGAGAAGAGCATTCGGTATCCTTATGCCCGGGATTTTGTGTACACACGCACACACAGGGGTGTGACTACCAGGGGAGCCAAAGGGGCCCCATCATCTTATTTTCCCTGACAGATAAACCTTAACCTTCCCTGAGAACCACTGTGAATGAAGGGATAGGGGCCCCATCACAATTTTGCTAGGGGGCCCATTGATTCCTAGTTCGGTGCTGCGCACACACATATCTCACAACATGTGTTTGTCGTTTTACCAGAAATGTAAGAATAAATGTATATGGAACAGATTCTCCTTCCCTCCCCCACCTTTTCCCTGCACTTGCCACTGGGGGATTTTAATGAGTCTTCTGTGTGCTAAGATATATTGCTAGGTAACCGGTGCATCTGTTTTTATTTATTTCTGTTATTGTGATTGACTAGGTAATGATCCCTTGTAGGGCCCCCTGATTTGGAACACTATGGAAAAGGTTTTATGTCTGATCGCCGAGATGCTATTGAGTTCCATGTGATCCTTCTCATAGAAGTGCATGCCATTGCATCACTCTCTCTAAACTGGGATTTCTTATGAATATTAATCCCCTTGATAAATATGTTAATTAAAAGGGGCGTCCACGTGTACTCCCTCCTGGTCCTTCCTAATTCAATCATAATGTTTGCTGCTGTGGTTGATTTAGAGTGTCCTGAGGATGTTTTCTGTAACAAAGACAAATATTTACTGTAATTAGTTGTGGTTCGTCTTGTCTGCTGTCGGAGTTTCCTAGGGTATTAGAGAGACACAGAGAGGGAGTGCAGGACCTTCTGATCTGTCGATTGACTCTCGATGGTCAGACTTCAGTTAACCTCTTGTATGGTAAGAGTTTTCTCAAGCCCCCCATAAACAGGATCGATATTTTGAGCGGTTTGGTAAATTTGATTGAAGCGCTCAAAATATCGATCAAGTGAATTCTGTTTTTCCGCTCGATAATATCGAGCAGTATATCGGAAATACACAGATCGGGCCAGGGGAAAACATTTCCGCTGACCCCCATATTCAATCCCATCTTATTTCAAGGGAAATCTTCAGAATGATCAGCGGCGCAAGGTGGGGTTTCCCATCACCAAAAATCCGATCTGACCGGTATTGGAGTCCTCTCAATCAGTTGCAGTTGAATCAAAGTTGCACAAAATCAGCACAAAAGTATTTTACTTGTTTATTGAACAAGTTGATCACAATGTAAATCAATCAAACGTATGTCTACCCCAAAAGCTACTTTAAAGGAATGTCCTTGTCTTGTTAGCTAAATATTAAAGGGTCCGTTTTAAAGGGGATGGTTACCTTAAAACATTAAGTAACATTAAGTAGCAGTCGTATAACAGAAAGTTCGATTTTTTATTCATTTATTCTTTTTGTTGGAACAGAAAGAAATAGAATGTAATCGAAATGGCGAGAAGTCTGGGCTTAAAACTTCATCAGGATTCTGATTGAAGGGTCACTGACTTCCAGAAACCAAATAGCTTTACAGTTGTCAAGTTGGAGTGAGAGCAATTCAGAAACCACTTGACATGAAAAGTAATACGCCGCCACGCTACTTACTATGCTAGTGTGGAAGATGAATTTCTCCTTGGTTGACGTTCATATTCACATCCCAGCCCATGCTGTACTGTGTACTGGTAAAGGGATTGATGGTATCTCATTGATGATAGTGGGTTTTACGGTGGGAATAAAGGAGCAAGCTTTAGGGCCATGGAAGGACATGTAAATGATTTTTTACTATTCTATGGATATTTGTTTTATTTACACAGGTTTCTAAATGGGTTGTGGTGCTGAAAGGGTAATTCAACAACATTGCTGCTTTTTAGAGCATTTTGATGAGCTCTCCAATAGTTTCGCATTGACCAAGTCCCCAGTTTCTTACTCCATTGGAACAGCCTTATACACCCTGCATTCCTAGTACAATAGTGAGTTAGGTTGGGTTTATCATCAGTGTTAGATTTTTAATGCTGAGCTCAGGGCGTTACTCCTCTGCTTATTTGCAATTCCGATTCACTGCAGTGTAACAAAAACGCCATCTAGGGGCCATATACGATGGTGTTCTGCTGTGCCTCAGAATAGGTAAGCTATCCTATATACCAGGGGTAGGACAACCAGTAGATCTCCAGATGTTTTAAAACTACAACTCCCAGCATTCCTCTAAAGGTCTCTGTAGTTAGGAAATCTGGGAGTTGTAGTTTTCAAACATCGGGATCTACTGGTTGCCATGCCTGCTATATACTAACCGAGAGGTGTAAATATGAATAGATCATGAACGCATGAGCTTGAGCCGCATCATCAACCTTCCTACCACTGTGCGCGCGCCACTGCGTTGGAGAAGCCGCACACAAGTGCGCACAGAAACCTACTTGCACGCGCGCAAGACCTCAATGCCGCTTCCATAGGAGGAGGAGGGGGGCAGAGAGAGGAAGAGAGAGAGAAGGAAAAGAGAGAGAAAAAGGGGGAGAGAGGGGAGAGGTCTTTAAATGCAGGTTGAACGGGATTTGTGATTGTTTTAGAATCCAGAGTTTGCTAGTTATTTTTAGAAATAGTAGTAGCAAGCATAAAAAATACACCAATTTTCCATTAAATGTAGATAAACTTAATATAGGAAGAAAATTGTGTTAATAAAATGAAAGGGGAAGTTTAACTGATTTGCTGTTTTAAGTCATTAAAATAACAGGTGATTTCACCCCATTTAGGGGCAACTGTCTGAAAACAAGTTAGGGTGGAATGTAAGAATGCAGTATTTCCTTTAAAATGAGCCGACAATACATCTCTGGCTGGAGCCTATGAGACATTACATTGGGGTGAATGTTTAATTTCCTGCTTCCAGTAGGTTGAGTGACATCACCTGACCTCTGCCCCACCTGTCCGCCCCAGGGGTGAAGCATGCTCAGTTAAAGGATAATTATACTCACCTTCCCTCCGCTCCTCTTCTTTGGTCAGTACCATTACCCAGGGTGAGGACCTGAACCGCTAGGTCCTCACCCTGGGTTCGCATAACTTGCAGCACAGCCTTACTGAAACGCTGCTCTGGTAGACTCCGCCCCCTCCCCGTCAGGGACGAGGCCAATAGGAAGGCACTCTCTGTACGAGCGTGCCTTCCTATTGGCCTCTCGTGCAAGGAGAAGAGGGGGCGGAGCCTACCAGAGCAGCGTTTCAGTAAGGCTGTGCTGCAAGTTACGCGAACCCAGGGGTGAGGACCTAGGGGTCAGGTAGACCTGATCTGATATATTTTTTAAATGAATTACTTCCCTAAAGTGAATGCGGTTGTTGGTGCAGCTCTTCTTACTTTCAATCAACTTCTGGTAAAAGGCTGTTGGCCGCTATCACTCTCTATTGCCCCTTAAGGCAATGCACCAAGCCAATAGCGGCTCCTTATGCATCGTGCATGGAGTTAACCCATTCCGAATCTTTAACGTCAGCTATTTTCTGGCTTTAAACATTCTGTCCTAAAAGTCTATTGGTTGGTGCATGGTTGGCTGGCCCTCTTTTTGCACAAGGCTGCAACCGCCATTAGTTGCTCTTAAAGCTACGTTTATACTTGGTCCATTGCTTACTGCAACTTTTAGCAGTTATTGCTCGACCCATAAATCTTCATTCTTTAAGTCACCAGGTGCACAGTAAAGAGCCACCAAAGGTCCATAGTTATTTTTCAAATAAGTACTAGCAATTTTAAAATAAACATCCAATCTGTCATTGAGTAGCAAATTACATAAACCTAATTATTTTAGCTTCAGCGTTTCCACACCCATTTTTTCAGGACCCCTTCCTTCAAGGCCAAAGCTGAGGGCTATGGGCGTACGTTTTCTCTCTACACATTTGCAAAACATCCAACAAACTGGTTGATTGGTTATTGTGCAATTCAGCTCTCAAATTGTATTCACCAAAGCATTTCTGGAAATGGACATATACAGGGCAATGGTGATAACTCTCTAGAGAAGTAGGAAGTTCCCAGATTGGGGGGCTCCATAGGTTCAGAATTGAAATCTTTAAATAGTAACTGTGGTCGATACTTTATAAACAAAGGGGTTTTAGTATACATTACTGTGATCACATGAATGAAAAGCCTTCCAACTACGTCAAGGTAATCCCAGTCTGGAAGTTCCTAACTTCTAACCTTTTTACATTTCTTTTACTTCAATTACGATTAGCAAACTTTGCATTTCTCATTCTAACACACTGCATCCATATAACAGGCTCTTTCACTTCCCCCCAGCTTTTTAAAATGAGGGAAGAGGCCATCCAGTGCTTTATATTAAAGGCATAGGACCTCCCATAAAAGGGGCGTGTTGGGGGTGCTATTACCACATGGAGGCTTGACCAACCACCCGAATCGATACCGAATTACAGACTCTACCGATTACAGACTACAAACCGAATTACAGACTACCACCAATACCCCGAATTACAGACTACTACCAAATTACAGACTTCATACCGAATTACAGACTACTTACAGACTACATACCGAATTACAGACTCATATACCGATTACGACTACATACCGAATTACAGACTACATACCGAATTACAGACTTCATACCGAATTACAGACTATCATACCGATTACCGACTTCATCACCGAATTACAGACTACTACAAGTTCATACCAAGTACAGACACATACCAAATTACAGACTACATACCGAATTACAGACTACAAACCGAATCAGATACTACGCACATACCGAATTACAGACTACTTACAGACTACATACCGAATTACAGACTACTACCGAATTACAAACTACATACCGAACTACAGACTACATACCGAATTACAGACTACATACGGAATTACAACTACAACGGAATTACAGACTACATACGGAATTACAGACTACATCCAATTACAGACTACATAACCGAATTACGACCACACATTACAGACTTCATACCGAATTACAGACTACATATCGAATTACAGACTACACACCAAATTACGACTAAACCCGACTTACAGACTACAACCAACCGAATTACAGACTACATCCGGAATTACAGACTACATACGGAATACAAGACTACATAGGAATTACAGACTTCATACCGAACTACAGACTACATACCTATACAGACATACCTAATTACAGACTACATACCGATTACAGACTACATACCGAATTACAGACTACATACCGAATTACAGACTAAGTACTGAATTACGGACTACTACCGAATTACAGATACCGAATTACATACTATTCATACCGAATTACAGACTACGTACCGAATTACGGACTACGTACCGAATTACGGACTACTTACCGAATTACGGACTACGTACCGAATTACGATATGAATTACGATTACGTACCGAATTTCAGACTACGTACCGAATTACAGACTACATACCGAAATCCAGACTACATACCGAATTACAGACCGAATTACGACTACATACCGAATTACGACTACACACCGAATTACGGACTACACACCGAATTACAGATACCGAATTACAGACTTCATACCGAATTACATACTACAAACCGAATTACAGACTACGTACCGAATTACGGACTACATACCGAATTACGGACTACGTACCGAATTACAGACTACGTACCGAATTACCGACACGTACCAATTACAGATACATACCGAATTACAGACTACATACCGAATTACAGACTACATACCAATTACAGACTACATACCGAATTACAGACTAACAACACCACCGATTACAGATACCGAATTACAGACTTCATCACCGAATTACAGACTACAAACCGAATTACAGACTACACATACCGATTACAGACTAATACCGAATTACAGCTACATACGAATTACAGACTAAGTACCTCATTACAGACTACATACCGAATTACGACTACATACCGAATTACAGACTACACACCGAATTACAGAACTACACACCGAATTACAGACAATCCTGAATTACAGACTACATACCGAATTACAGACTACCACCGAATTACGGACTACACACACCGAATTACAAATACCGAATTACAGACTCATCGAATTACAGACTACCTACGAATTACAGATACGTACTTACGACTACCAACCGAATTACAGACATAGACTCATACCGAATTACAGACTACAAACCGAATTAAACATACAACACACGAATTACAGACTACATAACGAATTACAGACTACATACCGAATTACAGACACATACCGAATTACAGACTACATACCGATTACAGAACTTCATACCGAATTACAGACTACAAACCGAATTACAGACAACACAACCGAATTACAGACTACATACCGAATTACAACTACATACCGAATTACAGACTTCATACTGATTACAGACTAACTAACCGAATTACAGACTACAACACCGAATTACAGACTAACTCCATTACAGACTCATACGAATTACAGACTCAAACCGAATTACAGACTACCACACTACATACCGAATTACAGACTACATACCGAATTACAGACTAAGTACCGAATTAACTACTACACACCGAATTACAGATACCGAATTACAGACTTCTATCGAATTACAGACTACATACCGATTACAGACTACGTACCGAATACGGACTACACAACCGAATTACGATACCCAAAACAACTTCATACCGAATTACAGACTACAAACCGAATTACAGACTACAACCGAATTACAGACTACATACGAATACAGACTACATACCGAAATTACAGACTACATACGATTACACACATACCGAATTACAGACTACAAACCGAATTACAACTACACAACCGAATTCAGACCTCCTACCGAATACAGACTACATACCGAATTACAGACTTCATACTGAATTCAGCTACATACCGAATTACACTACAACACCGAATTACAGACTACATACGAATTACAGACTTCATACTGAATTACAGACTACATACCGAATTACAGACTACATACCGAATTACAGACTACATACCGAATTACCGACTCATACTGAATTACAGACTACATACCGAATTACAGACTACATACCGAATTACAGACTACAAACCGAATTACAGACATACACACCGAATTACAGACTACATACCGAATTACAGACTACATACCGAATTACACAGACTACATACCGAATTAACAGACTCATACTGAATTACAGACTACATACCGAATTGCCATGCTCAATAGTTTCTAACACCCCCTCCTCCCATGTAGTAAGAGCTGTCAGCAAATCTGTCTGGCCTCCTCCTGACCTGGCTGAATGCGGCTGAAATCAAATTAGTATCACTGGGAAGAGGGCGGCTACTGGGCTGTTTAAAGACAGAAAATTAAAGATCACTCCAGGGAACTCATGCAATAATAAGTGCAAAACACCACTAGCCTGCAGCAACCAATCCAATGTTACTAACTGCAGTAGCCTGTAACCTGATGGTTGTTGCAAATTAGTAGCGCATTCAAACATCTGCACCTCTTGTTGCACAACCCCTCTAGTCTCATAATCTGATCATTTCAGATTTGTGAGAGACACATCGTAAAATACCATATGGTAATAAGAGTATCGCAATGGTATTGCATTAGCGATCATAATGTGTAATTGTATATACAGCACCCTGCCAACCCTGAAACTGTAACACTCACACTACTCTCAACACTTCTACAACAGTAGGTCAACCCAATCGTTTGCTACCTCTAAGGCTGTGTACCTCTGAGAGCTTCGCATATGGAAAATCCCTGGGTAGACCCCTAGTCTTGCCGTGACATCATCCATCATGGCCAAGACAGATGGGTCTACACAGAAGACCAGAGACCAGTACAGGGTAAACTTGAGAGAGTGTATTACGGTTTCTGGGTTTGGGGTGGCCACGACTGACTGCTGCTACCCAACATAATCGAGAATCACAGAGAGTAAGGGCTCGTTCCCACTACATCTTTGTATCCGTTCTTCAAACACAGGTGCGTTTATGTCTATTGTCTACAGCTAACTAAATCTCAACAATGAGGATTCATTAAGATTTCAGCACCTTGGAGAGCATCTGCCTATCTACATAACGTGTATGATACCAATGCTGTAAACCCTGTCTATCTGCGTCACATTGTATGATACCCATGCTGTACCACCATTTATCTGCGTCACAGTGTATGATACCCAATGCTGTACACAACCATCTATCTGCGTCACAGTGTGATACCCAATGCTGTACACACCCATCTATCTGCGTCACAATGTATGATTCCCAATGCTGTACACCACGTCATCTGCGTCACAGTGTATGATACCCAATGCTGTACACACCATCTATCTGCGTCACAGTGTATGATACCCATGCTGTCACACCATCTATCTGCGTCACAGTGTATGATACCCAATGCTGTACACACCATCTATCTGCGTCACAGTGTATGATACCCAATCTGACACACCGTCTATCTGCGTCACAGTGTATGATCCCAATGCTGTACGCACCGTCGATCTGCGTCACAATTTATGATTCCCAACGCTGTACGCACCATCTATCTGCGTCACAGTGTATGATACCAATGCTGTACACACCGTCTATCTGCGTCACAGTGTATGATTCCCAATGCTGTACACACCGTCGATCTGCGTCACAATGTATGATTCCCAACGCTGTACGCACCATCTATCTGCGTCACAGTGTATGATACCCAATGCTGTACCCAACGTCTATCTGCGTCACAGTGTATGATTCCCAATGCTGTACACCACCATCTATCTGCGTCACAGTGTATGATTCCCAATGCTGTACACACCGTCTCTTGCGTCACAGTTAGATTCCCAATGCTGTACACACTGTCTATCTGCGTCACAGTTATGATTCCCAATGCTGTACACACCATCTATCTGCGTCACAGTGTAGGATTCCCAAGCTGTACCACACCGTCTATCGGCGTCACAGTGTAGGATTCCCACGCTGTACCACCGTCTATCAGCGTCACAGTGTATGATTCCCAACGCTGTACGCACCGTCTATCTGCGTCACAGTGTAGATATCCCAATGCTGTACACACACCGTCATCTGCGTCACAGTGTATGATCCCAATGCTGTACACACTGTCTATCTGCGTCACAGTGTTAGATTCCCATGCTGTACACACCATCTATCTGCGTCACAGTGTATGATTCCCAATGCTGTACACACACCGTCTATCTGCGTCACAGTGTATGATTCCCAACGCTGTACGCACCGTCTATCTGCGTCAACAGTGTATGATTCCCAACGCTGTACGCACCGTCTATCTGCGTCACAGTGTATGATTCCCAACGCTGTATCCACCGTCTATCTGCGTCACAGTGTATGATACCCAGCTGTACGCACTACTCTATCTGCGTCACAGTGTATGATTCCCAATGCTGTACACACACAGTATCCGTCATCTGCTTCACAGTGTATGATTCCAAACGCTGTACGCACCCGTCTATCTGCGTCACAGTGTATGATTCCACTGCTGTCGCACCGTCTATCTGCGTCACAGTGTATGATACCCAATGCTGTACGCACTATCTATCTGCGTCACAGTGTTGATTCCCAATCTGTACCGCACCGTCTATCTGCGTCACAGGTATGATTCCCAATGCTGTACACACTGTCTATCTGCGTCACAATGTGATATACCCAATGCTAAACACCCCACTTATCTGTGTAACAATGTATGATACCCAATGCTGTCCAAACTGCCTATCTGTGTCAAAGTATGACACCCAATCTGTACCACCACCCACAGAGTATAATACCCAATTCTGTACACACCACCTATCTGCGTCAGTGTATGATACCCAATGCTAAACACACTGCCCATCTGTGTCACAGTATATGATACCTAATACTCACACCACCTATCTGTGTCACAGTGTACATGTATACCCAGCCTTATACTGTACACACCACCAGAAATCCAATTCTGTACATACCACCTTTCTGTGTCACAATATATGATAACCAATGCTGTATGATACAATGGTGTACACCACCGATCTGTGACACAGTGTACATAACTCAAATCTGTACACACCACCTATCTGCGTCACATTGTATGATACCCAATGCTAAACACACTACTTATCTGTGTACCAGTGTATGATACCCATGCTGTCCACACTGCCTTTTGTGTCAGAGAGTATGACACCCAATTCTGTACACACCACCCCACAGAGTATGATACCAATTATGTACACACCACCTATCTGCATCACAATGTATGATACCCAATGCTAAACAAACTGCCCATCCGTGTCACAGTATATGATACCTAATACTGACACCCCACCTATCTGTGTCACAGTGTACAATACCCAATTCGTACACACCCGCCATCTGTGTCACAGTGTACAATATCCAACTGTACACATTGGCTATTGTGTCACATGTATGATAACCAATGCTGTATGATACCCAATGGTGTACACACCACCTTGTGTCACAGTGTATGATACCCAATGCTGTCCACCACCTATCTGTGTCAGTGTCTGATACCAATTCTGTACACACCGCCTATCCATGTCACAGTGTATGATTCCCAATGCTGTACATACGCCTATCCGTGTCACAGCATATGATACCCAATGGTCTACACACTGCCTAGCCATGTCACCCATGCTGTACAGACCGCCTACCCATGTCATATGTATGATACCCAATGCTGTACACACCATTGTATCTTTGTCCCAGGGTACGATACCCAATTCTGTCCACACACGCCTACTGTATCTTTGTCACAGAGTATGATACACATTTCCGTACACACTGCCTATCAAAGTCACTGTGTATGATACCCAATGCTGTCAACACCGCCTATCAGTATCACAGTGTATGAAACCCAATGCTGTACAACCACCTATCCGTGTCACAGAGTATGATACCCAATTCCGTACTTACTGCCTATCTACGCTACTGTGTACAATAACCAATGTTGTCCACACCGCCTACCTGTGTCACAGTGTATGATACCCATGTTTGTACATGCCGCCTATCCCTGTCAGTGTTTGATACCCAATGCGTACACACTGTCTACTGTGTCACAGTGTAAATAACCCATTGCTGTAAACACCACTTATTCGTGTTACAGTGTATGATTTCTAATGCTGTGTGTAACCAATGCTGTACACAACCTCCTTCCGTGTCTAGTTATGATACCAAAATACCCTACACACTGCCTATCTTTGTCCCAGTGTATAACCAATGCTGTACACACCTATCCATGTCCCAGTGTATGTTACCCAATGCTGTACACACTGTCTATTTGTGTCACAGTGTATGATAACCAATGCTGTACACACTGTCTATTTGTGTCACAGTGTATGATAACCAATGCTGACATACCACCTATCCATGTCCTATTGTATGAATATTAATGCTGTACACACCATCTATCCGTGTCACAGTGTATGATATCCAATGCTGTACATTCTGCCTATCCGTGTTATAATGTATGATAACAATGCTGTACATTCCGATATCAGAACAATGTAAAAAACAAATTTCACTGCTAAGTAACCCCATCATTAGCTTTAGAATCACAGCCAGTGCCCCCTGTTGGGCATACATGGAGTATGCTGGAGTACTATATTCTGCCAAACCTTGGATCGTATATACCAGTAATGTTGAACCATGGCATTTAGATGTTTGAAATCTATAATGCAATAAAGCATGCAGGGAGTTGTTTCTAAACACCTGAGAGCCCAGTCAACACACTGGTCTATACATTAATAGCCGTTCAAGTCTTTATAATATGGGGTATGTCTTTTTAAAAATCTTTTACACATTGTTACCAATTCTAAATGCTAAAATTGTTTACCTTATTAACCTGATTTCTACCTTCCTAATCTATCCCCTCTATAGCTAATGATCGGTATCGCAACCATTTTATTGGCAGGGGGTTAATTTTAATGGCAAATATTTGTCAACGCTATTGTTTGTTTTTTTTTCTGCTATAGAGTGAAACCACAAATATATTAATCTATGAAACGTGGTGGAATTTGATTTAAAGGGACAGAACCCCCATTCCAGCCATTCCTTTGTAGTACTGCAGTGCCTGATAGGGCAGCAGGTTAAAGTGTGATTCCTTTTGTTAAATATGGCTGCTAAATAAATGAATCGTTTTATTGCTGACGTGTCTATTGGCCGAATCTGGTCAGGGGACCTAGATGAGGGTTTGGAGGTCATCTCTAGACATCAGGTCCCTTCTTGCTGGTCCAGATAAGCTACAAGAGCAGGTCATTCGCTGCTCTGCACAGAGGATTTCTATACTCAAAAGGCCACTGTCTGAATGAATGATGTTCCATCATTTGCCTCAATGAATATACATAGAACCTGCCAACCCCCTCCCCTGCTTATAGTCTTTTTTTAAGCAAGTTGCTGCCCTTCCTTTCTTTCTCCCTTATGGTCCATACCTACCTTGTCTGGAGGTGGGAACTGTAGCTGGTTGACATCCAAAGGGGTCATCAGTGGGATAGTATCAAATCCATCCTCGCAATTTGGTGCTTCGCCCCCTTTTCACTGAAATTATTTCCCAATTTCACCATCGTTCCCGGTTACAGAGCCTTTTCCCTGCAAAGCAAAGGACAGAAAATCAACTAGAACCGGTTCACAGCACCAACAGCACCTCCCCAGCCAGTCCCAGGGGACGCACAACCAATGAATGACAGTGATGAGGTGCTCTCAGCTCAAAGTCTCCAAACAATAGAGGTACATGATGAGCCCACAATGGCACAGAAGCACCAACAGCGGGTATGAGCCCACAATGCAGACTAAACACATAGAGCTGGTATGAGCCCACAATGGCACTGAAACACATAAAGCTGGATGTCTCACAAAGGCACTGAATCATGCAGAGCTAGACTGAGAACCACAATGGCCACAAGTCACCGGCTAAGGTGGCAGCATCTCTAACCCCTTAGAGCTGTGCATCTGTGATTCAGCTGGAACTCTTTAATAATTCACACTGCGATCAATACTGAAATAAAATGGCTCTTACTGGTGAAAGATGCTAATGTATCACACATGGAAAAATAGAGAGGCAGGCTCACTTACCAACTAAATAAGGAGAAATCAGGCGGAGATCTGGAGCACTTGGGTGATTAGCTGGTAGGACGACCTGGTAGGATTTCACTGCCAGCACTACTGAAGCTGTAGAAAGGGTGCAGGGTTTGACACTTGCAATGGAAGGACTTGCATAGACCCAAGGGTTTGCAGCTTGGCTGCGCAGCTGCTGGTGAATCCAACACAAAGGACCCCCTGGAGGCCACTACTCACTGCTCCTCCTCCCTCCTCCCCTAACCTTTCCCTCCCTCTTTTCCTTCTCTCTTGGTGCAACCACAACCCCCTCCCCTTAACCACTGACACCTTTGTCTGTTGAACATGTGGTTATGGCTTCTGATGTTCTTCTCCATGTGGGACATCAGGTCTGCAATGTGTGACTGGGTCACTTTGTAGTAATTCACAGCAATGTGCAGATCTTGTATTTGCACAGGGACTCTTCATCTCTGAACATTCTTATCTTGTCCCCATTACAATTTACCTGCTCTGCACTTTATATCTGCACTAGCAAAAATATCACAGTTATCCATGTGTGTGTGTAATGTATATATAGACAGTTTCAAAATGCACAAACATGCACTAGTGTCTAACATATGTACAAGTGACTGAAACTTTACAAGTGGTTGAAACATAGTAACATAGTAATTGAGGTTGAATAAAGACATACGTCCATCAAGTTCAACCTTCCACCCTCCTTTTTAACCCCTCCTAATAGTTGATCCAGAGGAAGGCAAAAAAAAAAAAAGAAGGCAATCAGAAAATATCCCCGGATCACCAGAACTGCAGTATCCTAATAAAACTGTGTGTGTATGTTTGTGTCAAGGATTTAATTTAAATGTACAATTGGCTGAAACATGTCAAGTGGCTGAAATATGTACAGTCTGAGCATGTACAAGTGGGCTTGAACATGTCACAAGTGGCTGAAAATTTACAAGTGGCTGAAATATGCACAAGTGGCTGAAAACATGTACAAGTGGCTGAAACATTTACAAGTGGCTGAATATGTACAATGTTGAAACATACAAGTGGCTGAAATAGTACAAGTGGCTGAAACGTACAGTGGCTGAAATATGTACAAGTGTCGGAAACATGTACAAGTGTCTGAAACATGTACAAGTGGCTGAAATATGTACAAGTGGCTGAAATATATACAAGTGGCTGAAACATGTACAAGTGGCTGAAATATGTACAATGGCTGAAACATGTACAAGTGGCTGAATATGTACAAGTGGCTGAAACATGTACAAGTGGCTGAAACATGTACAGTGGGAAATATGTCAAGTGGCTGAACATGTACAAGTGGCTAAAATGTACAAGTGGCTGAAACATGTACAAGTGGCTAAAATATGTACAAGTGGCTGAAATACGTAGTGTACAAGTGTGTGAAACATGTATAAGTGCTGAAATATGTACAAGTGGTGAAACATGTACAGTGTTTGAAACATGTCAAGTGGCTGAAACCTACAAGTGGCTGAAACCTGTACAATGGCTGAAATATGTACAAGTGGCTGAAATATGTCAAGTGGCTGAAACATGTACAAGTGGCTGAAACATGTACAAGTGGCTAAAACATGTACAAGTGGCTGAAATATGTACAAGTGCGTGAAACATGTACAGTGGTGAAACTTTACAGTGGCTAAAACATGTACAAGTGGCTGAAACATGTACAAGTGGCTGAAACATGTAACAGTGTAGTCTGTAATTCGGTATGTAGTCTGTAATTCGGTATGTAGTCTGTAATTAGGTATGTAGTCTGTAATTAGGTATGTAGTCTGTAGTTCGGTATGAAGTCTGTAATTCCTATGTAGTCTGTAATTCCGTATGTAGTCTGTAATTCCGTATGTAGTCTGTAATTCCGTATGTAGTCTGTAATTCGGTATGTAGTCTGTAGTTCGGTATGTAGTTTGTAATTCGGTATGTAGTCTGTAATTCGGTATGTAGTCTGTAAGTAGTCTGTAATTCGGTATGTAGTCTGTAAGTAGTCTGTAATTCGGTATGTAGTCTGTAATTCGGTATGTAGTCTGTAAAAATACCGAATTCAGACTAGTACTGAATTACGGACTACATACCGAATTACAGATACCGAATTACTACTTCATACCGAATTACAGACTACGTACCGAATTACGGACTACGTAACCGAATTACGGACTACTTACCGATTACGGACTACGTACCGAATACGGATTATGAATTACGGATTACGTACCGAATTTCAGACTACGTACCGAATTACAGACTACAATACCGAAATCCAGACTACATCACCGAATTACAGACCGAATTACAGACTCTACCGAATTACAGACTACACACCGATTACGACTACAACAACAGACGAATTCGATACCGAATTACAGACTTCATCCGAATTCAGACTACAAACCGAATTACAGACTACGTACCGAATTACGGACTACATACCGAATACGGACTACGTACCGATTACAGACTACGTACCGAATTACAGACTACGTACCGAATTACAGACTACATACCGAATTACAGACTACAATACCGAATTACAGACTACATACCGAATTACAAACTACATACCGAATTACAGACTACACACCGAATTACAGATACCGAATTACAGACTTCATACCGAATTACAGACTACAAACCGAATTACAGACTACATACACACCGAATTAACTACATACCAAATTACAGACTTCATACCGAATTACAGACTACTTACAGACTACATACCGAATTACAGACTCATACCGAATTACAGACTACATACCGAATTACAGACTTCATACCGATTACAGACTTCATACCGAATTACAGACTACATACCGAATTACAGACTTCATACCGAATTACAGACTACTTACAGACTTCATACCGAATTACACTAACATACCAAATTACAGACTACATACCGAATTACAGACTACTACCGAATTACAGACACTTACGACTACATACCGAATTACAGACTACTTACAGACTACATACCGAATTACAAGACTACTACCGAATTACAAACTACATACCGAACTACAGACTACATCCACGTACATACTACATACGGAATTACAGACTACATACGGAATTACGACTACATACGGAATTACAGACTACTACCTAATTACAGACACATACCGAATTACAGACTACACACCGAATTACAACTTCATACCGAATTACAGACTACATATCGAATTACAGACTACACACCAAATTACAGACTAACCAACCGAATTACAGACTACAAACCGAATTACAGACTACATACGGAATTACAGACTACATACGAATTACAACTACATAGAATTACAGACTTCATACCGAACTACAGACTACTCCTAATTCCAGACTACATCCCTAATTACAGACTACATACCGAATTACAGACTACATACCGAATACAGCTACATACCGAATTACAGACTAAGTACTGAATTACGGACTACATACCGAATTACGATACCGAATTACATACTTCATACCGAATCAGACTACGTACCGAATTACGACTACGTACCGAATTACGGACTACTTACCGAATTCCGGACTACGTACCGAATTACGGATTATGAATTACGGATTACGTACCGAATTTAGACTACGTACAGATTACCAGATACATCAGAATACCGAAATCCAGACTTACAATACCGCAATTACAACACACGAACACTACATACCGATCAGACTAAACGACGAACACACCGATTAGGACTAACACCGTACAGATACCGAATTACAGACTTCATACCGATTTACAGACTAAAACCGAATTACAGACTAGTACCAATTACGGACACATACCGAATACGACTACGTACCGAATTACAGACTACGTACCGAATTACAGACTACGTACCGAATTACAGACTACATACCGAATTACAGACTACATACCGAATTACAGACTACATACCGAATTACAGACTACATACCGAATTACAGACTAACAACACCGAATTACAGACCCGATTACAGACTTCATACCGAATACAACTACAAACCGAATACAGACTACACACCGAATTACAGACTACATACCGATACTACATCGAATTACAGACTAATACCGAATTACAGACTACATACCGAATTACAGACTACATACCGAATTACAGACTACACACCGAATTACAGACTACACACCGAATTACAGACTACATACTGAATTACAGACTACATACCGAATTACAGACTACACACCGAATTACGGACTACACACCGAATTACAGATACCGAATTACAGACTTCATATCGAATTACAGACTACATACCGAATTACAGACTACGTACCGAATTACGGACTACACACCGAATTACAGATACCCAATTACAGACTTCATACCGAATTACAGACTATACAAACCGAATTACAGACTACAAACCGAATTCACGACTACATACGAATTACAACTACTACCGAATTACAGACTACATACCGAATTACAGACTACATACCGAATTACAGACTACATACCGAATTACAGACTACAAACCGAATTACAGACTACACACCGAATTACAGACTACATACCGAATTACAGACTACATACCGAATTACAGACTTCATACTGAATTACAGACTACATACCGAATTACAGACTACACACCGAATTACAGACTACATACCGAATTACAGACTTCATACCGAATTACAGACTACAAACCGAATTACAGACTACACACCGAATTACAGACTACATACCGAATTACAGACTACATACCGAATTACAGACTAGTACCGAATACGAATCACACACACCGAATTACAGATACCGAATTACAGACTTCATATCGAATTACAGACTACATACCGAATTACAGACTACGTACCGAATTACGGACTACACACCGAATTACAGATACCCAATTACAGACTTCATACCGAATTACAGACTACAAACCGAATTACAGACTACAAACCGAATTACAGACTACATAACGAATTACAGACTACATACCGAATTACAGACTACATACCGAATTACACACATACCGAATTACAGACTACAAACCGAATTACAGACTACACAACAATCACCGAATTACAGACTACATACCGAATTAACAGACTACATACCAGATTACGACTCATACTGAATTACGACTACATACCGAATTACAGACTAACCACACCGAATTACAGACTACATACCGAATTACAGACTTCATACTGAATTACAGACTACATACCGAATTAGACTACATACCGATTACAGACTACATACCGAATTACAGACTTCATACTGAATTACAGACTACATACCGAATTACAGACTACATAACCGAATTACAGACTACAAACCGAATTACAGCTACACACCGATTACAACTACATAACGAATTACGACTACATACCGAATTCAGACTACATACCGAATTACAGACTTCATACTGAATTACAGACTACATACCGAATTGCCATGCTCATAGTTTCCTAACACCCCCCTCCTCCCATGTAGTAGAGCTGTCAGCAAATCTGTCTGGCCTCCTCCTGACCTGGCTGAATGCGGCGGAAATCAATTAGTATTCACTGGGAAGAGGGAAGGCTACTGGGCTGTTTAAAGACAGAAGATTAAAGATCACTCAGGGACTCATGCAATAAAATTGCAAACACACACTAGCCTGCAGCAACCAATCAAATGTTAACTAACTGCAGTAGCCTGTAACCTGATTGGTTGTTGCAATTAGTAGCGCATTCAAACATCTGCACCTCTTGTGCATCATCAACCCCCTATAGTCTCATAATACTGATCATTTCAGATTTGTGAACACACTCGTAAATACCATATGGTAATAAGAGTATCGCAATGGTATTGCATTAGGCGATCATAAATGTGTAATTGTATATACAGCACCCTGCCAACCCTGAAACTGTAACACTCACACTACTCTCAAGCACTTCTACAAGCATAGGTCAACCCAATGCGTTTGCTACCTCTAAAGGCTGTGTAAGCTCTGAGAGCTTTCGCATATGGAGGAATCCCTGGGTAGACCCTCTAGTCATTTGCCGTGACATCATCCATCATGGCCAAGACAGATGGGTCTACACAGAAGAGCCAGGAGATCCAGTACAGGGAGTAAACTTGAGAGGAGTGTATTACGGTTTTGGGTTTGGGGTGGCCACGACTGACTGCTGCTACCCAACATAATCGAGAATCAGCAGGAGTAAGGGCTCTTCCCACTACATCAGTTTGTATCCGTTCTTCAAACACAGGTGCGTTTATGTCTATGTCTACAGCTAACTAAATCTCAACAATAGGGATTCATTAAGATTTCAGCACCTTGGAGAGCATCTGCCTATCTACATAACATGTGTATGAACCAATGCTGTACAACACTGTCTATCTGCGTCACAGTGTATGATACCCAATGCTGTACCAACCATTTATCTGCGTCACAGTGTAATACCCAATGCTGTACACACCATCTCTGCGTCACAGTGTATGATACCCAATGCTGTACACACCATCTATCTGCGTCACAATGTATGATTCCCAATGCTGTACCACTGTCTATCTGCGTCACAGTGTATGATACCCAATGCTGTACACACCATCTATCTGCGTCACAGTGTATGTATACCCAATGCTGTACACACCATCTATCTGCGTCACAGTGTTGATACCCAATGCTGTACAACCCTCTATCTGCGTCACAGTGTATGATACCACAATGCTGTACACACCACGTCTATCTGCGTCACAGTGTATGATTCCCAATCTGTACGCACCTTCGATCTGCGTCACAATGTATGATTCCCACAGCTGTACGCACCATCTATCTGCGTCACGTGTATGATACCCAATGCTGTACACACCGTCTATCTGCGTCACAGTGTATGATTCCCAATGCTGTACACACACCGTCGATCTGCGTCACAATGTATGATTCCCAACGCTGTACGCACCATCTATCTGCGTCACAGTGTATGATACCCAATGCTGTACACACCGTCTATCTGCGTCACAGTGTATGATTCCCAATGCTGTACACACCATCTATTGCGTCACAGTGTATGATTCCCAATGCTGTACACACACCGTCTATCTGCGTCACAGTGTATGATTCCCAATGCTGTACACACTGTCTATCTGCGTCACAGTGTATGATTCCCAATGCTGTACACACCATCTATCTGCGTCACAGTGTATGATTCCCAATGCTGTACACACCGTCTATCTGCGTCACAGTGTATGATTCCCAACGCTGTACGCACCGTCTATCTGCGTCACAGTGTATGATTCCCAACGCTGTACGCACCGTCTATCTGCGTCACAGTGTATGATACCCAATGCTGTACACACCGTCTATCTGCGTCACAGTGTATGATTCCCAATGCTGTACACACTGTCTATCTGCGTCACAGTGTAGATTCCCAATGCTGTACACACCATCTATCTGCGTCACAGTGTATGATTCCCAATGCTGTACACACCGTCTATCTGCGTCACAGTGTAGATTCCCAACGCTGTACCACCGTCTATCTGCGTCACAGTTATGATTCCCAACGCTGTACGCACCGTCTATCTGCGTCACAGTGTGATTTCCAACGCTGTATACACCGTCTATCTGCGTCACAGTGTATGATACCCAATGCTGTACGCACTATCTATCTGCGTCACAGTGTATGATTCCCAATGCTGTACACACCGTCTATCTGCGTCACAGTGTATGATTCCCAACGCTGTACGCACCGTCTATCTGCGTCACAGTGTATGATTCCCACTGCTGTACGCACCGTCTATCTGCGTCACAGTGTATGATACCCAATGCTGTACGCACTATCTATCTGCGTCACAGTGTATGATTCCCAATGCTGTACGCACCGTCTATCTGCGTCACAGTGTATGATTCCCAATGCTGTACACACTGTCTATCTGCGTCACAATGTATGATACCCAATGCTAAACACACCACTTATCTGTGTAACAATGTATGATACCCAATGCTGTCCAAACTGCCTATCTGTGTCAAAGTATGACACCCAATTCTGTACACACCACCTCACAGAGTATAATACCCAATTCTGTACACACCACCTATCTGCGTCAGTGTATGATACCCAATGCTAAACACACTGCCCATCTGTGTCACAGTATATGATACCTAATACTGTACACACCACCTATCTGTGTCACAGTGTACATGTATACCCAGCCTTATACTGTACACACCACGAAATCCAATTCTGTACATACCACCTTTCTGTGTCACAATATATGATAACCAATGCTGTATGATACCTAATGGTGTACACCACCGATCTGTGACACAGTGTACAATACTCAAATCTGTACACACCACCTATCTGCGTCACATTGTATGATACCCAATGCTAAACACACTACTTATCTGTGTAACAGTGTATGATACCCAATGCTGTCCACACTGCCTATTTGTGTCAGAGAGTATGACACCCAATTCTGTACACACCACCCCCCACAGAGTATGATACCCAATTATGTACACACCACCTATCTGCATCACAATGTATGATACCCAATGCTAAACAAACTGCCCATCCGTGTCACAGTATATGATACCTAATACTGTACACACCACCTATCTGTGTCACAGTGTACAATACCCAATTCTGTACACACCGCCTATCTGTGTCACAGTGTACAATATCCAATTCTGTACACATTGGCTATTTGTGTCACAATGTATGATACCAATGCTGTATGATACCCAATGTGTACACACCACCTGTGTCACAGTGTATGATACCCAATGCTGTACACACCACCTATCTGTGTCAGTGTCTGATACCAATTCTGTACACACCGCCTATCCATGTCACAGTGTATGATTCCCAATGCTGTACATTACGCCTATCCGTGTCACAGCATATGATACCCAATGGTCTACACACTGCCTAGCCATGTCACCCAATGCTGTACAGACCGCCTACCCATGTCATAGTGTATGTATACCCAATGCTGTACACACCATTGTATCTTTGTCCCAGGGTACGATACTCCCAATTCTGTCCACACCCGCCTACTGTATCTTTGTCACAGAGTATGATACACATTTCCGTACACACTGCCTATCAAAGTCACTGTGTATGATACCCAATGCTGTCAACACCGCCTATCAGTATCACATGTATGATACCCAATGCTGTACAACCACCTATCCGTGTCACAGAGTATGATACCCAATTCCGTACTTACTGCCTATCTACGCTACTGTGTACAATAACCAATGTGGTCCACACGCCTACCTGTGTCACATGTATGATACCCAATGTTGTACATGCCGCCTATCCCTGTCAGTGTATGATACCCAATGCTGTCACACTGTCTATCTGTGTCACAGTGTAAAATACCCATTGCTGTAAACACCACTTATTCGTGTTACAGTGTATGATTTCTAATGCTGTGTGTAACCAATGCTGTACACACAGCCTATCCGTGTCCTAGTGTATGATACCAAATACCCTACACACTGCCTATCTGTGTCCCAGTGTATAACCAATGCTGTACACACCTCCTATCCATGTCCCAGTGTATGTTACCCAATGCTGTACCACACTGTCTATTTGTGTCACAGTGTATGATAACCAATGCTGTACACACTGTCTATTTGTGTCACAGTGTATGATAACCAATCTGTACATACCACCTATCCATGTCCTAGTGTATGATAATTAATGCTGTACACACCATCTATCCGTGTCACAGTGTATGATATCCAATGCTGTACATTCTGCCTATCCGTGTTATAATGTTGATAACACATGCTGTACATTCCGATATCGAACAATGTAAAAACAAATTTCACTGCTAAGTAACCCCATCAATTAAGCTTTAGAATCACAGCCAGTGCCCCCCTGTTGGGCATACAATGGAGTAATGCTGGAGTACTATATTCTGCCAAACCTTGGATCGTATATACCAGTAATGTTGAACCATGGCATTTTAGATGTTTGAAATCTATAATGCAATAAAAGCATGCAGGGAGTTGTAGTTTCTAAACACCTGAAGACCCAGGTTCAACATCACTGGTCTATACTTAATAGCCGTTCAAGTCTTTATAATATTGGGGTATGTCTTTTTAAAAATCTTTTACACATTGTTACCAATTCTAAATGCTAAAATTGTTTACCTTATTAACCTGACTTCTACCTTCCTAATCTATCCCCTCTATAGCTAATGATCGGTATCCGCAACCATTTATTGGCAGGGTGTTAATTTTAATGGCAAATATTGTCAACGCTATTGTTTTTGTTTTTTTCTGCTATAGAGTGAAACCACAAATATATTAATCTATGAAACGTGGTGGATTTGATTTAAAGGGACAGAACCCCCATTTCAGCCATTCCTTTGTATGTACTGCAGTGCTTGATTACTGGCAGCAGGTTAAAGTGTGATTCCTTTTGTTAAATAGGCTGCTATAAAGAATCGTTTTATTGCTGACGTGTCTATTTTGGGCCGAATCTGGTCAGGGACCTAGATGAGGGTTTGGAGGTCATCTCTAGATCACAGGTCCCTTCTTGCTGGTCCAGATAAGCTTAACAAGAGCAGGTCATTCGCTGCTCTGCACAGATGGATATTCTATACCGTCAATAAGGCCACTGTCTGAATGAATGATGTTCCATTCATTTGCCTCAATGAATATACATAGAAGCTGCCAACCCCCTCCCCTGCTTATAGTCTGATTTTTAAGCAAGTTGCTGCCCTTCCTTTCTTTCTCCCTTGGTCCATACCTACCTTGTCTGGAGGTGGGAACTGTAGCTGGTTGACATCCAAAGGGGTCATCATTGGGATAGTATCAAATCCATCCTCGCAAATTGGTGGCTTCGCCCCCTTTTCACTGAAATTATTTCCCAATTTCACCATCGTTCCCGTTACAGAGCCTTTTCCCTGCAAAGCAAGCGACAAATCAACTAGAAACTCGGTTCACAGCACCAACACCACCTCCTCCAGCCAGTCCCAGGGGACGCCACAACCAATGAATGACAGTGATGAGGTGCTCTCAGCTCAAAGTCTCCAAACAATAGAGGTACATGATGAGCCCACAATGGCACAGAAGCACCAACAGCGGGTTGAGCCCACATGGCACTAAAACACATAGAGCTGGTATGAGCCCACAATGGCACTGCACATAAAGCTGGCATGTGCTCACAAAGGCACTGAATCATGCAGAGCTAGACTGAGACCACAATGGCCCAAAGTCACCGGCTAAGGTGGCAGCATCTCTAACCCCTTAGAGCTGTGCATCTGTGATTCAGCTGGAACTCTTTAATAATTCACACTGCGATCAATACTGAAATAAAATGGCTCTTACTGGTGAAAGATGCTAATGTATCACACATGGAAAAATAGAGAGGCAGGCTCACTTACCAACTAAATAAGGAGAAATCAGGGCGGAGATCTGGAGCACTTGGGTGATTAGCTGGTAGGACAGACCTGGTAGGATTTCACTGCCAGCACTACTGAAGCTGTAGAAAGGGTGCAGGGTTTGACACTTGCAGATGGAAGGACTTGCATAGACCCAAGGGTTTGCAGCTTGGAGGCTGCAGCTGCTGGTGAATCCAACACAAAGCCCCCTGGAGGCCACTACTCACTGCTCCTCCTCCCTCCTCCCCTAACACTTTCCCTCCCTCTTTTCCTTCTCTCTTGGTGCAAAACCACAAACCCTCCTCCCTTAACCACTGACACCTTTGTCTGTTGAACATGTGGTTAATGGGCTTCTGATGTTCTTCTCCATGTGGATCATCAGGTCTGCAATGTGTGACTGGGTCACTTTGTAGTAATTCACAGCAATGTGCAGATCTTGTTATTGCACGGGACTCTTCATCTCTGAACATTCTTTCTTGTCCCCATTACAATTTACCTGCTCTGCCACTTTATACTGCACTAGCACAAAATATCACAGTTATCCAGTGTGTGTGTATATGTATATATGACAGTTTCAAAATGCACAAACATGCACTAGTGTCTAACATATGTACAAGTGACTGAAACATGTACAAGTGGTTGAAACATAGTAACATAGTAATTGAGGTTGAATAAAGACATACGTCCATCAAGTTCAACCTTCCACCTCCTTTTTACCCCTCCTAATAGTTGATCCAGAGGAAGGCAAAAAAAAAAAAAGAAGGCAATCAAAAATATCCCCGGATCAACCAGAACTGCAGTATCCAATTAAACTTGTGTGTGTGTTTGTGTCAAGGATTTAATTTAAATGTACAATTGGCTGAAACATGTACAAGTGGCTGAAATATGTACAAGTGGCTGAAGCATGTACAAGTGGCTGAAACATTGTACAAGTGGCTGAAAATTTACAAGTGGCTGAAATATGCACAAGTGGCTGAAACATGTACAAGGCTGAAACATTTACAATGGCTGAAATATGTACAAGGATTGAAACATACAAGTGGCTGAAATATGTACATAGTGGCTGAAACGTACAAGTGGCTGAAATATGTAACAAGTGTCTGAAACATGTACAAGTGTCTGAAACATGTCACAAGTGGCTGAAATATGTACAAGTGGCTGAAATATTACAAGTGGCTGAAACATGTACAAGTGGCTGAATATGTACAGTGGCTGAAACAGGTACAAGTGGCTGAAATATGTACAATTGGCTGAAACATGTACAAGTGGCTGAAACTGTACAAGTGGCTGAAATATGTACAAGTGGCTGAAACATGTACAAGTGGCGAAAAATGTACAAGTGGCTGAAACATGTACAGTGGCTAAAATATTACAAGTGGCGAAATACGTATGTACAAGTGTGTGAACATGTATAAGTGGCTGAAATATGTACAAGTGGATGAAACATGTACAAGTTTTGAACATTCAAGTGCTGAAACCTGTACAAGGCTGAAACCTGTACAAGTGGCTGAATTGTACAAGTGGCTGAAATATGTACAAGTGGCTGAACATGTCACAAGTGGCTGAAACATGTACAATGGCTAAAACATGTACAAGTGGCTGAAATATGTAACAAGTGGCTGAAACATGTACAAGTGGCTGAACATTACAAGTGGCTAAAACATGTACAAGTGGCTGAAACATGTACAAGTGCTGAAACATGTACAGTGCTAAAACATGTTCAAGGGGCTGAACATGTACAAGTTCCCTGATTTTTTACGCCCCGTAATCGAAGTTCTCTTTTTAGTTGATTTAGAAGAACAGTGAGTTCCCCTGTATTTGGCCAATAATAGAATAATCCACCATGTGTTGGTGTTAAATCAGGACCATGGCTCAGCTGTAGGATCGATGGAATCGGACAAAAGTTTCAACTGGTCTCTATTGTCTCCCTAATATGGGGCTCCCCGACATAAAGAGAGACCGTGTCTGGGTAGATTCTACAAATTACCTACAGATGAATTTAGCAATACAAATAATGATTGGAAGGAGCCATATATATATAATTGTAACTGTATAGCAATCAGGAGCTCCCTATACACACAGATATATCTATATATGAGTACATAGGCTGCCATTCCTGTAATGGGCTTAGTTATCCTGTATATTGAACATGAGTGCAATATGTATGGAACAACAAAGGATGTGGTGAATAGATGCCTGGACTAAAATAGAAGGTGATATTGTTTAAAGGGAAGTTCAGTGCAAATACATATACTTTTCAGAAAAAAGAGCAGTATTTTTCTATCCCAATGACCTTAATCTGCCCATTCAGCATTTTGTCTGTGTATAAATAAATACAACTGAAATACTGACTTCCTGTTTGTAGGACCCCTAATAGAGACAGTTATGGTTTTGCCCTTGACCCAGCGCCTGGGTAGATTCAGCTGCTCAGTAGAGATCTGAGCATGTTTGACCCATCCGACAGCCAATCATAGAAATTACTGTTAGGAACATTCCAAGGATGTGTTCATCCTGGAAAGAAAAGGACTGTTAGGACCTGAAATCTCAGCTCACTAATGTCAACAGCAGGGACAGCAAAGGGTATGAAATAAACACTGATTTTTCAGAATGTTAGAATAACTAAGAAGGCTTACACAAACTAACAATGTAACAAATATTGATATTTCCACTGAACTGTCCCTTTAAAGGGACAGTAACACCAAATACCACTATATTGTCTTGAAACACACAAACACTCTGTTTGAAAATAAACAAATTCTTTGTGTAAAATAAACCAAATCGTAGCTGTGGAAGCAGCAGCCATACGGAATATATTAGAGCTACACAAACCACTTTGTATAGCAAATAACAGATTTTTAGAAAACATCCAATTTAGTATTTAACTTTATGATAACAGATTCAATCATGGCCCGCTACACACCGTGAATAACATTATGGTGAATAGACGTCCTCTGGCAAAGAAATATTTATCTGAGATTGTGCCACAATGCTTTTGTGTTTGTCCGCCAATATTTCGACCCTATTGACCGAGTCACAATATCGCAGCGCGTGTACCCGCCTTAGAGGCTAATAAGCATGTCACTTTTAAATATCCCCCCTTCAAATATCGAGGCTAGGGCATTATTGGTTATTAACGATAGCGCTGGTTGTCTGCGACATGGCAGTTAGCAGTTACGCCCACCTGTTATTTTATGAAGGGAGTTGGAATATTTCAGCTGCATTTCTAAAATATGACCACGGTCAGTGAACATCATAGTGGCCATTTATTGTCAATACCTCAGGTCTTGGCCACACTAGCACATTTCTCACGCATTTAGGATTGCGATCTATGAGAAATGCATGTCAATGTGGCTACATTGCTGCGATGTGCTGCATTCCATTTTCGTAGTACATACGTTCACCATCGCAAAACTGCGCAAATCGCATTGCAACACGTGTGAAACATGTACCAATGCATGCATGCTTTTCACCGTATTACCATCCATGTGGCCTCATCCAAAGGGTCGTAGAATAATGCAAGTTATCAGTATCAAAGTAATATACTGGTTCCTCTAATGTAGGATACAGCTACACTAATAAGTCCACTAAAATTGGATTACACATGCAATTTTCAGACTCCGTTGGAATCGTTTGTAAATTTGTGGTGAGTCTCAATCACACACCCCTAATGGACATTGCTATACTGTTGTAAAGACCGGATACTTTTACCAGTGGATATTTATCAGCTGTCCCTGTCCTTATCCAGGCTCATGGCTTTGCTCTGGTGCACGCTAGTCTTAGAAAAGAAATTCAGTAGAATTTTCACTGAACGTTCGGCTTGTACCTCACCAAGGGAAATAAGTGCACCCGGGTGATAATGTGAATTCACAGTTAACTCTCTGCACCCCGGTATTTCACTACCAGCTGAACCGGTATGTACTGGTGGGATTTCTTCTCAGTTTCTGAAGGTGCTGTGCTTGAAATATTCCAATTATCCATGTATGCAGCTGGGACTACTGAGCGAATACAATTCTGCCAAGTTAAAAGTTGGCCTTGCGGCGCCATATTATTGGCCCATCTGGCTGATAATACAATCAGACAAATTTTCGCTCATCCCATATAAAACCAGGCGTATGTTATTGACAAATTTATTGGCGGATTCCGTCCACAGCGCACTAATCAGCCAATATCGCTTGATCTATGGCCACCATAGTATCTTGTCTCTCAGAAAGCTCCAAACTGAATCTACTAATTCCAGATGATTCATTTGATGATTTCAGAGGTTGGAAATACAGATTACAGCTATTGGGATCCTTAAGGCCTTTTGGGCTAGCCACATCAATACGTTTTAGCGTGCAAACCAATTGGTCTGGCCACACCAGGTGCGCTCCCCTGCGATCCACCAATTGGAGCACACACGTTTAGCATTTTTTGCACAATCATGAGATCCCCCATTGTGCAAAAGTACACAACAACACTTTTTTTACATGCGCATTGCGTGTATGTTTCCTGCAAGCTACTATGCCTTCAGTGTGCCGCTCGCCCTTATTCTGTATTTTTTTCATACATTACTTTAGAGCACAGCTACATACAGTCAAGTAACAAGGGTAATCCTGCACACTCTGTAAAATATCATATAGATCCTTGCTGAGTGCAAGGGTAAACCGTGGTTGGAGGTCAGATATCAGTTATAGATAAAACACCATGCACATCAGTCTTAAACACCCCATGTATTTTAATGCTTCATACCACAGGGTACACAGTGTAACGTTTTGGTACACAAGCTGTACCTTATCAGCCAACAGTTCATAAGACTACACAGCTACATACAGGTAGCCTAGAGTTCCCCCATTTCTAGACTACCATTCATCTAATTGTTTCCTATTACTATATGTACAGTTATGCCCCTACCATGAAGCAAACTTAAACATGGAACACTTAAAGTTAGCAGTAAAAAAATACTCCTTCCTGCAATCATGCATTTCACAGCACCAGTCCACCAATCAGTCTTAAGTCATCCCTCCAGTCCACCAATCGTGTCAGCCCACCACACCCACCTCCAAAGCCATGCATATGTTTCCTGATGAAGCCACACCCACTTCACGTGCCGCCACCCATCTCTGATAGGCGGCATTTAAAAGTTGTTTCAGGTGTCAAAAACCCTAGGAACACCTCTGCTTAAAGGACCATATAATGCAGAAAAAAGCAATTTAACAATGTGTATCTGAATCCTATGATAAAATGGGAAGTAGGAGCTTGTAGTCCTTCCTCTCAATTTTTTTCTTTTCAGCTGATAAACTCATCCATGTGCGCTTCCGGTTTGCGCCAGACCCCCTGACTTTGTTCTCTTGTTTTTGCATGCGGTGCTCATATGCAGAGGAAATAAAGCCATGAGACAGACATTAACTAAACCCTGGGGGCTCCTGCTAATTTACTTCTATTAAACTGGACTAGCGGGCTCTGGGTTGAGGGGGATTTAGCGTAAGTGACACTGTGTTTAGCTCTAATGAGTTCTAGCATGGAAATAAAGCCACTTGCTGGAAAGAAAAAATATTGATTAAATTGCCATAGCGATAATCTAGTCCCAGCATGCTCGAGACCTTGTTACATTAGTAGCTGTACCAGAATATACAACAATGCACAAACAGACAATGATTTGATATTCCAGTTGCTTTGAGACTGCAGCTTGGGCAAGGGAAATGCAGGGTTACATTAAGTTAAGTGCGTCCATAGGTGGAGATACATACGCATGTGAAGGATATATCTTTGAGTGGAGCTGCATTGCACATTGACTAGGTCGAAACCCCCCCAACTGTCCCTTCAGAGTGGGTCTGTCCGGTTTCCTGGAACACCCAGCTGGGGGGAGGCTTAAGAAGCTCTGCCTGGCACACATGGTCCCCTGGTGTTGGGAGGTAGAACAGATTGTATGGGTGATGGTGGCTATTTCCCTGTGGCTAAACTATTTTATTCATTCAACCTAAAATAACTCCAGTAGCCCTCCTGTGTACAGGCACAAGACACTAATGCAATTAGCAGATCTGTGCACTTTAAATGCAATGAGTTTTCCAGTTAGGGCATCCCACTAATTATACTGATTAACCATGAACTATCAGATGATCTGGTCACCCTTCCCTTACAGAAAAGGAAAATCAAACTTCACAATTCTACAGCGGGGAAAGTTACTGCATCTGCTAAATTTTCCAGCCATTCAAGAGTTAAGCATTTCCTTCCATCATATTCCCACAAGCTGCTCAGTGCATTGAACCGTCTGGGCTACTTGTGCATTCAACACATTGTGGAGGCGTCAAGCAAGTCTATGCCCCTCCCCTTCCCAATCATTCTATCACAACAAAGATGTTTCGATGGAGGATGGAGTGCAATAGAATGCGAGCACATCTAGCCAAGCGTGCGCCAAATATCCCGCCTGCCACATGAACTTAATCTATTATTGGATTTAATAAGGGAGGGCCGGGCAGCATGAAGTATCATACCACATGGCATTTTTTCTGATTAGTGCCCTATTTTAACAGATCAGATTCTGAAATGCGACCTTATTTCTTTTTTTCTAATTTGATTATTTTACCTGATCAAACAGCAATAATTCAAATGGACACACGTCGCACTGAACTCACCATATTGAGATGCCCTGTGCTACTCCATACACATCCACCATAAAGAGCACTCTAAGGCAAAGGGACTTAACTGCAAAAATTGGTTTTTGTGCAAGTCCCTTTGAGTGCTCTTTATTGGACTTAATGGGGTATATCCAGTATGTATGTATGTATGTATAGTTTATTTATATAGCGCCACTTGGGGATGCAGCGCTGTACAGTAACAAAATACAATAAAGTCAATAAGTCATACAAGGGAGATAAATACTAGATAGTTCAGTACATAAATATATAATGATATAAATAGAAGTGCTACAACTTTGCCACAAAGCTTACAATCTAGCATACAGTATGTATAGATCCTTTATTGTTAAATTAACCATCTTACAAAAAAGTCTAACCGAAATCCTAGGAATCCTGGTTGCGTTAGTGTGCACAGTATTACTGAATTGGCATCCTCTTACAGTGTTAACACATTTGGTCAGTAGTCTGTAATTCGGTATGTAGTCTGTAATTCGGTATGTAGTCTGTAATTAGGTATGTAGTCTGTAATTAGGTATGTAGTCTGTAGTTCGGTATGAAGTCTGTAATTCCTATGTAGTCTGTAATTCCGTATGTAGTCTGTAATTCCGTATGTAGTCTGTAATTCGGTTTGTAGTCTGTAATTCGGTGTGTAGTCTGTAATTTGGTGTGTAGTCTGTAATTCGATATGTAGTCTGTAATTCGGTATGAAGTCTGTAATTCGGTGTGTAGTCTGTAATTCGGTATGTAGTCTGTAATTAGGTATGTAGTCTGTAATTCCGTATGTAGTCTGTAATTCCGTATGTAGTCTGTAATTCCGTATGTAGTCTGTAATTCGGTATGTAGTCTGTAGTTCGGTATGTAGTTTGTAATTCGGTATGTAGTCTGTAATTCGGTATGTAGTCTGTAAGTAGTCTGTAATTCGGTATGTAGTCTGTAAGTAGTCTGTAATTCGGTATGTAGTCTGTAATTCGGTATGTAGTCTGTAATTTGGTATGTAGTCTGTAATTCGGTATGAAGTCTGTAAGTAGTCTGTAATTCGGTATGAAGTCTGTAATTCGGTATGTAGTCTGTAATTCGGTATGAAGTCTGTAATTCGGTATGAAGTCTGTAATTCGGTATGTAGTCTGTAATTCGGTATGAAGTCTGTAATTCGGTATGAAGTCTGTAATTTGCGAGGCTGCAATGACATCAGAAATCCCAGGATAATTTCTCCACACTGCTGCAGTTCATAGCTAAGAGAGTCACAGCTAAAGGTCACAGTTTGCTTGTAGAACGTCTATAGATTGACAATAAGTAGCGAGAGGCAAACTACAAACCTGTGGGTGTAATTGGCAACCTCCTACTAGTATAATGTCAGTTGCTTGGTCTATAACCTCGCACATGGATTGAATTATTCACCAGAACAAACTGCTGCTGGAAGGATTATGTATTCCTATCACCCTCCTGCCAAGCTAAAAATAATCAATTTCATGATAATTCTGTTTCACTGTACGCTTTGCTTTTTATAAAACAAATTAAAATGTGATAGATAGGGGCTGATTTCCGAGTAGAAGAGCGAGAGGGGGAATAGCAGCTCATGCGGCTGATCATTCTAATTTTATTGACGTGCATTTGTTCGGGTAAACAAGGATATCGGTGCCCTTGGACGTTAGATTGAAATTACTGCTGGAAGCAACAAAAGCGTTGGATCTGTTTCCTTTGTTGGGACAGAGGGTTTTACCATTTGAACCACAGAAGAAAAAAAATTCAAGATTTACCCTTCAATTGCTTGCAGTGTTGGGGCCCACCAGGAAATCTGAGACCAGGGGCCTACGAGGACAAGTTTAGGGCCCCACCTAACATTTCATACAGTCCCATCTTACTCCTACTGATTGTTTATTAAAATGCTTTTGTTACTGTCCCATTGGCTTTGTATTTAAATTTTAGCATTTTTTCTGTTTTTGGGTGGCTGGCTGTGGGCCCACTGAGGGATTCCCCTGTAACCTTGTGGGCCAGTCCCATACCGTTTGCTAAAAACTGCCAGACATTCAGGTTCAAATAGCAGCAATGTATGTTTGGAATTGCTGTCAAACTGAAATACCATTAAACACATTAGGCTGATTCAGCAAAAGCATCGAAGGGATTAAATATAACCCCTGGAGTTTATTGGAGCTTTGTCAGCTTTGCAGACACCTGTCACTGTGCCAATGGACTTTCGTAAATGGTGGAGTCAATGATGAAAGTGAAAACATTTGGGATTTAAAGTTGATACTTTTTATTGGCTACCTAAGATGATGGACCTTTCGGAACACTTTTCCAGAATTGTGCACATTTCTAGTCACTGAACTTTCCAATAAGTGATCCATGTGATGATTTCACGTTGGAGACATCAGCCAATCACTGAAGCCACCGCCGGTCAGGACCCTTTTGGGGCTTCCATGCATTTAAAAGCAGCAGCAGAGAGACAAGGGAACGAGGGCTGGTAAGTATTCTTAAAGAAATGGCTTTAAAAAATATAAAAAGAAGCTTGTTTGATGAGTGGGACCTGTTATGTTGGTGGAACAGACTCATAGATGATTCAGAGATCTAAAGGAGATCTTCACCCAATGGCCTGGTACACACGGTTCAAACAAGAACTGATATTCCTACCCACAGACCTACAGATCAATGAAGTGATCTGTAGCCTGCCGGTATTAAAGTCCCCACACTGATATTTTGTGGCCCATTAAAGGAATGCAGGAACCCCCATGATTTAACAATATGTCTGATCACTCCGACCAACTCATTTTGCATTAAAAATTGTCAGGAGCAATCGGTCTCAAAAATGACAGCTGATATGTTGGCCTAGAGGTTGATTGGCCCTAAATATTGGCCTGTCAGTACCAGCCCTCAGGCCTTTACTTAAAAAGCACTGTCTTAGATAAAACACCTGTGTGTTTGATTAGCCTTAACTTTAATCTAATGTCTTCCATCGGTAGCAATATAAACTCACAAACCAATAGCAAATGGTGGCGATACACAGTTATTTAGTGGTTGCCATGCATATTTGTTTCCATAGCTACAAGGAGAAGCCACTTCACTTTTCATGCTGCAATGCTAGGTATTTTTAGTTATAACCGTATTAGAACTAGGTTTAGCAGTCTTGGTCCTACAGCCAGATTGCTGTCAGGATTACAAACACCTAGAAGTCTGTAATCTTGACAGGTCCTGTTGTATAGCAATAAATTAAACACAAATCCTAACATTGGCACACCCTATTATAACTGAGTGCATGGGTCTAAAATGATCTTGCCAATTAAAGTCGGATTAGCCAATCACTTTTGAGATTTGGGTCTGTTAATGATCACGTCTACCCTTCCTGCTTTCATCAGTGCTCAACATGGATCCTCCATGGACTTTTATTATTCTTTCCAAATATAGAATAACTAAATACGTGGCTCAGTCTTTCAGGGCCTAACCTAATATTTACCTATATATACAATGTTCTTCTTTATCACTGGCTATAGAGGGACACATTGTTTCAGGTTAATCTTTAGAATATCAGTGGACCCCAATTTTGTTCTTTCATATTTCCATACCAGGAAAGAAAACCCTGCATTAGTTCTGCTAGTGCATACAGAAGGAGATGGAGACAAATATAACATAGTAATGGAAAATAAAAAGAATGTGCAAACCTATTACATCCAATATGTTTTAAAGGACAACTGTACAGATGTTGCTGCACCCACTTTTGGCCCATTGCCTAACCAATAGTAAGACACTCTGCAAGAAGCGCCTCTTTCTACTGGGTAGGTGGGGGTGAAGTTTATGCAATACAGTTGTCCTTAAAGTGTTTGGCGGGATCCGTAAAAAGCAAATATAGTGCTGGATATTTAACATCCCAATGATATCGGGGAGCCAAGTAAAATCTGTTTATGATCTTAATTGCTTTCACTTTATTCTTTTAAAGGTTGTGGTAAAAACAAAAACTGAATATGAGCGGGACCATAAGAAAGGCAAATTCCGTGCTCCCAAGATAGCAGAATTTACCATCAGCATCAGCGAAGGGGTGTCTGAGAGGTTCAAGGTAAGAAATATCATTGATGTAGTTATGCGAGTCCCCCTCCAAATGAAAGTGCCTGTGTCCATAGGGCAAGGACACATAATATTACTTGAAAATTTATTTTATTTAGGGAAATGTATTGTATGTTTCTTGATCTGTGACCTTTTATTTATAGAATTCTTCTGTATAAGTTAGGGATTGCTGTCCTGAGTCACCTCGCCCCTTGCTGGGACTAATGGGAAGACGCAATCTCATTGGCTGAGTCCCTGACTCAGTGTAGAGGGTGGGATGAACCAGGACAGCAATCCCTAACCTTAACAGAAGAATTCTGCTAATAAATGTTAAACCCAGGAGTAAGGACCTAGCAATCTAGTTCCTCACCCTGGGTACGTTCATTGGGAGGGAGGTGGGGGAAATTTTATTTTTATAATAGGTAAAATATGAGATGAACTGATATATGTCAAATGAAAGGTGTACTTTATAACTAAGGGCCCTATTTATAGGTGCAGTATCACTAGCTAGTAATTGTATGATCGCTTATACAATACCATTGTGGTACTTTACTACCGCATGGTATTGTATGGCTGAACGGGTGTAAATGTACATTAACAATACCACGGTTTACAGAATATGCCCCTCTGGTTGGTCACAGCACGCCCTAAATATATCATTAAAAGTACACCATAGAACAGGCCCATTACCATTAGGCTCAGTAAGCCTAATGGCGCCTGTGGTTGGAGGGGCGGTTGTCAATCTCCCCCCACCCCTCCACCCCTATAAAGTCTATTTTCTTCCTCCCCCAAAAAAGAGAAAACAGGTGTGGCCTGTGTTTAGGGGTGGGGCCATTTGTATGTCTTTGTGATGATTTGTTTGCAGTTCTGAAGAATAAAGCACATTAGTTGTAAAGAATTCTGAAAATGTTCCAATGTGACAGCTGATCAGCAAATGCCACAGCACTGTAAGGCTGGGTACAGAAGGGCAGATTTTTCCTGTCCAATCAACCGTGTATCTGTGCTGCTTTCGGCTGCAGGCATGACTGCATGATCGGCCATAATTTACCAACATGTCCGACATTGGTCGTGCCCATAGCCGAAACCAGGACAGAGTTGTGTGGTTTGCTACGAGGCCGCACAATCGGTCGTGCGAACTGTCAGCTGCAGCAACCATCACCGCGACCATCAGGGATTTGTCCGGACAAAATATCCTGTTGTGTGTACCCAGCCTTAAGGTGGCCATATACTGAGCCAATATTACGATCAATCTGACATGTGAGTAGATATTTCCATTGACTGAAGTTCCAATTAACTTAATGTAACCTCATAATAACAATATGTATGGTACATCTACGTACAACTAATATTGTACCTCTGTCTATCGGTAACGGTTGGTGTTATATATTACGATCACAATATCCTTTTGTAGTGTATGGTCACCTTTAGCCTCCTATACAGCAGAGCACATAAAGTAATGGAAAGATATGTGTCAGGAAAGACACTGTACTGTTTAACACGCAGCATTTCTATTATTTTAAGCACAGAGCTCTTGCATTATCTGGGACACAGTCATATAAGGGCAGTAGGAGGCAGCACATGACATCATATGACATCACACCTATTGCAGTTATGGACTCTCTCAACAGAATGAGAGGGGAGGACCATATGGACAGATGGCCAGTTTAGTCTAACTGCAGGGAACTAACTTTAAAGGAGAATTCTATCCTAAAAATAATTTTTTGAATAGGATAGTTTGTATTATTGGTTAAGGAGGCCAAATGATTGGCATGTCCGATCGCCAGTGTTCGCTGACGGGCACAAAAGACTGCATGAACACTGCCTGAAGGGTTACACCGAAATATTGGTGGGGGCTGTTTTCTCTGTAACTGAGCTCTGATTTTAAAAAGTGACACTATTTTTGTTCACTTACTGAAATGATTTCATTTTACAATATAGTCGACTGGGAGTCTTATTTCCACATGTTTAATCATACCCCACAACCATCTTGTTTTCCTGGGAATGGGAATGTGGGCATGTCTGGGTCAATAGGGGGTGTGCCCAGTGATATTAGGGGTGTGTTTGGTGACATCTGGGTCAATAGGGGCATGTCCATGATATTAGGGGTGTGTTTGGTGACATTTGGGTGGGGTTATTTTTGGCCCTGTCCCAGTTTGCCAATTTCAGAAGTTGGGATGTATGGCTTTAACCCCTATTGTTTTAACTTCTAAAGACCCCCTGCCATGTCACCTATTTATTAGTTACAGGTCTGATATTGATAGACGTTCTGTTAATATTTCTCTATTTTGCGGTGTTATTAGACTTAAAGGGTATGTCCACCCAAAAATAAACTTTTTATATGTTCTTTATATAATAGCACCAACCTCAAACGCCATGTTCATTTTTCTCAAAATCATTTGCTTTGCCTGATATTTAATGAGATATATATCAGACTGCACTTCCTCTCCACTTCCACTTTAGATGACCCTGAGCTGCAGTTTAGGAAAAAAAAAAATTCTTGCCTGTGTGTGTCTCTCTCTCTCTCTCTCTCTCTCTGGGCTGGCTGGCTGCAGCTGTTGATCCTGGATTTCTTCAGTACACATAACTTTACAGCTGTGATTGGTTATGAGGAAAAGAGGGTGGGATCCAGGGGTCAGACCATTACTGATGCAACTTCCTCTGTTCTCACTGCTGGATGCTAACAGACATGCTCAAGAACATGAAAAGAACAGAGGCAAGGTAATGTAACCTGTCTCTGTTCATCGCTGTATTGGTCCATGCTGCAGGATTAAGCCAGCTACAAAGGTCTGTAACTTTTGAACCACTGGACCGATTTACATGCTGTAAAGTTTGTTTTGGAGCACTTATTTGGGCCAAATAAATATAAAAAGTTAGTTTTGGGGGTGGACTTGCCCTTTAAAGGGTAACCAAGCCTATGAACAAAACTGAATGAGCAGGCAGAACCCCTTGATCCAGAAACAGTAATCTGTGTCTCACCTCTCATTTTGATGAGGGTGCTGGGACATTTGCCTTATTAACTTGGGGTTTGTGCTTTATTTCCCAGCATTCCAGTATCACACAGTGTGGTCACTGACTTATGTTCTACCTACATGCCCAGTCTTAGGCAACCAGAGGAACATATAGGCCATATCAGGCAATAGAGCATGTCACTGAGGTCAAGAGACATGGCCTGACAGTGCACACAGACAAGGTTATTCAGGGAGTTACATTTGATTTAATGGTAGTTAAATAGTTTATTGGTGTTCATGTTTTTTTTTTTTTACAAATATTGGAGTATAAAAATTTGGGTTTAGTTGTCCTTTAATGCGATGTATTTGGAGATATTACTGCCGCATATTGCCGAAACTCTTTGCGCGATAATCATCATTATTATAAATAAATAATAATGCAAATCTCCATTATGAAACCCAGCGTTTATAAACTGGTGATATTAGCCTTTATAAATATTCCCCCGAGTCTCCTTTTCGATTTGGTTTTTTTCTTATCTTAGTTTTACCGTTTTTTTTTTTCTCCTCTGAAATTAATTAGAAACAAAATAACCATTTTGAATTTGATAGTTGAATAAAAATGACTGCAGGTTACACTGCAACAGAGCAGGCCTTCCAATCAATACAATACACAAGTTTATTGGTAATATACTGTTTGAGCTTCAGACTTCAAATACAGATTGAAATAACCCTCTCTCTCAAATATAAAAAGGACTTGTACACTGAAAAAGCAGCACTTAATCTGATGTGTTTGTGTCGCTGCATGGCTTTAATTCAAGATCACCCACTCCCAGTACCCAGCCCCCTGCCAGAATATCTGACTCTCTGTGAGGGCAAGCATGCTCAGTAATCCCTATGAGGCAACTTTGGGAGAGGAAATTTCCCACCATGTAGTTCACATACCAACTGCAGTCTGTCACCATTCCAGCTACGACCAAGCTTTACATAATAGAAGAGGATATGACAGCTCTCTCTCTTTCTCTAGCTCTCTATCTCTATCTCTCTCATATAGCCAGAAGAAAAAAAAAGCCGCTATATACACATTGGTTTAGCATTTTATTATATAGGATATCTCCTTTAAAGGAATGGTTAGGAAATCAATTTCACAGGAATGAAGGTGTAGATATATACCTTTCGCGCGATCCCCTGTGGCCAGAGGTGTTCCTAGGGTTTTTGAAACCTGAAACAACTTTTAAATGCTGCTATTGGCAGACGAGTGGTGACATGATAAGTGGGTGTGGCGTCATCAGGGAAAATAGTGGAGGTGGGTGTGGTGGGCTGACTAACACTGACTGGTGGACTGGAGGGTTGACTTAACACTGATTGGTGGACTGAAGGGCTTACTTAACCCTGATTGGTGGACTGGTGCTGAAATGCAGTATTTTGCCACCTTTTAAGTGTTCTGCAGGGGTGCGCCCTGAGCAAATGTTTCAGTTTGCTTCATGGTAGGGCCACCTCTGCCCGTGGCCGAACTGACAGGTCCCGATTGCTTGCTGTATATTTATGAAAATCTTAGTACTGTACTACAGTTGTATAGAGTCAAATCGATATAGGAATATTCCATAATCTTTCATTAATATATGTTCAATATTGTCAATCATTTTATAGCTATTTTTTGGTCCCAACCCTATTCTGCAAGTCCAAACATCGCCAACCTCAATCCCCAAAGTCAGAGTTAACCAGTGACTATGCCAACCGTATACATGCCAATGTGCATGGCAGCTTTTCACAGAGACATACCCATTCACATCTGTACACCACTACATGTATGGATGGCCATAGATATGCAATTTTCACAGTATATTTCATTGGTATCTGTTGGTACAAGGACCCTACCAATCCCCATGCGTGGTATGGGATATTGTCAGCCATGTGGCCATACACAGAACAATCAGATCCGCAACTTTACCAACGGATATTTTTCATCTTTCCCGACCATGGTCGTTTGTCCGCACTGCAGTCAGTTGGGAACAGTCCCTACACACTGATGATAATGGGTAAATACCGTCATTCCCCGAAGGGGTTTATCCATTATCGTTACCTTTACTGTTACCCTGGATATTCTGTGTCCCCAATAAGGCATCTACATTTTATTTAAAGGTGTTTACAGATCTACCATAGCAACATCATGAGGAAGAGCATTCGGTATCCTTATTGCCCGGGATTTTGTGTACACACGCACACACAGGGGTGTGACTACCAGGGGAGCCAAAGGGGCCCCATCATCTTATTTTCCCTATGACAGATATAACCTTCTCCCTGAGAACCACTGTGAATGAAGGGATAGGGGCCCCATCACAATTTTGCTAGGGGGCCCAGTGATTCCTAGTTACGGTGCTGCGCACACACATATCTCACTAACATGTGTTTGTCGTTTTTACCAGAAATGTAAGAATAAAATGTATATGGAACAGATTCTCCCTTCCCTCCCCCACCTTTTCCCCTGCACTTGCCACTGGGGGATTTTAATGAGTCTTCTGTGTTGCTAAGATATATTGCTAGGTAACCGGTGCATCTGTTTATTTATTTATTTCTGTTATTGTGATTGACTAGGTAATGATCCCTTGTAGGGCCCCCTGATTTGGAACACTATGGAAAAGGTTTTATGTCTGATCGCCGAGATGCTATTGAGTTCCATGTGATCCTTCTCATAGAAGTGCATTGCCATTGCATCACTCTCTCTAAACTGGGATTTCTTATGAATAATTAATCCCACTTGATAAATATGTTAATTAAAAGGGGCGTCCACGTGTACTCCCTCCTGGGTCCTTCCTAATTGTCAATCATAATGTTTGCTGCTGTGGTTGATTTAGAGTGTCCTGAAGGATGTTTTCTGTAACAAAGACAAATATTTACTGTAATTAGTTGTGGTTCTGTCTTGTCTGCTGTGCGGAGTTTCCTAGGGTATTAGAGAGACACAGAGAGGGAGTGCAGGACCTTCTGATCTGTCGATTGACTCTCGATGGTCAGACTTCAGTTAACCTCTTGTATGGTAAGAGAGTTTTCTCAAGCCCCCCATAAACAGGATCGATATTTTGAGCGGTTTGGTAAATTTGATTGAAGCGCTCAAAATATCGATCAAGTGAATTCTGTTTTTCCGCTCGATAATATCGAGCAGTATATCGGAAATACACAGATCGGGCCAGGGGAAAACATTTCCGCTGACCCCCATATTCAAATCCCCATCTTATTTCAAGGGAAATCTTCAGAATGATCAGCGGCGCAAGGTGGGGTTTCCCATCACCAAAAATCCGATCTGACCGGTATTGGAGTCCTCTCAATCAGTTGCAGTTGAATCAAAGTTGCACAAAATCAGCACAAAAGTATTTTACTTGTTTTATTGAACAAGTTGATCACAATGTAAATCAATCAAACGTATGTCTACCCCAAAATAGCTACTTTAAAGGAATGTCCTGTGTCTTGTTAGCTAAATATTTAAAGGGTCCGTTTTAAAGGGGATGGTTACCTTAAAACATTAAGTAACATTAAGTAGCAGTCGTATAACAGAAAGTTCGATTTTTTTATTCATTTATTCTTTTTGTTGGAACAGAAAGAAATAGAATGTAAATCGAAATGGCGAGAAGTCTGGGCTTAAACTTCATCAGGATTCTGATTGTAAGGGTCACTGACTTCCAGAAACCAAATAGCTTTACAGTTGTCAAGTTGGAGTGAGAGCAATTCAGAAACCACTTGACATGAAAAGTAATACGCCGCCACGCTACTTACATAATGCTAGTGTGGAAGATGAATTTCTCCTTGGTTGACGTTCATATTCACATCCCAGCCCATTGCTGTACTGTGTACTGGTAAAGGGATTGATGGTATCTCATTGATGATTAGTGGGTTTTACGGTGGGAATAAAGGAGCAAGCTTTAGGGCCATGGAAGGACATGTAAATGATTTTTTACTATTCTATGGATATTTGTTTTTATTTACACAGGTTTCTAAATGGGTTGTGGTGCTGAAAGGGGTAATTCAACAACATTGCTGCTTTTTAGAGCATTTTATGAGGCTCTCCAATAGTTTCGCATTGACCAAGTCCCCCAGTTTCTTACTCCATTGGAACAGCCCTTATACACCCTGCATTCCTAGTACAATAGTGTAGGTTAGGTTGGGTTTATCATCAGTGTTAGATTTTAATGCTGAGCTCAGGGCGTTACTCCTCTGCTTATTTGCAATTCCGATTCACTGCAGTGTAACAAAAACGCCATCTAGGGGCCATATACGGATGGTGTTCCTGCTGGTGCCTCAGAATAGGTAAGCTATCCTATATACCAGGGGTAGGCAACCAGTAGATCTCCAGATGTTTTAAAACTACAACTCCCAGCATTCCTCTAAAGGTACTCTGTAGTTAGGAAATTCTGGGAGTTGTAGTTTTCAAACATCTGGAGATCTACTGGTTGCCTATGCCTGCTATATACTAACCGAGAGGTGTAAATATGAATAGATCATGAACGCATGAGCTTGAGCACCGCATCATCAACCTTCCTACCACTGTGCGCGCGCCACTGCTGTTGGAGAAGCCGCACACAAGTGCGCACAGAAACCTACTTGCACGCGCGCAAGACCTCAATGCCGCTTCCATAGGAGGAGGAGGGGGGCAGAGAGAGGAAGAGAGAGAGAAGGAAAAGAGAGAGAAAAAGGGGGAGAGAGGGGAGAGGTCTTTAAATGCAGGTTGAACGGGATTTGTGATTGTTTTATAGAATCCAGAGTTTGCTAGTATTTTTAGAAATAGTAGTAGCAAGCATAAAAAATACACCAATTTTCCATTAAATGTAGATAAACTTAATATAGGAAGAAAATTGTGTTAATAAAATGAAAGGGGAAGTTTAACTGATTTGCTGTTTTAAGTCATTAAAATAACAGGTGATTTCACCCCATTTAAGGGGCAACTGTCTGAAAACAAGTTAGGGTGGAATGTAAGAATGCAGTATTTCCTTTAAAATGAGCCGACAAATACATCTCTGGCTGGAGCCTATGAGACATTACATTGGGGTGAATGTTTAAATTTCCTGCTTCCAGTAGGTTGAGTGACATCACCTGACCTCTGCCCCACCTGTCCGCCCCAGGGGTGAAGCATGCTCAGTTAAAGGATAATTATACTCACCTTCCCTCCGCTCCTCTTCTTTGGTCAGTACCATTTACCCAGGGTGAGGACCTGAACCGCTAGGTCCTCACCCCTGGGTTCGCATAACTTGCAGCACAGCCTTACTGAAACGCTGCTCTGGTAGACTCCGCCCCCTCCTCCCCGTCAGGGACGAGGCCAATAGGAAGGCACTCTCTGTACGAGCGTGCCTTCCTATTGGCCTCGTCGTGCAAGGAGAAGAGGGGGCGGAGCCTACCAGAGCAGCGTTTCAGTAAGGCTGTGCTGCAAGTTACGCGAACCCAGGGGTGAGGACCTAGCGGTTCAGGTAGACCTGATCTGATATATTTTTTAAATGAATTACTTACCTAAAAGTGAATGCGGTTGTTGGTGCAGCTCTTCTTACTTTCAATCAACTTCTGGTAAAAGGCTGTTGGCCGCTATCACTCTCTATTGCCCCTTTAAGGCAATGCACCAAGCCAATAGCGGCTCCTTATGCATCGTGCATGGAGTTAACCCATTCCGAATCTTTAACGTCAGCTATTTTCTGGCTTTAAACATTCTGTCCTAAAAGTCTATTGGTTGGTGCATTGGTTGGCTGGCCCTCTTTTTGCACAAGGCTGCAACCGCCATTAAGTTGCTCTTAAAGCTACGTTTATACTTGGTCCATTGCTTACTGCAACTTTTAGCAGTTATTGGCTCGACCCATAAATCTTCATTCTTTAAGTCACCAGGTGCACAGTAAAGGAGCCACCAAAGGTCCATAGTTTATTTTTCAAATAAGTACTAGCAATTTTAAAATAAAACAATTCCAATCTGTCATTGAGTAGCAAATTACATAAACCTAATTATTTTTAAGCTTCTAGCGTTTCCAACAGCCCCATTTTTTTCAGGACCCCTTCCTTCAAGGCCAAAGCTGAGGGGCTATGGGCGTTACTTCTCCTACACATTTGCAAAACATCCAACAAACTGGTTGATTGGTTATTGTGCAATTCAGCTCTCAAATTGTAATTCACCAAAGCATTTCTGGAAATGGACAATATACAGGGCAATGGTGATAACTCTCTAGAGAAGTAGGAAGTTCCCAGATTGGGGGGCTCCATAGGTTCAGATTGAAATCTTTAAATAGTAACTGTGGTCTCCATGCAAGTGGACTCTAGGGTGATGTCTCTAGCTTCTCTGGTTCTTAAAGGACAACTCCACCCTCATAAGAACATCTTCTAGAAATAATGGCCTCTTTAAAACAAGTTGATATACCATAGTTTGTCCTATGAATTCATTACTGTATGCCTGCTATGCCTCTGGATGCCTCATGGAAACTGAGCAATTTAGAAGAGACAGCTAGGGGATTAGCATTCGGTCATTGGCTGTGATGTCAACTGTCAATCTATAACTGACAGTTACTAACTGGAAGAACCAGGAAGCAGAAACGGGCAACAGGACATTGTGCAGAATTTCAGGATAGACTTTTATATTTCAGATTTCAAACTATTACCGTTTAGGGTTTTGGGTGGTGACTTACCTGTATGTAAGTTTTCATTTTAGGACTGGACTTGCCCTTTAAGTTATAGGCTTGTAAAGTTACACACAGACAGTCAGGATAAACAAGGAAGTGTGTGACATTTTCTGAAGCTATTTAAAGACAGTTACAGCAGTAGGATACAAATGGTCATGCTAGTGTCTAAGGCATGGTGGGTGATGCAATGGTGCTGGTGATGTCCGAGCTCAGAGTGCTAGCTGGAAACACCACCCTTTATACTGCTATATACAAGTTTGCATAGATTGCAGCTAGAAGCATGATCCTTGGAGATAGGATCGTTTTAAAGGTAGTAATGTGCTTTTCTTAATAAAGGTAATAAAGGGCACTTGCATGGAGTTACCATTTAAACAGTTAGCCTTTAAATATGGGTTCTTATATATAATAAAAAAAAGCCTTCAAGTTTGCAGTTATTGATTGGTAAGCGCTAATGAAATCTTTTGTGAGGTTTTACAGCACATTTACTATTCCGGCCTCTTATCCATCTGTATAATAGATTGTGGTAGATGGGAATCTTACTGGCTTGATAGAAGCTGGCATTGCACGGATGCTGGAGAGTGAATGGCAGCAGACAGCGTGTGTTTGCAGGGATTGTCACTTTCAGAAAGATTCAGATGCTCCCAGTGGATACGGCCCTCAGCCCAGAGCTGGATAGCAGGAACGCCATATGGTACAAGTCATGGACTGGAAGTCAGACACAGTAAATGCTGCTGAGCAACTGCAGACAAAACTTAAAGGGGGGAAAAAATATCCAACATTCCAATTCTGTCTTGTTCTTTTGTTTCTATCAGTTTCTTTGTTCTGGGGATGTGGCAGAACATTGAACCCAGTGGTGAATTCCCTATGGGGATGCTAAGAGTGGGACAATATAAAGGACAATGGTTGTTCAGCTCTGGCTGCAGTTAGTTTTTGGTAGTTGTATCAAGTGAGGGTAAACATTGGAGCGTCATCTCTCTTTAAAGAAGTAATGGCTGGAATGACTTTTTCTCTGTGTATGTTTAGATGAATCAAACAATGTATATTTAAATATCCCATTCCATCTGTTTCATGAAATACAGTGCAAGTCTGATATCACAGCGGTTTCTATTCATTCGGGCCAAACACGCGAACATTCCTAATGAGCTCCCTATGCTGTATTAGAGGGAGCCTGTAGCAATCCGACAAAAATGTTACTTTCGGACTGAAAGTGCATGATGCCAAGGGTGGTAACTCAACGGCTTTGCGACTTATCCATAGACATTGCCAATATTCATCCCACCGGATCCAATGGGATTTACTGAATATTGGCAATGTGTATGGGCCCCCTAATGATAGGTCTCTATGGATGTGTGCTGCAGTGAAGATAAAGTCTGCCCATACAATATACATTTTGATGCTTAGAAACTTTAGATACATTAGACTCCAGAGTATCTGTTTTTACAATAGAAACATAACACTGTGTCACTTTCCGAGTCTTTAATATCTATATTAAAAAATAATAATAATAATTTGTAATCTGCCTGCAATAGACTGGAACACCCCAGTGCTCTTAATTAGGCTTGTCAGCAAAAAGTCTGGCAAATAATTTCACACCTTGTTCTGCAGAGAAAGGACATTCAAGGTCATGTCTCCTGCTGCTCTCTCTTGCATTAAAGGAACATGCACCCTCTTCCTTTCCAGGTAATTTATTCATCCATTGGAAGTAGTAGGGTGCCATGTTTAGGGGTTATAAAACCTTCCATAGTCGGTCCATATTACATGTTATATTGGAGCACAGACAGAATGACTCATCCATTGTATCAGTTACTATATGAGTAGTAGTCGCCATGTTTGAAAGCATGATTTCATGACCAACGTCCTAAGTAACGTCCTACTTAGGGTTAGGTCCCACTATGCGCGTTGCATTACATTTTCCGTTTTGCGAATCACAATGTAATTTAAAATATAATAGAAATCGCAAGAATCAGTTCCCACTGTATAAGTTGTGTTCCGAATCCATGTGGTCCATTTTTTATCTGTATGCGTGCACGACTTTTGGTCCGTGTGTGTCAGAATCGCACTTTAATAATAAAAATAATGGGGACGCAAAAAAAAAAACACAGACACACACGGACAAACTTATTTTTTGCATAAGACAAATGCATAGAAAAAAACACGTCTGTTAACCTGCAAATGGAGAGGAACACGGGCAAAATGCATTGTCCTAAACGCACTCAAAACGGACAGCAAAACAAACGCACGTAGTGGGACCCAGCCCTTACTCAGTGTGTTCTTGAGATATTTTCCCACCATGGACAGCTCACGTCATTCTTCTCTGCAAGCCTGGCTGCCCAAGGTGAATAGAATATGTTCAATAGCCCATGGCAAAGAATAAGTAAAACCTGTGCCAGTGCATTTAGAATAGAAAATGTTGAACGTGGGCAGATAGGGCAATGCAGTATTCTTTACAAGGCACCTGACCCGCACTCCTTCCTGTGATGTAGTAACTAGTAATGGTTTTGAAAAGTAAATGGTTTCAAATTGGAAAAATAGATTGAGAAATCGGAAAAATGTGTTTGAAAACCGAAAATTCCAAAAATTAAATTCAATAGGGTTCTAATCGGATTTTCAAATGTTCGCCAATTTCGTTTATCTTTAAAAGTAATAAGGAAGGTGAGCTGCATTGTGGGGCTTCTATGCCGATTGAAAACACATAATTACTAATGTATTGAAACGCGTTGGAAACCGTCCTTTAAGGGTTAAGCCACTAATGATAGCGATTGTGACCCGTTAGTGCGTGAGAATCCCAGAGCAGTTCAATGAAGCCTGCTTTTTCCACGCAAGTTGCCATTGGGCAACTGGAGTCTTCTCCGTAAACAGAAGCAAACAGGTTACAGCACAAAACAGTTTTCTTTAACAAATCCTTTTTGCTTGAGATTTAAATAAAACCTTTGAATGTGTAATGTATTTCATTGACATGGCTGAAACTTCAATATAATCCAATCTGCTGGTTTACACGTCCCAGAAAGCAGTTTTTATTGCGCCTCAGATGATCAAAGAACGAAGGAAGCTCCTTAGAAAGATCACTGCATCTATTTTACCAGCACACAAAGGAATAGACTGGCTCTTGTCTGCTCAAAGTAATAAACAAATTGTTATGAGCAAAAGGGGAAGTGGCGGTTTCATCTTCCTGCACAATAATTTGATCAGTATTTTTTCCTCTAGTGACTTCATGAATAAATCTGAAAGAAAAGTGATTCGGAACGAATGGTTAAGGATGTAAAGAGACAGGGTGACTAGATCTGAATTGAAAAGACTTGGTCGGTCTTTCCCCCTATATGTTTCTTTTTATGGTTAATTCGTGCCATGTCAGATTGTTAGATATGGTCAGGCCAGAGGATCTTATGTTGGGTTGGTAGGAATATCAGTGGGTGTTCCACCCCATCGCAGTCCTAAAGGGGTCCATGTCCGATAATTAAAAAGTATTTCGTGGTCCAATTTAATTTAGTCATACACAATAGAATTATTGTCCAATAGCGTATATATTACAATAATATTGCTGCACCTATGGTTACCATTATGTTATTAGTGTCACATGACCAAAACTTTTGTATAGGAATTAAATGACATGTCTTTCCCATAGCCAAATTAAACACCTCACTTCCTCACCCTCCTAACCCCAACAATGCAATACCCACCAGCAGGACATTCTGGAAACCACATCTTCATCCTGAATTCTGAATGTTTGCTGCCCCCCTCTGTCTTCTTTCCAGTTCTTCTGGATTGCAGCAGACAGTGATGGCCATGCTGGCTGACATTATGTACACGACTGACTGCCACTCTCAGAGCTGCTTCCTCTGAGCTTGTGCAAGCTCATTAAGCTCATATGCATCAATATAAGAGGAGGCAACAGCCTTCATTGGAATTAAGATCTGGTTTTAGGAACTTCCTACAGGTCTTGGGGTTTGGTGGGGTGAGGAGGCCAAGTTTAAATTTTCATTTGCTCTATATAATACATTTTAATGGGATTATTTCATTATAAGCTAATAAATGTAAATGTAAATTTGCTAGTTATTTTATATTCTATACTTGGATGCTTGGGTAATATTGATTTTATTGAACACTACAAGAATGCAGGTGATCATGAGTTTTCTTCTCTATCCCCAGGTAACCGTCCTGGTTCTTTTTGCTCTGGCGTTTCTGGCCTGTGTTGTTTTCTTGGTTGTGTACAAAGTCTACAAATATGATCATGCTTGTCCAGCAGGCTTTGTTCTTAAGGTAAGATTAAAAGAATATAAAATAATAAATGCATATGACAGAACATAGACATATAGATGGTGGAACCAATCTATGTACATTCTGTGCGAAATCGTAATTGGCCACCATGCTCCACCTGTCTGTAGTGGATTTCAGCTTGAAATACACCTAATGTTGTTCAAAGGTCTGTTGAACGGATGGTAAACACAAGATGATATTTTCGTCTATATACCTTAACCTTAACACCACAAACTAAACAAAAGAGAAGCAACATATTGGCAATGCCATATTTGAACTACTGGATATCTGGACAGAGCCCTCCCTATCACTACTAGGGTAGATGGTTTTAGGCAAATTTGGGCTATTGCAGTTCATCGTAAAAGTACGATCGCGGACGCAAGTACGATCATTCGTGCAAAATGCCGCAATGGTATTGTATGGGTGTTCGGATATCTACGATCAATGGCATAAATCTATGGTTGGGATCATAAATTTACAACCGCAATTGTAGATTTCCATCTGCGTTCATAATTGTACAATCGAGGCAACGATCATTAAAGGCGCAGTAATGCAAATTAATATAATTATGGCCGGTCGTCTATCCCTACTCATCACTAGGCGCGTTAAAGACATGACCCCCTTTACAGTCGAACTGTGCTCTGTGTATAGAGTATATAGAGATATCACCTGCCAGGTGCGGTAACATTTAATGTGTGAGTTGCAAAGTCAAAAGTGTTCTCACAAGTAGAATTGGTACAGGAGCCCAGATCACCAGAAGTACTGTTTTCCTTACCTTTAGTGCCAAGGCATGCTTATCCTTAATATACCTAAATGTCTTGTTTGTTAATAAGTGATGTTAGACTGAATGAAATATCAATGATTGTCTGTTTTTAATTAGTGTAGGATTTGGCTACATAGCTTTTTCTATTTTTTGCAATGTTGGTGTTGAAAAGCAGTGGATGTTTTGATCTTTGGTATTTTCAGCTCAGACCATTGGACATTTGATAACGATATAAAATCAAAATAATGAGAAACATTCTGTGTACCTTATTTTATTGTTTATTGATAATGGAACCTCTAGAACCCAAATGTTCCATTGCTGTTCTTAAAGGGCATGTCCACCCCCAAAACTATAATCCCCCCCACTACTGGCCCCATCATGTAGTGTAATAAAATCCTTACCTCACATCCCAGCTCCATATGGTTCTCCTGTAGTCCCCCCCAAAGTCCCAAAAACTGCCCACCAGGAGGATAGCAGAGTCCATATAGGATTCTGCCTCCTGTCTCGCCTCCGGGAGAAGTTTGGCATGCGTACTGCAGCCCTTCTTCCCCTCCCGATTAGGATTCCCTCCCCCTACCATAAAACCCTTTTTACCAAACATTCCCCCTGTCCCCCCAGCCCCAACTGCTATAGTTTTATTATTAGAAAGTGCCCCTACTTACCTTCCCTCTTTCCTCCGCTGCACTGAACTCCCAGCAGTCGCGTCTTTGATTGGCTGCCGCTCAGCCAATCACAGACGCGACTGCCGGTTCCGCCCCTCTGCTTGCATTTTCTCGCAAGCAGAGGGCCTGGCAGTGCGGCGGAGGAAAGAGGGAAGGTAAGTAAAGTTTGGGGCACTTTTTAATAATAAAAATATAGCGGTTGGGGCTGGGGGGACAGGGGGAATATAATATCAAATATTTTTTTGAAGGGTGAACATGCCCTTATAAGCTGATACTACTCTATGTAACTGATATCTTGGCCAGTTCACCGCAGACTTAGCGGTTGTCTCTTAACTTCTAATAGCATAGCAATACTATTGGCCAATACCCGGTAATGACCAGTAATCGCTCTCGTTTTTGTTGTTAGATGTGCCCAAAGCTCATTTCTAAATTTTGTTTATACATGGACAATATTATCAACCAATCGCAGCCACCATTATATGGAGCATTACCATTGTTATTTTACAAAGATGCTTTTTCCATTAATGCACACATTAAATATAATAGAGGTGAATGGTTGTTTTGAAGGGCCCTTTATGTAGCTGATTTTACTTAGGGAAATAATTGCCTGTTATGCTTTGATCACTGACATACAAGTGGCATACCAGACGGCTCAACATGTTTTTCTTGTATAATTAATTTGTTGCTTTGTCTGGAAAAGCTGAATGGTATAGGACAGAGACAGAGATGTAAGACCTAAATAGAATGTCCTTCTTCAATCCACATTTATTTCCGGCCACACTGATTATGATGAAGGTAGACATTAGAAGGCTTGTAAAGGACATATCCACCCTTAATTAAAGAAAAACTTGTCAGTTATCTGCCCCAACCCCAACTGATATTTTTCCCAATTTATTACATGAATTTGTAACCAGATATTTAATGTTCTATTCCTTTCTGGGAAAAGTATCCGCCACCTTCCTCTCCTCAATAAACCTTTTATAAGCTTGAGCATGCACGGCCTTGATTGACTGCATGGAGGGAGGAGCCAGCTTACTCTGTCAAAAATATCTAATATTCTAAAATATCTGGTTACAAATACATCTAATAATGTGCTGAATATATCAGTTGGGGTTAGGGGCAGGTAACTGACAAGTAACCAGGTTTTTGTTTTAAGGGTAGAGATTTCCTTTAAGGGTGAGGCCACACTACACTGTGCTCCCGTGTGCGCGTTGCAATCGCGCAATGTTGCGTAATCAGGGTGCATGCGATTGCGCACATTTTTTTTAATCGATAATACACAATCAGTCTCCTAGTTTTCTCGTTTGTTTTCTGTTTAGCACAATAGCAAATGTATGGCCACCTTAATGCCAGTTGGAGAATACCACAGTGTGTTGATTTAATTAGCTTATTGATTCCCTTTTTGCCTTTGCTAATGTTTTTTTTTAGAATAATGATCTCCCTCAATGGCTAGATATGACTAGATAGAAGTTATAAGCTGTTGGCAAATTTTCCAGTCCAAAAAAAGCTGCCAGAAACCAGCAAGTTTTATAATGAATGTGGGTTTTTATTTCTGGAAAGAATTGTGATATATCGGCAAATTAGCCCATTACCGTTCATGTGTTTTCACCATTTTAAAGTTAAGCTAGCCAAAGACATGATGAATGAAAAAAAAGGGTTTCAGGTGACGATTGGATTGTCCCATGGAAATCACTCACTGGTTAATTATCCAGGTTTGAACATCTCCGACAGACACTGCATGATTATAAAGTGCCAGCGGAAAGCTAATTACCTGCTAGGAGCAAGAGGGGTCCACATGCTGACCCCCAGTCCTTATTAAGTGCCTGTATATGATCAGAGGATTATGGGAGAGGAGTGATATAAGAACAATTGCTTATATAAGCAATATTGTTATTGGATTTCTCGTTAAGTCCATGCATGGGCACTGCACTTCCGCAATTGGAACTTATTGGAGTGCCTGCAATAAGCACCAGAAATGATGATCGCATATGCTCTGATACTGCATGGAAGCGCAGCGCATGTAGTGGGGCCGGTCCCATAGGCTACTACATGCCTGTGCTTCCATTAGCACAATCGAATCGCAATCAAACCGCTCTAGTGGGCCCTAGCCCATTCAGACACTCTAGGAGTTAGTATAGCTTTCTAGGTAACCAGATCTTTTGCCAGTAATAGATTTCTAGTCACATTGATCACCTGGGATTTATCTGGCCATTCCTACCTGTAGATATATTTAGTCCTTTCTAAGGTTAATTCACAACAGGTATGCTACGTTTCAGACTTTCTCAAATACCAAGTGTAAAAATAAAAGTGGTCATGGCTTTCAAATAGGTGTATGTGTATATATATATATATATATATATATATATATAGATAGTGTCAGGCCTTTTCCTGCCAGAAGAAATGAATCTGAATTAATCAGATTGTAAGTCATTCTGCAAGGAACATGATAATCTGCCAGTCTTTTATGGTACAAACAAGAGTACACAATGATCTAGACAATGATGACCTGTTTGCACTTGCATAAGATACAATTCATTGTGTTCTGTTTGGGTTTTTCTGCTTTTTTCCCCCCAAAATTGAAACAGAAATTGGGAAGACAAAAGCTTAAACTTCCTTTTCGGTGAAATATTACCATCAGAGGAGATTTGGCAGAAAAGAATCAGTAGCGCCAATAATCACATAAATGACAATCAGTGAAGAGACATTTATATTTTATTACTTAATGCTACATTTAATTACATTTTATTGCTCTCTTTAATTATACATAGTCTTATAACTCTGCCAACAGGAGCCCTAGTTGAATTTTCCTACAATAGGTGGTGAGAATCAGCAGGTCTCGCAACTAGAGAGAATGTCAGCAGGCACAGGCGGTGGAAGCTAAGATATAGGATGGCCTTTATAAAGGATCTGTAAGGCATATTTATAAACCGGCAGTATTGACCAATAGCAGGCAGTAACAGTGTACCCTGCGGTATTAGTATTTTGCACCTAAGCCGTTAATGTACACATGGCATTGTAAACTAGCGGTTGCTATTTGTTTTACAATGTTGGTAAATGCACGGTATCACAAATTTGCTACACTGCTCATTTATAAATCTGGTCTTATATCCTATAAACTAAGACTGTTTTTACCAGCCAGTCATAATAGATTGTTACCAGCAGTTTACGACCATGACGTAAATTAATGCCAGCGGATGCCAATTTCGTGATGGAGTTTTTTCCCCTCAAAAGCAGTGAATAAGAGCCATGAAGATACTGTAAAAAATATTCTTATAAAGGTGCCCAGTGATTAGCCTTGGAGCAATGTCATCAGTTCTGAGTTTGAATCCTCCATGTGACACATTTGCAAGGAGTCTGTGTGGTCTCCCTGTGCATGCGTGGGTTTCCTCCGTGCACTCCCACAGACTCCAGATAAGTGCAGGTCACAGGAGTTTGGGGTGTTCTCACAGAAGTGCGGGAGACTCCCACAACTCCCGGGTAGGGTGGGAGACCTGCACTTGTTATGATAAAAGATATATTTACATCAAAACATGGAAAAGTTTAAGTCAACACAAAGCTACACAGAGGTTGGGATAGGGAACCCAGATACAAACAGAATCCTGAGGGGAAGGAATCGCTTAAAGTGTTGGATTCACTTTAACTGGATCCCCGGAGTTTAAATATGGCACCTAAATAGAGATGGGAAATAACTGTGCCGAACCTAACTCGGCCAGATAACAAATAGTCACTAGTGATAACAAACTGCAACTCTCTGCATGCAACTAATTCCTTCCTCTCTTGGTAGAATGCTGAGAGTTTTTGTAACACTGCATGCTGGAAGAGCTCAGCGGGAGACAAGAAGTGTTTGCCTACACTAGGGGTTAACTAATGACATGGAAATATTTATCTTGCTGTACAGTAGATCAGTTTGTACATACCTGATATTTTCAGTATGTCTCCGTCTCTAACGCTTCAATCAGTCAGTGTCAGTGGAAATGTCTGTGCCGCGTGAGACCCAATTAATCACATTTTTCAAGTTAATAAATCATTGGCAGGCGGCCTATTATCATGAGCATGTTATGTACCACAGCAGGCAAGAGGGGTATAGCTGGAGCATTTCTCAGGGGTTTATACAAATATAGGGTGGGCAAGAGATTATTATATATAGCTATATTATTCTTTATTTCATTCAAGAAAATTATTTAAAGAAAAAAAAAAATCTCTTTATTATAGATAACCCTTTTAAGGGGAAAAGTAGGCTCTTTCTAAAGCTGGGTACACACCGCTGTTGTACATTACCGATAATGCGTGGTATTGCTAAATTGCGATACTGCGCTTAATAAATATGGCTTTATAATTCTTTCCAATCACCTGTGCTGTTTTTTTGTTGATCTGTCCCATTGAAGGCATGCAGAAACACACAGTAAGTGCATCTTAATGTATTCAGCTATAGATTAAGAATAGCCAAATAATTTTTTCAGTATAATTGCCCTTTAATAAGGGTTCAGATCTTTGAAGATGTGTTAGTTGTTTATTACTCTATAATACTAACAACATTACATTTACTTATTATTGTCTAACTTTCACTATTACGTAAATGGTTGCCAACATTGTGGTTGCGAAATACACTAAGCTAATGTCAACAAATACTGCCTCTTATTTCATTACACAGGGGGATTAGTGATAGGTCCCTTATCATGGTCTCCAGTTTTAAAGGGCATGTCCACCCCCAAAACTATAATCCCCCCCACTACTGGCCCCATTGTGTAGTGTACTTTAATCCTTACCTCACATCCCAGCTCCATATGGTTCTCCTGTAGTCCCCCCCAAAGTCCCCAAAAATGCCCACCAGGAGGATAGCAGAGTCCATATAGGACTCTGCCTCCTATCTGGCCTCGAGGAGAAGTTTGGCATGCGCACTGCAGCCCTTCTCCCCCTCCCTCCCTCTCCCTCCCGATTAGCATTCCCTCCCCCTACCATAAAAACCTTTAGGTAAATCATTCCCCCTGTCCCCCCAGCCCCAACCTCTCTTTTTATTAGAAAGTTCCCAAAACTTTACTTACCCGCCCTCTTTCCTCCTCCGAACTGAACTCCCGGCAGCCGCGTCCGTGATTGGCTGCCGCTCAGCCAATCACAGACGCGACTGCCGTCCCCGCCCCTCTGCTTGCATTATCTCGCAAGCAGAGGGCCTGGCAGCGCGGCAGAGGAAAGAGGGCAGGTAAGTAAAAAAATAAATAGAGCGGTTGGGGCTGGGGGGACAGGGGGAATACTATATCAAAACATTTTTTTAAGGGTGGACATACCCTTTAAGAATAATAGAAATGCTTTTTTGGGGGAGGGGGTGTTTTTTTTTAGTGTTTCATCTAAAGAAAGTATTTTTTTTAGACATATAAACAGTTTTTCAGTAATGAATCTATTTGTCTTCTTTCTTAACTTCGACACAAATGATTAATGTCTTTCCTTCCTTCAGTCTTATCTGCGCTCTTATTTTAATCTGACTGGATTCCAATTTTGCACTGTGTCCTTTAGATTTTGTTCTTTATGCTGTTGTACAGTCCCAGTAAATAGAGCATTTTTCTTTGCCTCTGGTTCTCCAAGTCAGCCATAGGAGGGTTCCAAATGGAACAAACAGTATTCAATACTACTGTCGCCTTTGGAAATCAGAATATTTGTTTATGTAATGCTAGAACTATTTAACCTTTGGCCTCTCCCCCCACTATTGTAACCAAACACAAGTCAAAATGCTAAATTAAATAATTACAATAATAATTGTAATATACCCATACAAGCTAAACTTTCCTAACTATAAGGAGATGGTAAGTTCACCAAGAAGCTGTATCACATTGTTCTCCCAAAAGACTGAGCACACTCAAGGATACAAGCTGTGTCTCTCCTCTTCCTTTGCTGTGGCTGTTGATTTATGAAATGAACCTGCGGGTTACTCAAGATCCTTTCCCATAATTTCGCCTCTTTGTGGAAAGTGGTCAAAGTGTATACAGTACGTTTTACATGCTCTCTATTGCACAACAGATCGAAAAAAAGAAGCTGACAGCCAATCATATTACAGCACAGAGACCAATCTTTGTTAGGCACAGATCATGTTAAAGGCACACTAAACCAGATTTCCAGTACATGAAATCTGTATCTATTATTCACAGGGAGATGAGAACACGTATTACCACCTCCCTGTGAATAATATAACAGCTGGGGAACAGAGCAACTCTTACCTGCCAGCACTCCACTCGCGGCTCCTTCTCAGCTGACAGTCACCCTGTCCCAATCGCCTGCCTATTTTTTTTTTTGCCGCGCATGTGCCGAAGATAGGGGCATCTATAATGGTGGCTAATGAACTGGCTGGAAAATTGACTTGTAGACTGTCAGGCAATGCTACTAGAATTCACACACAAGAGAGGTGGTTTTAGAAACAACCTTTCCATCAGTCGCGCTAGACTCCCTATAGAGGACTCTGCCACGGCTGAGGGAAACACAGTACCCAGCTTTCTCCCTATGATGTGTACAGGGAGATCGCTCAGGACTGTGTGTATGCATTTCTTTGAAAGATGACAGACAGGATCTTGCAGATCCAGTCTGTCACCTTTCACTGATCTGTACTGTGTGTACCCAGCTTTAGGTTGGGTGAGGCCATATTAGCAAGACATATTGCCTACGACACATATACTTTGAAAGCTTGGTCAGCATTTTGTGCTGTGTTTTATATTTTAGGTCTTTTATGATTTTTCCACAAAAATCAGGACCAAACATTCATTGCATGGGAAATTTTAAATTTCTTTGTGAACCCCAGATATTGTCTCTGCAGGGACACAGAAAACACTGTATTGTATTTTCTACTTTGTGCATTGTCCAAAGTATAATACACAAGCAGGGTTATTTAATAAAAGTTCTTATAGTTTGAAATGGTGCTAGTTTTGCCCCAACCAATCAGATGTTAGCTTTCAAATGTTGATTAAGATCTGATTGGTTGGGGCAAAATTAGCACCATTTTTTATTGAATCTGCCTTGTGATTTCCAATTATCCTGTAAATTATATTTTCATAAATGGTGCTTAGCTATCATTGTCCCTATCAAAACAGGGAGTAATTTAAAACACAAAGATATTAGAAATCACCTGTAAATTTCTATTACTTGTATAAAACCTGAGACTTCATACTTATGGTCGTAGAACTCTTTGGTTCACCGCCCACAGCCAAACACTCACTGTGAAGTATGAATGCTGCCGGGGGAGATGAGCGAGTTGCGCAATCACAAAGCTGTTTGGTGCTTGTTGTGTGTGGTGGCAGGGGGAGGCCAGTTAGGGTATGGTGTCTGTGCTTGCAAGTTGGGGCAGTGATTATTTATTATTATTATTTATAGTAGGGGGTATATAATGTTTTGTAATATTAATCACCTTAAGGCTACAATGCATTGCTCCCAAATCAAACCCTTTTGGTATAATAAGTGTTTAAGAAAATAATTATGACAGGCCATACTTGTATCAAACACTGCAATACGTTGGAAATTCTGTACCCATTATCACAATTAGCCTTGGATTGAAGTCTATAAAATATAGTAAATACTGCCAGGATTAATAATTCTGTGTGAGGCTCTGAGCCAAGGATGAATGCATCTCTGGCTTCAGTTAAGTGATATGATTGGTATATAGGAGTGACAATCAGTCTGGCGGTTCATTGATTCTTTTTGGTTTAATTCTCTTTTCCTTCCTCAGAACAATCGATGCATTCCAGCGGCTTTGGATAACTACTATTCTGAACAAGATCCCAGTGCGCAAGGAAAGTTTTACACGGTCATAAATCATTACAACCTTGCCAAGCAAACCATCACACGTTCTGTGTCCCCGTGGATGACCGTACTGTCAGAGGAGAAGCTGTCTGAACAAGAGACCGAAGCCTCCCAGAAGTCAGCTTAGCCTGATTGACACCTGGTTTTGTAATGTTAGGGGATTGAGAAGGAACTTTCACATTAAGTAACTGCTTGCTTGCCTCCGGTAGTCAAGCGGTTAAGGATAATTTAGAGGTAACTTGTATTTATGGTTAAAAAGCGCTTCTGTTTACTGGTATTGCTGTGCATACATGACTGTAAAGATCATTCATACAAAACCTGCATTAACCTGACGGGTGCAAAAGTCATCAATGGTTTGCTAAATTTTTCCATTCTGTTTTTTTTAAATTTAATTTTCCAATTACCGATTGGATTAAACAATCACAGTTGGTAGATAAAGATGAGGTTGTTATAGAAGATTTTGATGCCTTTGTGATAAAACTAGAGCTAGGGAATCAATAAATACAATAAAAGTTTATAGAATGTATAAAAAGATCCCATGTAGATCAAACAGCAAATATGCCAGGCAAGTTACCAGAACCAATCTCAAGTTAAAACTAAATAGTTCAGGAATGACGGGCATTTTATTAGGAAACTGTAAATTGCTCAGCCTTTAAAGAACGAATTCTAAACGTGGGTTTCCATAAATGTTCCATCCTTACCTGTCCATGTGTACTGATGACCATATGAAATTGATGTTTTTATAGTTTAGTGAAGTAGCAATATATTTTCATGTACGAGTGTTTTGTCACATGCTGTGATGACGTTAACTGGAGACACACCCCTTCACCGAAGGTTTAATTCAATAACACCTCCATACTTTTGCTGCCTGGTTAACACCAATAAATAAATAACATTAAAGATAGCAAATTTCTTAGGCCTATTTACCCCTAACTATAAAATAATGATGCCTTGTCTAATAGAAGTACCCGCAAAGAGAAAAATCAACACTTTGAAGTTTTTCCGCTGTGAAGAGTAATTACACAGTTGAGAGAATACAATCTCCAAAGAAAGTAAAGTCCAGCAATGCGTACTAGGTATTTAAGCTACGGATGAAAAGACTGAACACGCAGTGAGATGTAACCCAGAAGAAAACTGTCAGTGAGATATTGCTTTCTAGATAATACCCTTCAAAAACAACATGTACAAACTCCTTTGTTAGAAATTCTACAATCATTAGGGCAGGAAAACAAAGAAATTGGCCGCAGCAACAGATATTATTGCCACACAGAGAAAATTGATGTGTGTTTCGATACACCTGTATATTACAAATCATTTTTGAATACTCAGTGAACTTAATGGTATAATGGAATCAAATCTATATTTAAGCAGCAAAATGATAACTTGCCTGCACTGTGCAAGGATTACATTAACCTGCATTTTCACTTCTACTCTAAGGATATTTTAAAAAGCTTGTTTGTTTATTAGCTAACCCAATTGTGTTGGCCACTAAATCTATACAGGTAACGCACACCGTATATATATTTAACTAAGGGTTTTATTATCTTTTTTATGGGCCGAGTAACTAGAGTTTAGTCTAGGACCGTCAAGCTGCTTTAAGTCCCATCCAATTCTAATCTGCTTTGACTGACAATTCTGACATTTTAGACCAAGAATGTTGCAGCATAAAAATGGGAAGTAATAGCACATCATGTAAATGTGATTCAATCTTTTGGTGACATTAACCCTTTTGTGTGTGATGTGCGGTTTGCATTAAAAAAAACCCAAAACACATTGCATTCTTAGTGGATGTACGATTTCTATCCATTTCAATGCTGCAGTTTTTTTATCCTTGTGTAAAGGATTTAGGAATTATAAAACACAAGCAGGGAGATTCAATAAAAGTTCTTATCGTTTAAAATGGTGCTAATTTTGTCCCAACCAATCAGAACTTATGTAACATTTGAAAGCTAACATCTGATTGGTTGGGGCAAAATTAGCACCATTTTAAACGATAAGAACTTTTATTGAATAACCCCCAAGGTCTATTGAATAGACCAGGACTGTACTAAAGTACAGTGCTGCAATCACTTTGTAATAGTTCCTCCATCCCTGCCGCCAGGAGTTTAAGTTGCATTAAGTTGCTCCCTTCAGATTGCATTAAGTTTTGAGCTACATAGCACAAAACTTAAAATCTTTTTTTGCATCAGTTGCAGGCCCCTGCTAGTTAAAACACATGCAACCCCAATATTACATTGGGTAGCATGGGTTTATTGCATTTAGGCCATTACTGCATTTCCCCCTCTCTCTCAAGATTCTGACATTAACTGGCAATACTTTCCCATTTTGTAATAAAGAGAAACCAGTATTAGATGTTTCAGTAAATCTAAATATTCTTGGTGTTACCAGGCAAAAACATTTGGAAATTCTCCTGTAATATTAATAAGCTTTATCATTAACAGCACACATCTCACAGGTGCACACACAAGAGGTAATTGTTCTCACAAGTCACTGGTTAACACATCTCCATTCACAGTATAACATTATAGTTAAATGTTGTTGTGTACGCACATCATCCAATTAGAAATGCTCTGAATCACTGTAATCCTTCTTACCCCCACATATTTGCATATTGACCGGCTCAAAACTACACAGTTCAGATTCATGTCTCTTTAAAAATATAATAATGTGTTTAGGGGACATTAAGCTATAGGTTGCATTATTTTATCTTCATGCTGATTGAATGTGATTTTTTCCAACAGTGAACAATAAGTTATTTTTTTCTTTATTACTTAATAAAAATTTGAAAAAAAACAAACATTTTGGTGGTTTATTTACCCTATGTCTCAGTTTTGTTGGAGGGGCCTCAGCACTGAGAGGCTACTTTCCCTTAATCAGAAATGGGGGTCTTTAATCACCTTGGTCTTCCTACCTTCTTTCCAATTACAATCTATTATGGAAGAACTGGATTAGGCAGGATAGAAAAAGTTCAGTCCTTGTTGACCCCACCAGCCGACCTGTGGTTCGAGGGTGATGCAATATCTCTCTCTATCATGGATTTATATCTTTAAGCTCCATACAATCGACCAGGACAGATCAACAAACAGCAGCCATGGAAAGTTTGCCATGTATACGGGGTTTAAACCACCATTTTTGGCAATGTAGTTAATAGAGTAAATTTTTACACTCTAACAGGAAGATTCAATAAAAGTTCTTATCATTTAAAATGGTGCTAATTTTGCCCCAACCAATCAGAAATTATGTAACATTTGAAAGCTAACATCTGATTAGTTGGGGCAAAATTAGCAGCATTTTAAACGATAAGAACTTTATTGAATAACCCCGTAAGGCAGGAACTACGTAACTGCATGTTTGTTGCGTGAATTAAAATGCATATTTACAGGACAGGGGAAACCAATGTGTGCTCCAGTCCAATCACACTAGAAAAAGAATTGTACCGTGTTAGCCAATGATGAAAGCAAAGACATCTTGGATATAAAATAATACCTTTGATTGACTAACTAAAATGATTGAAAATAAAAGCTTTCAAAGCACTTAGTAAGGAGTGTTTCTAAAGCTTGCAAACTGGATTTCGGGCCTAGGCACTCCTTTTGGCAGTTTAGCCGCTTTCTTCAAAGGTGCTCCCTTCTCAGGTCCTCTACCATGGACCTACTGCTATAGCACAAGCAACAAAGTTCATGAGAGGGGCACTCTTCCGTGAATACAAAATTCTTTATTAGATCACATCAACACAACGTTTCAGGGACACACTGTCCCTTTCATCAGGTGTCCCTTTCATACACCTGATGAAAGGGGCAGTGTGTCCCTGAAATGTTGTGTTGATGTGATCTAATAAAGAGTTTGTATTCAGGAAGAGTGCCCCTCTCATGAACTTTGTTGCTTGTTTCTAACATTTTCAATCATTTTAGTTAGCCAATAAAAGGAATTATTTTATATCCAAGATGTCTTTGCTTATAAAAAAGAAATTGTCACAAACAAAAAAATTAGTGATAACTTGCTGGTATCATTAGATATCATTTGTATATAGGAAATGTCACATAATTGTATTTCTTTATCCTCAGTAATAGTGATACCTTCCTGGTTTCAAAACAAACCTGGTTTCAATTCAAAACTGACTGTTTCAAAACATCTACAGATCCAAAGGAAATTTCGAAAACTTGGAACTTCACATTGAAAAATATTATAAAACCAAAAATTTGAACATTAGATCGAAAAATTGTATTCCAAAATCGAAAAAAATCTGCTTCCATTTGGATTGAATCATTTTTTTTTTTTACATTTTTTTTACTTAAACGGCTGTCAGAACTAAACTCTTCATCTTAGTCTTTACTCAGTAAGATAAAGTGACCTTGGTTTTCTCATCTACAGGAAGCATCTTCCGCTAAACACAACACAATCCCTATTGTGGGTATAGGCCACATTTCTCACAGTTACCAGCATTCTAATACACCTACATAATATAGGAAATTATACTAAAATCAACAAAGATGAGAATGAAGCACTTCTGCATCCACTCAGCTAGGAAGGCAAATTATGTTAATTGTAAATCTGCATTTGATACGGTCACTCATGAAACACTTAAGTAACAAATTACAGACTTGAAAAGTAAATGAGGATTTTAGAGAAATATTGCTGCCCTTGCATGTTAAAATATATATGGTACTAAAGGGCTTACTCTTCCTTACAAATTTACAGCCAACCACTGTACACATAGAAGGGAGGGGTCCTCATTATGGTTTTGCTGAAGAGATGGATCATTTCTAGTTATGCTCCTACTCAAGAAGATTTAATTAACATTTTACTTCTTATAATCTTTTAACTTATTCTGTACTAGAGCTTATATTGTACTTGTTACCCTTAAAGGGCAACTGTGGTCTCTTATATTGGGGTAAATGTTCAAATTTCCTGCTTCCAAGTTGTTTGAGTGGCATCCCCGACCTCTGCCTCATCCCGGAGGTGAAGCATGTTCAGTTAAGACTTAATGCTGGGGTACCTCGGTAAAAAATTGAGGGAGGTTGGTTACATGACTACAAGCTGGTCACATGGTCCAAAACAGTAAGTGTTCAAGCAGGAAATAATATTGCTGAACCTTTCTAACAAAAAACGCTAAAAAATTTTTTTTTTCTAGCAATGTGTTTTAGGTTTTCTTTTGAAGGTACGATGGAAGACTTTTTATATAATCCTTACCAGTTTGAAAGAATTGGAGACCAGAGTTACCCTTTAGGCATGGGATACACCATGAGATATTTCCGGCCAGCCAACCTACTGTACGGTGTGGGGGCGGTCACATCTAAGCTCGTTCGGCCAATATTGCTGTGACCAACAGGTCATTTGTCCCAGCCGAACGTATACTAGTTGTGATTGTTCGATTGGGACAAATAGTCCCCCCGTTTTTCCTTCAAGAGGACAGGAGCAAAATAAGTTCCCATACCTTTTCAGGCACTGGTCCTGGCCACACATACCCAAGATGGATGATTTCTAGTTATGCTCCTACTCCGTACCCCAGCTCAATGAGCTTAGACATGCCCAGTACAAATTTAAGCATTCCCTGACCCCCCCTTTTTTTCTGTTGCAGAATGCTTGTAAGGGAATTCTTATTTGGGAAGAGAGAAAAGAATTATCTAATCAGATATTTTATATCTTAATCTCTGTTAACACATGCGAATGTGGGCCTGATCTGCGACTTATGGGTGGGAGACAAACATATGAAAACTTGGTCCGGCTATATGGCTGTTTGTTCAGCGGCTTTAATGATCAAGCCCAACTGAATGTCCATATACCTAACCATAGTCGCCCATTCATCTCCCACTCATGGGTCAGCCCCACAATCACACGTGTTTACAGCGCTTTACTGTGCTTAAGCAAGAAGTAAATATAAATTGAGGGCTTTCTAATAGATATGAAAATGTAATATTCAGCTAGAAATTACACAGAAAGACTAGTGTGCGATTGATAATTGTAGACTAGAGTCTCTGGCAATAAAGTCGGGCAAATGTAGAGATCGCTTTTAATGCTGCAAAATCTACTTTATGTAAAATGGAGCAGCACAGAGGAGCAAATACGTGGTTTAAGAGTTGCAGATTATTAACATCTTCATGGCTACAGATTGCTTCTTCAAGGCCTTAACTTTTCAAAAATTACAACATTTGTTTAATCGGGACACCGAAAGATTTTACACATACTGCAAACAATAACACCATTTTCCAACATACATTTGGTATTTATTAAAATATAAAGGTGCATATTATGTTAATTGCTAAGGAGTAAAAGTGACACTTTGCATCCGGTTTATTTCATTTAATAATTAACTATCGTACCAGTCTAGGAAGAGCAATGAAAATGAGCACATCACTAAGAAAAAAAGGATCCAGACACGAAACCCGGCATTGTTTTTGATTGCCTGAAACACAAAATAGGATAAGTTAACCTTCTAGTACATACAATTGGTTAGCACTATCTTTAGCTGAAGTTAGGAAAGAAGGCATGCTTTTTGTTACTGAATTTACAAAATGATCTGAACATAGAAGACACCTATGATTTATCTTGGGTGAAACATACCTTAAAAGAGGGATGTGCAACCAGCAGAGCTCCGCCTGTATGAAAACTACAACTTCCAGCATTCCCTGGCTGCCCTCTACTGTTGCAGGATTCTTGTAAAGGAATGCTGGGAGTTATAGTTTGTAAACATCTGAAATAAATCTGATACTGCCTCATGTCCTCCATCCTACTGGAAGCATATTAGCAAATTTCTATAACGGCTCTTGTCATTGCTGAAATTATCCATTGGTTTATTTTTTTCTCCATCTGTATATGGTCTCTTATCACTGCTTATTAGTGCATGACAGAGTTTGACAGTTTTTGCCACCAAAGGGATTCTGGGTATAGAACCTCAGACCATTCCTTCTTAAAGACAGCTGTCAGCCTGAGTGTCTACTTATCCATCAAATTGCAATACAATTCATCATTTTTGAAATAAAGCTAAATGTTCACTTGGGAAAAATTCCAGGAAGCATCAATAGCAATGTGAGCACATTTTAACATTTAATGCATTTTAGGAACAAATATTTAAAGTAAGTTAATTTATCAGCACGTCTGAATAATACAATGTGCATCTCTTTTTCAATTTAATATTTTAGGTTTGGGGTGAAGATTTAATTAACACTTTACGTGCATTATCTTTTAACTTATTCTGTACTAGAGCTTATATTGTACTTTTTACCCTTAAAGGGCAACTGTGGTCTCTTCTATTGGGGTAAATGTTCAAATTTCCTGCTTCCAAGTTGGTTGAGTGACATCCCCTGACCTCTGCCTAATCCCGGGGGTGAAGCATGCTCAGTTAAGACTGAGTAATAGTTTGAAATCTGAAATATATAAGTCTAACCTGTAATCCTGCACAATGTCCTGTTTCCGCTTCCTGGTTCTTCCAGTTAGTAACTGTCAGTTATGGATTTGACAGTTGACATCACAGCCAATGACTGAATGTTAATCCCCTGTCTGCCTCTTCTGAGCATGCCCAGGCTCAGTACAGGTTTCTAAATGGCTCCGTTTCCATGAGGCATCCAGAAGCATAGCAGGCATACAGTAATGAAGTCATAGGACAAAGTATGATATATCAACATATTTTAAAGAGGCCATTCTTTCTAAAAGATGTTCTTAGGAGGGTGGAGTTGTCCTTTAAAGCTAGGTACACACAGTACAGATTTCTGAAAGATGACAGACAAGATCTGCAAGATCCTGTCTGCCATCTTTCAAAGATCTGCATACACACAGTCCCGAGCGGTTCTCCCTATAGGGAGAACGCTCGGGACTGTGTGTTTCCATCGGCCGCGCTAGACTCCTATAGGGAGTCTAGCGCGGCCGATGGAAATTTTCGGCCTTTCCCGAACGAGCGTACGGCCGACCCGATCGTTCGGCGGCCGCGCGCTCGTTCGGGAAACGAACGTACACACAGTAACGATAAAGCCCCGATACTGTTGGATCCGACGGTATCGGGGCTTTATCATTACTGTGTGTACCCAGCTTAAGATTTGTAACAGCCCACGTGCTTGGTGAGTATATAAAGTACATTAGGAAAGCAATTATGTTTAGCACCACAGTGAAATGCAGAGATTAGTAGCTTGGTTATTTAACAATAATGGTCCAATTATGGAAGAGCAATTTATCTTAAGCCATTTATATTGTCTCTTGTATTTTGGTAAATAGGCATTCATGGCATTCTAAACAAACTGTCTGCTTTGTAAGACATTCATTCTGTACACAAATAAGAAAATAATTATTGTAAGTCTGTATTAAATAGGATTCTGAGAAAACACATAAGCAATGCAACTACCTGAAACACGTGGATGTAAATATTTTAGGTGCATTGAGTGAAAGGGACACTAAACGCCATATACCTGTGCCTTGCAAATGTATCATTCACAGGGATGTAAGAACGCTTACTCCTACCTCCATGTGAATAATAGAGTAGGTAAGTTTATCTGTGTAACCCGTGTTCTATTATGAGGAGGTGGGAATAAGCAATCTCACCTCCCTGTGAATAATAAATACATTTGCATGGTACAAATTTTTGTTTATTCAACTTGGCAGCCTGCATGGAACAGCCCATTTCATTAATGGAAGAATTGTCTAAGGTTAAAGGATAACTGTATTGCCTCAATGCATTTTATTTTTGAATTGCTGAGTAAAGGTATGCAGCCCTCTCCATACATTTTTTTCCTGATTTCCAGCCTCTCTCTGCCTTCAATTAGCCATGCTGTGAAGGGGGCATAACGATTTTGTCTGCCTCTTAAGGTGGCGGGAGCGCTCGGTCGCATAAGAAAATTGTATATATTTATGTATGGCCACCTTAACTGTCACTCAAAGCTAGCATGTGAAAAAAAACACTCCTCCACCCACCCAGGATCAGCTGGATTATGTAAGCTGTATCCTAGCAACAGGACATTTCAAGATTGTTTGACTGGTAGGAGGAGGAGAGAGGTTGTAAGACATTCCTACCAGCCAATGACAAGTGTTATGTTAACCATGGCCCTGGGCCGTCTAGGAGGTGGGCATTTAGCACTCATCTTTGCTGTGTGATATCTAAGGAACGGCAGCACGGTTGTAAATGTGAATAAGTGATTTCAGCTGCTGGAAGTGTGGACATGTAATGGGGGGTGTTATTTTTTTGATATTGTTGTCCTTTAAAACCTACCTCTCGTATATCTTCATTTCCTTCTTTTATATTTTCTGTTGCTCCCACAACTAATTGGTGAAGGTTGTCGATATCGGTTTCCTGGTAAACAAAAAAAAATGTAAATATAAATTCAGATCGATAAAGTTTTAACATATCGTATCCCGAGACATGAAACATGATTTTACTGGGAATTAGTAACCATATCTGGAACTTTACTATATAGATGTTTTTGGTTTGCATTTCTTTCCAAATGTTGTCAGTTCTGGGAAAAAATGTGGGCAGTATCATAAAGACATTTAAAACACACCCAACTTTGTATTTAGTTACAGAATGTCTCACTCTCTTGTGTTAGCTTGGCACTGCTGCCCCACTTCTCTCTTAAAGGGACATTATACTAAAAACATTGACTTCCTCATCTTAATCGATAATTGAATACATGTAAGTAGCACTTAGTCTGATTTGTGTGTGTTGCTGCATGCCTTCAAAACAAAAACACATTTTGTTTAGGAGCAGTATCCCCCCTCCCTCTTTTAACCACTCCCACTTCCATCCAACCTGACTTTTACCCCACAAATCAACTGTCAAGCCTGCACACAGCATACAGCATTCCAACTGTCTAAATTCAGTCACCATTCCAGCTACAGTAAAACTACTCACAGAAGAAGTTTTTGAGAGCAAGGAACTTAATTGACAGCTGAAATATAAGACGTTTTAGATTGGATATCTAAAGAAATAGGGGCAGATCAAAAAAAAATGATACAGCGGTGGTTGGGAAGAATTATAGTTTCCAGTTATGGTCAATTTAAAATAACCTATTTTTCGGTATAGATGCCCTTTAATGAGCGGAATATATCACAAATTCTAAAAAACAGACTTTTCATTACATAATGTGCCATGAAGTTTGTGTCCACTACAATTTATTCCACTAGTAAATTACAATTCACATTTTGCACTTCCCTTTAAATATAATGGTTGTGATTCAAACGATCTTCCCCCAGCTGGCACAGGACCATTACAGCGGTAGCCAATGGTTGGAATTAGTGAATTGTAAGCAAACCCAATGTTTACTTACCATAATAAATAACACCACAGGCCTGTCTTAGCAAACCAACAAGTATTACATCTTTCCAAATGACCTTGTAGCATACGGATGATGGGTTGAAACTGTACTGTTCTATTTTTCTACACAAAATTAACTGTGTATCTATGTGTGAGCTTGTAAACATGGAGAGGAGGCAGAAACAGTTTTAAAGGCAGAGGGAAGCAGAAGAGCATTTTGCTGCACAAGAGGTTAGTCCTACATCTGTCAGATTTCTATTGTGGTTTTGGGGTGATTCACCTACATATTTATATTTTGGAGGGGTGAACATGCTCTTTAAAGCTGTCCAAATTAATCTTTCACAATAAAAGGCTATTTGCACAGGATTAGAGGCAACAAACAGAGACTAAGGGAGATTCTAAGATAAAACTTGTAAAAACACCCAACATGATAGGAAATCATTAAAGGACAGTTATACTTTTTAAAAATGTAAAGTTCTTTTGGAAGGGAGGTAGGATTGATTCATCCTACCTTCCAATATAATTTTTTAATGAACGCCAGCACATACAATTTTCATTTCCCAGTTTCTTGGGCTTTCCTGAATTAAGGATAGTTCTGGAGCCAGGAGGATGCCTGACAGTAGCAGTTTCTCCACAAAAAAATATTGGGAGGTAGGAATTACCAATCCTACCTCCCTGCCCGAGGTACTTTTCATTGTAACTTATAGATGTGCCCTATATAGTTCTCTTAAACAGTGAATAAAGGCTCTACAAAAATAATCCCAAAGTGGTCACACCACAAAGAAATCTCTTTCCTATGTAACATTTTAGCATATCTGATGTGAAACTCCAACTATTAGCATGACCCTACTTCAAAGAAGAGAGAAAATGGATACCTTCACAAACACAAAAAAAAACTGGTGCATACCGTATGTATCACATATGTATTAGCAAAATTTACAGTAAATTTCAACTGCCGTGTGAGTTAATCACGTGAAATAAAGTATATTTTTTTGCCTCTCACATTAAATTGATTTCCATTGTATTTAGGGCTGGATTAATAGCCAGTTTGTTATGCAGTGGAACCGAGGACAAAATCAAAGGGAAGTAGCAGAGGCAGGATGAGCTGTAGAAAGATAAATCAGATACTTCTGGCTGTTTGTGAAAAGCTTTTATCCTTCTGCAGCTGAGATGTAACAGAGGACCGGGGAGGTTTAGAGCAGCTAAACTGAAACACTTCATATTGGGGATAGAAAATACATTCTCTTATCTTCTACAAAAATGATTTGATTGAGGACTTCCTACTCCTTCTATTTCTGCTTAATTGCCTTACATTGACAAAACACAACTTCTTAGTGCTGGTGGCAGCAGAAACACAGACCTGAGGAAGTTCAGACATAGGCACCTATTACATGGTCTACAGAAAAATTATTCAATTTCATCATAACAACATTCATTGCTTGCTATGGATACCAATGCTACATTCTGTGTTTCTGTAATGTGATGTGAGTTGAATTGCAAAAGCACTGCAAAAGGAAAAGATGCAATAAGGAGCAAAAATATACATGTATTATTAATTTACAGCAACCAATCTGATGTTTATTCTGGCTACTCACACAAATTCCCTATCTATTCCACTTGTTTAACTTCTAGCATACCTGATAGTTACCATTATTTACCAAGTTTGAACCTTACCAATAGAGATGGACAAGAACTCAAATCCAAGTTCGAGCAGAACTATTTGAGTTCAAACAGACTCTGAATTCTCGAACTATCCCGGACCCGGATTTTCGATAATTATCGAATGTTCGAGGAATGCGAATATGCGAGTAAAATGTCTATTATACCAATATGCAAGTAAATATCGAATTCTCGAATCCGCGCGTAAAATGTCTATTATACCAATACGCGAGTAAATATCGAATTATCGAATCTGCGAGTAAAATGTCTTTTATACTTATATGCGAGTAAATATCGAATTTGTGAGTAAAATGTCTATTATACCTATACACGAGTAAATATCGAATATCGAATCCATGAGTAAAATGTCTATTATACCTATATGCAAGTAAATATGGAATCCGCAAGTAAAATGTCTATACCTATACACGAGTAAATATCGAATATCGAATCCATGAGTAAAATGTCTATTATACCTATATGCGAGTAAATATCGAATCCGCAAGTAAAATGTCTATTATACCTATACGTGAGTAAATATCAAATGATCAAATCTGCAAGTAAAATGTCTATTATACCTATACGCGTGTAGATATCGAATTATCAAAACCGCAAGTAGAAAGTCTATTATACCAATACGCATGTAAATATCGAATATCGAATCCGCAAGTAAAATGTCTATTGTACCAATACGCGAGTAAATATCAAATTCTCGAATCCGTGAGTCGTTCATGGGATAATTATCGAATGTTCGAACGCGAGAGCTCGAAAGTAGCGCGTGTAAGAGTAAAAAGATTTTCGCGAAAGTCCTGGATATTCGAACATGTTCCCCAGAGCATTTCCCAGGTCCCACAGCCATTTACATTAATTTACCTTTCCTTATAGTTTGAAAGTGGACCGAACTTTCCAAAGTTCGGCCATCTCTACTTACCAATAATTAGTTTGCACTACAGATCTACAAATTCACCATAATATAACGCCATGGACAAGACAAAGTTTGTGAAACAATTACATATTGTTTATCTTTAATATTTTAACGAGACAATTACAAAATAAACATACCCAGATACTACTTATATTTTGCATTCCTCCTTTATTAATTTCTCCCAGTTATAAAAACTTTCTGCTATTTTCTGTCCAGTTTATTCGTACATACATATTTCTGCACCACATTTAAAAAAGCATAGCAAATAAAGAAGAACCAAATCCAGTTCAGGAGGAAAGTGAGGCAGGATTCTATGGACAAATTATCATAGAAGTAAGCAGAGGTCATATTAATTCTATCATATTAACCAATAGTGCATCTTATTAACCCAGCTGATGCCTGTAATGAGCTTCATTTGTCATCCAAATGAGACGAGAGTTATTTTATGCTATGAATGGCTACTGTGACTCATCACTGCTATTTTCCCTGAATTCGCCATTACAGAGCAATAGAGGTTAAAAGGATATCATTAATGTGTGATGAAAAATGGTATAAAGGCATTGGATGTGATCTGATGCACAATAAAACGCTGTAAAATGACAAATCTAAAGTCTACATTACAAGTATAGTTGCCTGGTTTTGAACCTCATTTAAGTCATTTCTCCAGAGCGATCAGCTCTAGAGCGATCTTCTGTTTAAAAGGGGTTTGTCTGTTTTTAAGGGGGTGCCAAGTTAAAAGCAAGGACCTCAAGGGTAGTGATTTCAGAAATACTACCGCAGTCATGTGCTACGCTAAGGAGGCAACGGGAGCTCAGGAGCATAAATGTGAGGCTAAGAGGGTGGTGTAAGGAGATGGGGTTTGGGTTTTTAGAGAACTGGGCTGACTTTTCTGTTGGCTAAAGGCTCTTTAGTAGAGACTGATTGCACCTCAATGATGATCATTCAGCTGTTTTGGGGGAGAAAATGGCTAGGGGGTTGGAGGAGATTTTAAACTAGGTATGGGGGTGGTACGTTGAACTACACAGGGGTAGATCAGGGGGCTAATAACACAACGGAGGGAGGAGAAGGGGGAGCATAGAGGATAAAGAGGCATGTACGACCAAGTATGGAAGTAAATCAATTGATAATCTAAAATGTATGTATACAAATGCAAGAAGTCTGGCTGGAAAAAATGGGGAACTAGAACGAATAGCTTTAAAGGAAAAGTATGATGTAATTGGTATAGCAGAAACGTGGCTAAATGATTCACACGACTGGACAGTAAATATTGAAGGACACTCCTTATTTAGACATTACAGAGTTAATAAGAAAGGAGTAGGAGTATGTATGTATGTTAAACAGGAATTGAAGCCAAATCTAAAAGATGGAATAGATGGGGACATAAACGATATGGCAGAAACAATATGGGTGGAACTGTGTACAGGAAGCAAAAATGTGGGTAAATTAATTGTTGGGGTATGTTATAAGTGACCAAATGCCAGGGAGGAGGTGGAAATGAATCTCCATATGCAGTTGGAGAAGGCTGCTGGTATGGGGCATGTTCTGGTTATGGGGGATTTTAACTTCCCTGACATAGATTGGAGTAAGGGAACTGCCAGCACCTCGAAAGGTATAAAGTTCTTAAATTTCCTATATGAGCATTTTCTTTTAGAGATGGTAGAAGTTCCTACTAGACAGAATGCGTTGTTGGATCTGGTGATATCGAATAACCCTGAGCTCATTTTGGAGATGAAGGTAATGGGCAGCTTAGGGAATAGTGAACATGATATAGTGTCATTTAATATAGGTTGCAAAAAACTAAAGTACACTGGTTTAACAAAAACTTTTAACTTTAGGAAAGCTAATTTTGTGCTGTTAAAGGAATCACTCCTGCTCATAGACTGGGGGGAATTGTTTCTAGGTAAAGATACTGAGCAGATGTGGACCACTTTTAAAGGGATATTAAACAATTACATTTCTAAATTTGTACCTTTAGGGAACAAGTGTAAAAAAAAGTAGGTACACTCCTGCATGGCTTAATGCTCAGGTAAAAAGGGAAATGGAAAAAAAGAATAACAATATCATATTATCTGCACACTGGCATACTTTATAAACAAAGGGGTTTTAGTATACATTACTGTGATCACATGAATGAAAAGCCTTCCAACTACGTCAAGGTAATCCCAGTCTGGAAGTTCCTAACTTTAACCTTTTTACATCTTTACTTCAATTACGATTAGCAAACTTTGCATTTCTCATTCTAACACACTGCATCCATATAACAGGCTCTTTCACTTCCCCCAGCTTTTTAAAATGAGGGAAGAGGCCATCCAGTGCTTATATTAAAGGCATAGGACCCCATAAAAGGGGCGTGTTGGGGGTGCTATTACCACATGGAGGCTTGACCAGGCCTCCCAATAAATACATACAATAGAAGGATTGTGGAAGCATTCCAATTAGGCTAATTAACAACTACATTTAGCGGAAGTGCTACTGATCTGGTCAAACATTTATACAAACATAGAAAAGATAATCAATGCACATTCCTAGGCCCCATACAATATCATATTATCTGCACACTGGGATACTTTATAAACAAAGGGGTTTTAGTATACATTACTGTGATCACATGAATGAAAAGCCTTCCAACTACGTCAAGGTAATCCCAGTCTGGAAGTTCCTAACTTCTAACCTTTTTACATTTCTTTTACTTCAATTACGATTAGCAAACTTTGCATTTCTCATTCTAACACACTGCATCCATATAACAGGCTCTTTCACTTCCCCCCAGCTTTTTAAAATGAGGGAAGAGGCCATCCAGTGCTTTATATTAAAGGCATAGGACCTCCCATAAAAGGGGCGTGTTGGGGGTGCTATTACCACATGGAGGCTTGACCAAGCCTCCCAATAAGTACATACAATACAAGGATTCTGGAAGCAATCCAATTAGGCTAATTTACAACTACATTTAACGGAAGTGCTACCGATCTGGTCAAACATTTATACAAACATAGAAAAGATAATCAATGCTCTTTTCTAGGCCCCATACAATATCATATTATCTGCACACTGGCATACTTTATAAACAAAGGGGTTTTAGTATACATTACTGTGATCACATGAATGAAAAGCCATCCAACCACGTTAAGTTAACCCCAGTCTGGAAGGTCCTAACTTCTAACCTTTTTAAATTTCTTTACTTCAATTACGATTATCAAACTTTGCATTTCAAATTCTAACACACTGGATCCATATATCAGGCTCTTTCACTTCCCCCCAGCCCTTTGGCTTTTTAAAATGAAAGAGGCCATCCAGTGCTTTATATTAAACGTGGTTGGAAGGCTTTTCATTCATGTGATCACAGTAATGTATACTAAAACCCCTTTGTTTATAAAGTATGCAAGTGTGCAGATAATATGATATTGTATGGGGCCTAGGAATTTGCATTGATTATCTAAAGGTAGTCGTTCACAGCCTAGTAACTGTAGACCTGTAAGCCTAACATCAGTGGTAGGGAAGTTGATGGAAACTTTGTTACGGAATCATATCCTTGACTTTGTCTCCAGAGCTCATCTTATTAGTAGTAGTCAGCATGGATTTATGAGAAATAGATCATGCCAGACAAATTTAATTGGTTTTTATGAAGAAGTGAGTAAGAATTTGGATTCAGGCACAGCAGTGGATGTGGTATACTTTTTTTTTTTGCGAAAGCTTTTGATACTGTGCCACATAGGCAACTAATGTATAAACTGGGACTGTTGGCCTTGAACAAAACACTTGTGCATGGACAGAGAATTGGTTATTGGGTCGCAAGCAGAGAGTGGTGGTTAATGAAGCTACATCTATGTGGGCTAAAGTTATAAGAGGCGTGCCTCAGGGTTCTGTACTGGGGCCGCTTCTGTTTAATTTGTTTATAAATGACTTAGAAGGGGGCATTGAGAGCAAGATCTCTGTGTTTGCAGATGACACTAAACTATGTAGAGCTTTGGAAACTTCACATGATGTGCAAGTGTTGCAAGCAGACCTAGATAGATTAGCAAAATGGGCAGCAGAATGGCAGATGAGATTCAATGTTAATAAATGTAAGGTGATGCATTTGGGATTTAATAATCCCTGTGCCACCTACACCATAAATAACTCTGTGTTAAGTGCATCTGTAATGGAAAACGATTTGGGGGTTCTGGTTGATAACAGACTTAGCTATAGCAAACAATGCCAGGTAGCAACGACTAGAGCTAGCAAGATATTGTCTTGTATAAAGAGGAGAATAGATTCAAGAGAGAAAGATATTATTCTCCCTCTTTACAAGGCACTGGTAAGGCCTCATTTGGAATATGCAGCACAGTTTTGGAATCCCATATACAAAAGGGACATCTTGGAAATGGAAGCAGTTCAGAGAAGGGTAACTAAATTAATAAGGGGAATGGAGGTGCTTGAATATGCAGGTAGATTAGACAAGTTAGGGCTGTTTACATTGGAGAAGTGATGTTTGCGTGGGGATATGATAACCTTATACAAATATATTAATGGGCAATACAATAAACTCTCTGGTGTATTGTTCACTAATAGGTCATATCAGAGGGCTCGTGGACATCCTTTAAGGTTGGAAGAAAAGAAGTTTCATCTTTAGGTTAGGAAAGGTTTCTTTACAGTGAGAACGGTGAAACTGTGGAACTGTCTTCCAGCAGAAGTGGTAATGGCAAGTTCATTAAATAGCATTAAAAATAGGCCTAGAAAAGTTTCTAGAACTAAAAAAATATTGAGAATTACTGGTATTAATGCATATAGATCTGGTTGATCCAGGGATACTTTCCGATTGCCATTTGGAGTCAGGAAGGAATTTTTTCCCCCTTTTGCTGTTTTTTTTTTTGCCTTCCTCTGGATCAACTGTTAGGTAGGGCTGACACGGGCCGCCGTAAATCCATGCAATTTTTCGCTCTGATCAACCAATACACTGAACTATCGGTAAAGTGAAAGCTCTACATAAAGTCACTTTTAAACACGCCTGATTTTAATTGAGCTATCTTTCATCTAGACTCAGATATTTGTTGTGACTAAAGGCTTGTACAGATGTGATTTTACGTCCAATGCCGCTCGGTCGGGTAACATTGGTGGTCCGGCCCACCAAACAATGGTCAGGATTTCTACCAAGGGAAGGAGGAAACCCGCAGGTTGGAGATCCGGATTTAGATCTAATAAATGTAAACCACCCCTCCCAAGAAAAAAAAAAAAAGCTCTAGCCTTCATTTTTGCATACTATAAGATTTTGTCTCCGTGCTTTTAAGTCTGTCCTGTAAATCATTGTTGGGGACTGAGACTAAGGGATCGTACACACGTCCAATGTGTGCAGCGAGCAATGACCCCAGGCGCCGATACACCCGCGCGACGAACTGTATTGGCTGAAAATCGCGCCTGTGTATTCGTTCGGTCAGGGCTCTTTCGGCCAGGCAGGTCGACAAACGACCCACGACTAAACAAATACACACAAGAGATTCCCGCCCAAACAGCCGTTCATTGTGCGGATGTATCGTCGGGAGTCGTTGCTTGCAACCAAATTGGACGTGTGTACAAACCTTAAGCCCAGGCACACATGGGGCAATATATTGACCCCAATGGACCAGTCATTGCTATCAATTGATCGGCAGGCCGAATTGTTGTTGGACAAAGCTAAAAATCTGCAGAATTGGACAAAAATGACTGTTGTTTGATTTGAAATAAGATTCCACAGACAATGGACTGCTTGCAGCAAAAAAGTTTTGCCGATATTTCAATCCAACCGACAAAAATATTATTGGCCATTACTAAATATTGTCCCGTGTGTACCAGGCCACAATCTCACACTGTGCAGAAATAGAGGTTAGGGGAAGTAAACGATGCAGGTTTAAAGGGAAAGTCTAATAATAAATAAATTTCAGGTGATTTCCAGTTCTTTTTAAGAAATCAATTGCCTAAAAATGAAATGTGTTGTAGGTACTCCTCTGCTTTTAAAAACACCTCCCCGTGAGACAAAACTTTATTTGGCACCAGCCCCATAAACTTTAATGGGACTTACATCACCAAGCACAAAGGACTTGAAACATGAAAAACATACCAAATTGGGTGCTTATTACATAGGGAATCAACTGAACTTAATTTATTTGTGCAAACACAAATTAAAAGAAAGTGAAAAAGAAGGCTGAATTTAGATTGTGCTACTTATATTAACAAAGGGAAACAAAAAAAAAGAAGAAAGTAAGGCATTTTTCATGCATAATCTAATTTTTATAGTTTCCATAACAACCTTTAATTGCTATGTACCGTTTAATCTTTTTTTAATGGAACTAGAAAACCAAAGGTAGCGATGGTTTGCTTCCTAACTAATATTACATGATATCATTTAATAAGGTTTAATGTTTTAAGTGCCAAAAACTTCCTTTTATACATTTTAAGGTACCGTAATTTAAGATCAGTAGGGTTTATAAAGGATAAGTGTACCCCCTTTGATACACCTAAGATACTCACCCTGCAATCTGCCACTCTCTTCCCAGCTGCCTACTCTTAAAGCTGTGCAAGTTCATTGCTCATTAGGCGCATACACATGTGCAGAGGAGTCGACCTGATCCACAGCAGTCATTCATTGTCAGCAACATCATACATCATGGTTGTGATTAACTGCTGTGCCGGGGATAAGCTGAAAGCCAGGAAAAAGCTGGTGAAGAGGACAGCAGAGTGCAGGGAGAGATTCTCAGATGAAGAACAACAGGTGGACATGTAATTTAAGAACATATAAAAATAACTAATGTGATTCAAGCACATACAAAATAGATAAAGAACTTTAAAGCAGAAACTGTTAAATGTAATAAATTAAATGCAACAGTAAGAGCTAGGTCCCACTATGTGCGTATTCTGACACATACGGATCAAAAGTTAAGCACATATGCGGATAAAAAACAGACTGCATAAATCGGAACGCAAATTATACAGTGGGAACGGAATCTCGCTATTTAAATTATATTTTAAATTACATTGAGATCTGCAAAACAAAAACCACAATGCACATAATGGGACCTGACCCTAAATCTGCTCCACAAAAACATAAGGGCTTATATGATATGATATAAAAGGTACAAAATTTTGCAGTAAGCAATCAAATGTTCTCAGATGTTTGCACCTTTTATTAAATAAGACCCTACTATACAGCTCTCTATTGTTATACCATGAACAATGAGACCATTGTGTGTATTTTTGTCTTACTGTAAATTGAAACATACTTATGGATCACATTAGGGAAATTCCTTATACACGGCCTTGGGAATATTGCTGCCTCTGAAATGCCAGATCATTTGACTATTCTGGTCATTATTGTTCACAGCTTCCTGCCACACCATCATTATAAATAATAGGTAAATCAATATCACTTCCTTTCAGTGCTTTGTCATTTGTTACATAAACAAATGATTGTATGTTGGCATCTGTGATGGCTCTTCAGAATCAAACATGCAAATAAACAATTCAATGCCTTGTCAGGCTGTAGGATTAAATCAGATCATTATACCTGCGCCAGCACTTTTTCTGAGAAAATTTCTTGAAGTCTTGAGATTTCAACCACTTTCCCTTCTATTTGTCTGCAAAAAAGAAATGTTTTTCTTAGTACCACATCTATCCCATGAAATCGCATTTCCCCAAATAGTCAGTTAACCTTTTCTACCATTTATATAACCTGAAACAATGGAGCTTGAATGTTTAATATACTTGCACCAGTAAACTTACATTTAAGGCAGACACTGCACTAGACACTGCACTAGCAGATACCATACCAAGGAGAAGAATGGCTTTATTGAATGGGGACAACTGTGGTTTTGAGGTTCATAAAAGTCAGCTATGTATATCCTTTTATACGGAGCAGGAAACTCTCAGGTGACTTAAAAGGAAAATTCAGTGAAAAATATCAACATTTTTTAAATTCTTAGATTATATTATAGAATAGAATACCTAGTTATTCTACATATTCTCTCCCATTTTGAAAAATCAATTGAATATACACCCCTTGCTGTTCCCTGCTGTTTTGATTAGTGAGCTGACATTTCAGGTTCTGCAATGGTCCTTTTTCTTCCCAGAATGCACTCTAATGTGGAATGTTCCCAACAGAAATTTGACTGAATGGTTGTTGGATGGGACAAACATGCTCAAATCTATAGGGAGCATCTGAATCAACCCAGGCTCTGGATCAAGGGCAAGACCATAACGTTCTCTATTAGGGGCCCTGCAAACAGGAAGTCTGGATTTCAGAAGCATTTATTTATACACAGACAAAATGCTGAATGGGCAGGTTACGGTCATTAGGATGGAAAAATACTGCTCTTTTTTCTTAAAAGTAAATGTATTTGCACTGAACTTCCCCTTTAATATCCTTATAAGAAATAATGTGCCTTTTAACATTATAATATAATACATAAGCAGGGAGATTTAATAAATGTTCTTATCGTTAAAAATGGTGCTAATTTTGCCCCCCACCAATTAGATATTACGTACCATTAGAAAGCTAACATCTGATTGGTTGCGGCAAAATTAGCACCATTTTTAACAATAAGAAGTTTTATAGAATAACCCTGAAGGTTTATATATTTTTTTTTCTTAAGGCTGTGAAGAGCTTACCTCTTCCCCATTCCCCTCTCCCTTTGTTGCTGCATACTTGAGAGGAGATCATTTCAGGACTAGAGGCAGTAGCATCAACATATATTCCCCCCTCTTCTCTCCTCACTTTTTGGCATCAGTATTCATAGCCTACACTGGAGATGTGCTGTCAGGAAGGACAAAGGGACCACCCATAAGTAGTGAATGTGGAGTGAGGAGCACTACAGAGTTTCAATCAAGTTTTTAATTGGAAAGTTTCTTCTACTTTTAAAACAACAAGTTTCATTTTTAAATCCGTTATGGGTTGGAACGGTGGATGGACAGAATGGTATGGAAGCTGCAGTGGAACATTTTCTTATAATTGCCACTCAGGGACACAGCTGAGTGATTATTATAAGAAAATATTCCGCTGCTGCTCCCATTATAATTTTAGCCTTTTATGCATTGGAATCCAGGACGCCTACAAATTACATTCAAAATCTATGACAATATTTTTCTGTAGATTGCATATAATACATTTAACCTAGGGGCAATTACGCAAGAATCCAGTATCTTTAACTCAGGTGTGCGAGGATAGAAATCTGTATTCCAATGTGTGGCTGAGGCTGGATACACACAGGAGGACATTTGTCCCTGACGATCGTTCGCAAATAGAGAAGATCGTCCACAATTTACCAACATACCTGATCGCCCTTTCCTCTGGTCTGGATGAACGAACAACCAAGTTTGGCTACAGTAGTTGGCACCCACACCACGCAATTTATTGTATGGTGTGTACCAAGCGTTAAAAAGTTACAGGACCATTGTTATGTAATATCAATAAATTCCAACTAATCAGACTCATTTGACAATAAACGGGATTCAGAATATCCTTCATTTCATGGCATTTTTCTCTTCAAGGAAAGAATATTTTTAGTTCAGAAACAAGTTTCAATAAAGCAAAAATAAAAAAAAATAAAAAACAGCTTTGTTCAAAAAGTCGATTATATACTAATCTGCTAACTGAACCACCCAGACTTCAGGTCATTTCCCAGACCCACAGAAACAGGGCACAACAATGTAAGATGCACTTTACCAATTCCAAAGGGAACGGTAATAATTCATCCTTTTATAGTACTCTTAATAGTCCACAACAGGATAATAAATGGCTCTACCAACTGAAATTGACACTAGCAGGCATGAGCACACAATTTACAACAATATCCAGGGTAACAATTTTCTCCTGCTGTTTAAAATCATTTTTATTGTTACCTAAGATTAAAGGGAGGAATAATACACCTGGGGGGATAATGTTGCCCAGACAATCCTGAAATCAATTTGAGATTCTAAAACAGAGTGAAACACAGCTCCCAGATCCCGATTTAGATATAATAAAAAAAAATGCCTTTTTGGGCACAATCTGGTAAAAACCTGCAACATCTAAACACAAAAGAAGTAAAGACTGAAAATAATTTTATAGAATAATAATTTATCATTTCAACTATATCTGTGGTATTCAGTTATATCAACTGAATTTGAAGACGATTGGCTAAACTTCAAGTCCAGTTGATCTAGATGAATACTACAGATATACCATAACCTGGATGAATGAGAACTGTCACAAGCATTTCAACTATGTTTTAGTAATGAAGAGGTAAGAAATATACCATTAACCAGAGATTAATTGTTAGGAAGGAAAGATCACGTAAGAGGCACGTAAGAGAACAGACTACACAACACCAACCCACTTGAGGTAGAAACTGCTCTGCTTTATTGTCACATTACACTCTAATGTATACCATTTACAATTGCTAACATATGTCATTGTTTATTAGTTACATATTTAGTCATGTGATTACATTTACCCAATCAATGGTTAGAATTTAGCTCCAGATCACTGAGAGTTAAAACATTGTTCCCACTTAATTTTGGACTTTAGTGGACTTTCCAACACTTATTTGTGCATCTTATTATTCAATCACCCTTTATGACAGTTATCACTTCTGACAGTTGGTCTTATCATCCTTGTGCAGCTTACAGATGTCACGTAGCTGTAAATTAGAAGTCAGAATGGCCTGCTTGTTATTAATTATTAGCTTACCTTTGCAATTGCAACTCCAATATTCATGGACTTATTTCTAATATATGAATAATTGTATAACCCAAATTAACTATAAATGAAAATAAGATCACCTTAACAGTAACTCAGTTTATATATGCACCTATCCTTACTGCTGTTACAACTAATCAGCAATGATACTACGGTATAAGTCAGTTAAGATGAAAAGTACCTTTAATGCCCTTTAAAGCTGATATGATACAAGGAAAAACACTTGTTGGCTCAAGCTTTAAAGCGCAAGTCCACCACTCAAATAAATAATGATATATAGGTAAATCATCACCAATTCCTGCAGAAACGTGTTTTTGATGTGTGGTTCATAATAAAGACTGGATTTGGAGTGCGACCCTCTTTTGCTTCTTTTGGATACCCATGATGCCTGAAGGGTGGGGGATGAGGAATCTGCACCCTCCCCTGCGCATGTCACACTGTCTCCCGGAGGCAAGAAAGGAGGCAGAAACATTTACACAGGAAGAGAGCTCCTACTGTTCAGTTTTTTAACACTACAGACTTTTTAACACTACACCGTATGGCCAGTAGTGGGTTAAATTTTAGTTTTGGGGCTGGACATGCCCTTTAAACATTTATGATGAAATTAAACAAATAGACATATTGTACATTATGTTATTAAGTTAAGATATTGAAAGAAGGTAGACGAAAATACGTTTACCTTACTTCATCAAACAGGCTGTTCATTTCACCGATGAGTCTTTGGTTTTCCTGTTCAAACTGTTAAAGAAAAATGGTAAAACAATGTTAAAATGAATTTATGTATGCATACATAGATAAAAAATTTTAAGAATACCAAATTATTGCAATAGACCAATAATCTCTATTTTGCAATTTAACCCGTCTCTAATCTTTATATGTTCCCCAAGGCAGAAAGGACCAGTGTCCTTTTTGATCACAGATTCTGAAGTACATTCTTTGCAGGTTCCAAATAGTACATAGGATATCGGTTTACCTTACCCTAAGGTGCCTGGAGACCACAGTTCTGCTTTATTAAATGTGTATCATATCTGAGCAAAACATTCATCCCTACCATCTTAAAAATTAAACATCCAAAGAAAGGCCGCAACAGACATACAGACATAACAAATATCTGTTGCAAAGGGTCCTTAATTCATTTAATCAGAAACCCCACAATATAATGTTTTGGGGGAACACAGCCATCCTTTGTTACATATCTCCGTTGCAGTGTTCCCCTGGAACATTATCCTGTGTTGTTCCTGATTAAATGGGCAAATGGCTTTTTGCAAAAGATATTCAGGGTTATTCAATAAAAGTTCTTATTGTTAAAAATGGTGCTAATTTTGGGCAAAATTAGCACAATTTTTAATGATAAGAACTTTTATTGAATCTCCCTGAAAATGTTTGCGATCCTTCTTTGGATATTTGCTGTATTTAGAAGACATGGCTGGACATCTGGGCACCACAAAAAAGCCAATGGCAAACAATAATTTTGGGATCTTGTACTATTCTATTACATTGTCTCTCCATTCTCCTCAATAATGTCCTTTAAATGTTATGTGCCACATTAAGTTAAATGATTTGCAGTTCATTAACATATTTATTAATCACAGATTTCAGTTAAACATTTGGAATGGTCTCAGAATAGTGTCCGTAAGTACTGCCTCTGATATTAAATATATTAACCGCCATTGTAATTGTTAAAATGGTTTGCTTGTAACCAATGTAATTATTTTAATTGTAGCACAAGAAGATCTATGAGACACCAAATATGTACAAAGCAAAGGAATCACTTTGTCACATGTAAAAGACAAGTAAGGACAGTGTCTTCTTTGCATATTAGTACATAGGTCAAAAAGTTCTATTTGTTGTGTGGGAACAACAACAGAAATCAATCTAACACAATTTGCTAACTGAAATATACATCTAACATATCTGCAAGGTGAAGATTCATCATCAGAAGTCATTGTGCTATCAAAAAGGTGTTTTAACAAAATGTATTCATTACAAGAGGAAAAACAAATTCTTTCTAAATAGAATCCCATCAGTTCCAGTAAACGCATGGCCATGTTGAAATATCATTCTAAAAGTCAATGCAAAGTATTATTCATATCAAACCAGAATGTTTGTCAAAGTTAGTGCAATTATCAGGCAAGTATGTAGAATAATAAGGCAAATTAAGCATCTCTTTCCCTGAGGTCTCCCACTCATATTTTAGCCAATATTGTAACTCATTATTTAAATATCTGCCATGAACCTCCCGGAATCAGTTTTTTTAAGTTGCTCACAATGACCTGTGACAGAAGCAGCCCACGTAGAAAACAGCCTCTACTAAGCTGGTCAGTTCTATTGTTTTCCCTCACTCAAATGTCCTCACATTATTTTTCATTATTTTCTTCTGGCTAGCCAATGTGTACTTGGAAGCAACAAGGTGCTCATAGTGATCTAGCCACAGGTTCCTCCATTCCATGAAGTCACTCATACTTTTGTGCAGCCAGGAAAAGGACATGGATGGGGCCCAGGGTTGCCAGATTTTCAAAACTCCAAGTAGGGACATAACAAAGGAATATTTAAGTATGCGCCGCGCGTAGCGTGGCAATTTTTTTAGACCCCACCCTAAATAAGACACACCTATTCAATACTGATTGGTAAATAACCGTTGTAATAATACATTTTAAGCCTGAAACTCTGTTTACCCTTTATTTCCCTGCGTGGGTGCCCCATATAGGCGAGGCACCAAATAGCAGACAGGCATCATGCGGCCACCTTTCACCCTCCCATGGAAATTCCACCATCCCAGGCAGGCAAAAAACGTCTTGAGCAAGCGGCAGATGATGAAGTCGAAAGGTCAGGCAAGAAAATTGAGTATAGTACAGGAAAAAAAAAGCTAATCAACAGGAAGCTTATCAAACAAGACCTTAAACAACAAGCAAGTTGGGGGGTGTAAATAGGGCCAGAAACATCAGGCGCACCAATGCAAGTATGTTAACACAGGAAAACATGCTGACAGAAAAGAAAACCTCCAAAGATTGTCACCGGCGTAGACCAGACAAAGTCATTCAAAGAGTGTCATACAAATGGTGAACAATTTTCAAAAATACACTGATAATTTTCATAACTTTGCGGATGACTATAACAAAACGATTCAACTCTGTGTGCGTTTGAAAGTAGAATAAGAATACAAGACACTACAAAGTAAAAATAAACAGTAGGTAGAAAATTGCTTTCCAGCTTAGCCAAAGTAAAATTATGATGGATGGAATATTAAATTGGGGGGAAAGTACAAGTTTCCTCCATTCTATAGAAAGAGGCTGTTAATTTATTTTGTTATTGCTGTCTGCAAGTTATAAAGAACCCATATATCTTACAGGCCTGCACTGGCATTATGTTCACCATAATGAACAGCTTTTTGTACTTAATGGGGAGCCAAGTGAACAATTTTGAACAATCTGCTTTTTTAAAAGGTATATCTAATAACAGCAGTTTCCATGGAAGTGATATTGTTCACTACATCTTTCCAATATGTTTGACTGTTTAACTGCTGCTATTACTTAAAATGTAAAAAAAGAAAAAAAAGCTTTACATTTGAATCAATACTTTGAACCAGCTTTCAGGTTAAAAAAATTGTTTAATAGACCAGCCACTTAAAGGGGAAGTTCAATGCTTTCAATGACCATTATTTGTCTATCAAGCAATTTCTACATGCATTATTAATAAATGGTTCTGACTTCTTGTTTCCACGACCCCTAATAGTGTCTGTTACAATCTCAGTCCCAGGCTTTATTTAGTTGCTCAGTAGAGATCTAAGCATGTTTGACCAATCCCATGGATGATTTTAGGGAGTGGTTACGGAATCACCCCATTCTGCTGGCTTTAGTTAACTGCACTAATGGCACCTTGACATCATCAGAAAGTGCAAGCGGTGTCAGTCTGAAAGGGGATTAAAAATATGGTAGTCAAGATGCAGACATGAAACGTTAAGGTTCGTACACACGTGCGATCGCGGGTCCCGACCCACGATGTGTACGAACAAACTTTTGGCCGATAATGGGCCTGTGTGTAGGCACTTTATCGGCCGAAACGGACGGTCGATGCCCAACCAACCAGGCAGATCTCCAGACGAACGTTTCAGCCGATAAAGTGCCCACACACGGACTGATTATCGGCCGAAATGTTAGTTTGTACACATCGTGTGTCGCGGGCCGGAAACCGCGATCGCACGTGTGTACGAATCTTTAGTATACAGCTGGCCATACAAATACAACTTTGGTTGCCAATTCACGTCATATTCTATTAGAATCTCATTGTGAATATAGCAGTGCAAACCTGGCTGTAGGAGGTAATATTTATTGTGTATTTTACTATTATAAAACCTCACAATCTTAAAGGGGAACTGTGGTCCCGAAACAACATTTAATCAGCCATTTCTTCCCTTTAAAATGAGTCCTAGATTTCTCTTCTACGAGCTACACACATGGAACACATGTAAAGTTAAGAGGGTGGTAGAATTTGATTCTGCGGCCAGAAAAAGTACTTTACAGAGGTAGAGAGGGAGGGAGGTGGGGTGTATGTAATTTATTTATTGCTTTTTTTAATACCACCCACTCGTAGGGCCCCTGTGCCCCCCCCTAGCGGGGCCCTTGTGGGGGAGTTGCCAGCGAGGGGCCATCCCATGAGCAGGAAGGGCCAGCGTGGGGCCATGGAAGGTCAGAGAGGGGCCACGGGTCCCACGAAGGGGATGCACCATCAAAAAGGGGGGGATTCTGGGCATCTGTATATTGAGGATTAGCTACAACAAATCACAGTCACTTTCATTTTAAATTGTAGCTAAAAATTGGCTTGGAAAAAATTACCATTTGGATCTCCTCAGGGGACAACTCTTCTTCACTTCTTCCATCCTCCCATAGACCAGATGGGCTGGCTAAATTTGAGACTGCTCTTTCTGTTACAAAATAAATCATGAAAATATACATATTTTTTGAAAAAGCAAAACAATTTAAATATTCAAAGTAGTCGGTAATCATTTATCTTTATAAACCCTTCTGAACAGACTTAAAAGCTTAAAAAGGCTTATTTTAAACATCGGCGTAAGCTGTTTAACTGTATCATTTAAAGGGAAACGAAAGTGCTACTGAAACATCCTCCCTTTTACTATACCCAGGGTGAAATGCTGGGTGTAAATGTGCCCATACATTAGGAACTCACCTGCCAACATTCCCACAGCTTTCGAGTGTTGATGAACCTCCTGACCCCTTCTTCTTTGCGATCGACTTGCAATCGCAGAATGAATCGTTCAGGCAGGAACACCACGGCAACTAGTTGGCACCCAAGTGTTCTCCCAATGCACAGAATTCTGAGGGGTGACAACCAGGCATTTTAAATCCTTGTTATGTATACTATAAAAAAGTGGAGAGGGTTCAGCAGCACTTTCTGCACCTCCTCTATACCAAAGGTCTGAGTATGCCAAATGCATGGCAAGAATAACACTTTACACTGAAAGAAATCTTAGCTTCCTGTCTCCATACAAGTGCCCTCTACAGGGGCAAACACAGTATTTTCAGGGGGGGGGGATCCCTGAATGGTTACAACCGAACAAGCCCCAAAGGAAGTTCATAAGAAATAGACAAATAAATAATATATAGGATTTATATAACTGTGAAATGAAAAGGCACGTAGCAGCATCAGTGAAGAAAGAGGAAGTGAGGGTGAATCGTGGACTTGTAAGTATAATTCCTCTCTGTGAGCATATTTGACATCTTTCATTTTTTTCTGAAGTGGTGGACATTCCCTTTAATGTGGATACAGTTCTCTATGCTGCTGTTAATCATAGGGTACACTGTATACATTTTTAATACACAAAAAATCCTGCTACAAAGTAATAACCGATGGGCAACAGGAGAAGTTAAAAGGCAGACTGCATGAAGCAAGCAGAAATGGGGGTAGGGGTCCAGGCACCAGCAACCCCCGCCAAACTGCTCAAATACCTTTCAAACAAGCCTAGGATTTTAAGTTATAGGCTTATAAATTAAAACTTCCCACACAGCTCACAGTGATAGCAGGAAAAATAAACAGCCTTTATACTGTTGTAACTTTGGATAGACTAAAGGTAGCATAGAAGTGTGCTCTTTTTAATAAAGTATGCTTGTATGGAGACCACAGTTCCACAGTTCAACGGGGATATTCAATAAACATTCTTATAGTTAAAAATAGTGATAATTTTGCCCCAACCAATCAGATGTTAACTTTCAAATGTTAAAGAAGATCTGATTGGTTGGGGGAAAATTAGAACCATTTTTAACAATAAGAACTTTTATTGAATCTCCCTGCATGTTCTTACTTTTTACCGATTATCGGCCTCGGATCTCTCTGAACTGCCCAAAGTGAAGTGTCAGTTTTAAATGGCAAATATTTCCTACAAAACTAATTTTTTAAGTGGTCATTCTGCAATAAATCCATTCCATTGCATCCATTTATTACATGTTTTGAGATTCCTGTAAATACTTTTTTGGCTGAGAATATTCTTTTGATTCCCCACATGGACCCAGCCCTTTAAAATTATTAGAATCTTAAATTTTACCATTATTTTCCTCTTCCTCAGCAGCTTCTGAACGTTTCTGGGGAACACTCTCCAATGAGTGCAAAGAGTTTATTTTGTTAACTTGTTCTGGTTCTAACCTGGACCTGCACACATAAAAGAAACACAAAATGAAGCATATTTGGGGGTGGAAGAGGAAGGAAAATAAACATTGGATTACCTCCCGTTCTTCAATAGAACTGGATTCCAAAATGTTAAAAATACGAGTGGAGATACCCTTTAAGCTGGAAGAGGATAAGATGCCAGAGCGATAAAGAGCTGTTGGAGGGATGCTGGGTATTAAAGAAAAACTAAAAGTTTTTAAGCAGGGAGGTAGGATTGAATATTACTACCTCCCAATACTGTTTTGTAGTGGAGCTACAGCACATACTTTTAATCTGCCAGGTTAGTGCCCTGGGCCTTCCTATATTAAAGATGGTGCTTAAAGGATAAGTGTACTGTAAAATCAAGTTATGTTAATTTGGAAGCTGCAGCTTCTAAAATACCGTTGCCATATTTTTTTTTTACCTATGCCCCTCCAGAGCCTAGCTTTGTGCCTTGAAAGTTGCAAGCACGTGCACGTAACTCACAGGCATTACTGTTTGAGGCTCAAGCAGGAGAGTGCACGGAACTCACAGGCATTACTGTTTGAGGCTCAAGCAGGAGAAAGCAGAGGAAATCTCAGAGGGGTGGAGCTTAACATTCAGCAAACCAGTAACAAGATATCAGCAACTTCCAAGGCACAAAGCTAGGCTCTGGAGGGGCATAGGTAAAGAAAAAACATGGTAACGGTATTTTTAAAGCTGCAGCTTGCAAATAAACATAACTTGATTTTACAGTGCACTTATCCTTTAAGCACTCAGGTAGCCTGGCAGAAGCAATTTCCTTTATGTTGTTGTTCCTCGTAAAAATTATATTGGGAGGTAGAAAGTACCAATCCAACCTCCTTGCCCCAGGTATTTTTTAATTTCAACTGTTTTTAAAATAACTTTATACGCACTATAATTCTCCTTAAAATGAAAAAACAACCTAAAGTCTGAAGGCTAGAATCCTTAGAGAAAACATTATGCAAACAAAGAACAAAGATGTCTAGGTACTTTCCATGTTTCCATAGTAGCCTTTAAGAAATGCAATACCTATTAAATGTTTTTACAGAATTTCACAAGCTAAATGCAAAACCAGAGAGCCAACTAAAGACTGGTTTCAGCTTTATTAAGCCATCATCTGTGTAAAGAAGGCCTCTGTTTTTTGCAATGAAAAGCGCCTATAGACAGACGTCACAAATAAATTAAATAAAATAGGGAGCGAATAAGGCATTACAGCTCTCCTTCAGAATATGCAAACAAGGAACGGAGACTTCTGGGTATTTTCCATGTTAACATGAGAGAAAACATTACAATTACATTTTTCAACCAGCTTGCTGTAAGTGTCTTCCCTGCCACACCATAACAAACTGCCATAGTGATTTCAGCCATAAAAACAAGACAAATGTGTTGTAGCTCAGATTCCTCTCCAAAGTGATTGATATACCGGTACAGTGACTGAACAAAATGCAGTGATTAAGCCTTGGAATTCATTTAAGCTGACAGTAAAACACCAGTTGCAAAGCTTGTTACCATTAGTATATCAATTATGAGATATATTAGGTTTTAATTAGAAAAAAAGTAAAAGAATAAAAGACTCTATAATACACTAACAAAGCAAACTTATTAGAGTGATAAATGAAATACTAATTATAATATTACTAATACCCTACAGGCAACTGGTAAATTAAGGATTTAAATACTCCAGAGAACAGCTGAGTGGGGCTTATTTTAGCATTTCTTTCTCCTGACAGACACGTACTTAGAATATTTATTCCCTTACGTTGTTTCATTAAAGATAAAAGACAAGTAAAATTTCTACTTTGACATTTGGGACGACGTGACTCAGCTGCCCAAAATGCTATGACCAAGGCTTATGGGATCTTACCTAAAGCTGCCTGGTTATCGAACATTACTGGGTAAAAATCACTTATTTTATGCAACAGAATCTGCACTTGGAAGTATCTCACAAAATGACAAATATTCTCAAACCTATGCAACAGAACTACTTTCTTATGCTTCTAAAAATATGATTCTTACCTGGATGGCCTCAACTACGCCAACACCTGGAGCTGGGGACAACTAATTAATAAAGTTTGGCTTTTCGTAAAATACTATATTGGCACAGATGATGTTCCGGCAAACTAAATAAGATTTTGCTCCCATGGTACTCCTCAAATCAAACATTGCACTTTAATACATAAATGCACTACTTGCCCCCCATTTATTCCCTCTGCAATGAATGTCTAGGTGGGAATCATATCAATGAGACCCACCTGTTCAGTAAATTTAGGTGAATTATAAATAATTATCCAACATTGATAGTTGGAATAACTCCAGAACTGTTTTGAAGGATTTTGAAATCAAATCCTACTATCACCGACCATATATCTATTGTCGATATGCTGCAATGTACCATCTTCTATGTACCTTGTTTTTAGATTTTGTTATGCCCATTTATTATGTTTGATTTCTAAAAATATTTAAAAAATGACCCTGAATTTGACCCTCTAAATGGTCTTAAGTTTGCTTTTTGATCTTTTTTGCTTTTATACAGACCAACAGTATATTATATACAGGCATTCCCCCGTTTACAAACCAGGTTCATTCTTCAGTTGAATTTTGAGTTGGAACAGGTACATATACCTATTAAATCCAACTTAAGACAGATGTTAGCAGCAATGAACTGTGGTAAGTAGCCAACCGCTGGTGGACCATCTGGTTGTCTACAGATGGACCATACGGGTGAGATCTAAGCCTTTTGTATATGATTGAAACTGTGTTCAATGGCCATCCTAGCCTGGATCATTATGCCTTCTGCACTTTAGTGGTATAACTGGAGCTGCTGGTGTTTAATTACTGATTTGCTATAAAAGTTGGAAACGTGGCAAGTCCGTAATAAGCTATAACAAGTGACAGTGTGGTTTGCTGGGTTTGCTTAAAATGGATTTAACATCCAATTTAAGCATTACTAACAATTGGCCGCTAACATTTAACTTTCTACAGACTTTGGCCTTATGACTCTGCACTAACTTACCCTAACCAGCTTCAGTGTTGTTGCACTTTAATTGCATGTTTATATTTGTTTTTACATTGGTGGTTTGTTGAGTATTTTGATACAAAGTATAGGTACAGGTAAAAATGTTTGCTCTATATGAGAACACAATGGCCGGTTAGTAGCATGAAATAAATTGAGTTTCAATTTTTGCATATATCACATATAGTCGGTGTGCTCCTTTAAGGGTCTAGATTCAGAATACTCTGAATCCACTTGTTTTATTAGCTCCCATAATCCACCTTAGCTGGGAAAACTCCAGCTAAGTGTTGCCATACATGCACATGCTCTGGAATGCTTAACAGATCAAAACAAGGAAGTTGCAGCATTGCTTTCTTGAAGAAGACAGCCAATCGCATAACAGCACAGAGATCCTCCCTCTTCCTGACACAGAACAGGGATTTCAGTTTTGTGTTTTCAAACATGTTCAATGCTCCTGTCCGGACAATGATATAAACATCATACAAAAAATTAAATGTAATCTTAACAGCGTATTTCTTAGATAGCATGGATGTAAGTAACAGAATGTTAACCTTCTAAAAAATTAAATGTCTGTCTGAGGAATTGTACCTGCAACTTCTTGTATTCGGTCTTGCTAAAAGCAGAGCTCTTACCCCTACCCTAACAGAGATTTCTATGTTGATCCCTAGTACATGTAGTAACTTTATCTTTTGCTAGGAAAATTATGGAAACATAAAAAGGTAGCTTTGGGGATTTGAACGTGTGACCTCCAGGACTGTGTATTTTTAAAACTGGTCCCTTATCAGCTGTGCCACCACTGCATAAGTAGTGAAAATCCAGGTAAATTTAGAAGCGTTATCTTTTGATAGGAACAGAAGAAAAAAACATCATACAGATGTCTCTACACCAATATGGCAGTCCCTGATAAGACTTTGAAAGCTGTTGGTTGCCCTGCAGTTTCTTTTCCAGCACTCAAAATGACTGGATAATAAACTGCAGGGTAACAAGCAGGTTTCAAAGTCTTATATCAGAGACTTCCATATTGGTGTGGAGACATCTGTGTAGAAAATACAGATATGCATTGGGACAGTGAAGGCAAGCCTCTTTGATGACTTCATGGGCTGTGGGTTGTACTGGCAATAACACAGAAGCCTTCTTAGTTACAGAAACTATTTCTCACATGTACTAAATGCAACTTACTAAACAAGAATCTTACAATGTATCGGTGTTCTGGGGAGAAAAGCATTCATATTAGGATTTTAAAAACTAAGTTTATTTCTTCTTTAACATAACACTGTGTAATACAAGGAAATGAGAAGTATTATGACCTGTGGCCTCATGTTTTATATGGTCATGGAATCGCTACATACAGTGATAAATGAAAGCTGAAGGAACTACCACTCCACTTATATCTGTTATAACTAGACAACGTATCAGATGAAATCCTCCTGTACATAAACTAACCACCTGAAGAGAAAACCTAGTGAATCTGCACTTGCAACAAATTCTGGCACTGGTGACACTGGTTAAAGGGCATGTCCACCCTGAAATTAAACTTTTTATCTAATGTAGGTAGCAGCTGCCCACCCCCAACCGCTATAATATATTTTTTTAAAAATGCCCAGATGTTTACTTACAGCACATTCTCTCCCGCGCTGTCTCCTATCCAGCTCCCTGCTTGCGGAAGTTGCAAGCAGGGGCTGGTCCGCCATCCGCGTCTGTGATTGGCTAAGACACGGCCAATCACAGACTCGGCTGACATCATCGAAGACGCCGCAGAAGAGAAGGGTCCGTAAGTAACTATCGGGGCAGTTTTTTTCAAAAATATTATGGCGGTTAGGGTTGGGGAGCTCTTACTTACCTTATGTAAACCAGGATTTCACGCTAGGTGCCACAATCTCAGAGGATGGATCCAGATGCTGGGAGGGGGGGGGGAGGGGCTTCCCTGAGCATGCCTCAGACCTTGATGAGGTTGAGGCACAGACAGCCACAGGATGACTCACTGAGAGCTTCTAAACAACAGTTTCCTGGACTTTGGAGGGAAAGCATAAAAAACCATTTGGAGCGATTTAAGGTAAGGATTTTTTTAAACTATTGAATGTGGCCAGTATGGGGTTAAATTACAGTTTTGGGGGTGGACATGCCCTTTAAAGAAGGGAGATAAAGTTCCCAGAGATGTGTTTAACCGTTTACATTACTTTGCTACCCTAACGGGACAGACATTTTTCTTTACAATATAATATACTTTCTACTGTAATTTCTGAGGATGATAGAAGACCCAAAAGTGTTGTATATAAGTATTAAGCCTTAAAGTTTTTTAGGATCAAATTGTTTTGTCTCTCACATGTGGAATGTTAAATTCATGTCCCTCCAGCTGTTGTGAGGTATTGCAAAGTATTTCATTCCACAGAAGGTTTAGAAGTTAAGAGTTATTGGCACGTTGAGGATTTCTCTTTATGCGCCAGTGAGCGGTAGGAGGTGGATGAGTAATATGTTCTGCAAGAGCAGCTTCACCGTACTATCGATCGATCGGGGTGAAAAATTAGTCTTAGTCAGTTTGGCTAATTGGTTGCTGTAATTTATTAGCATTGGTAAACTTCTTATTGCATCGGTCCCTAAGTGTATGTATCCTAGAAAAGTAACCCCTCAAAATCTGCAGTTACTAATCCTATACTGTAAAGGTGAAGTTAGCACAAAGCTGTTTTGCCCCAAAAAATTACTATCCACAATAAGACTTTACTTATAAAAGAATGCACTGATATCCCATTTTACCAAATAAAGTGCATGTCCACCTTCACCACTTACATCAGCTTAAACCCCCCCCACACCTCATTCTTCAATATTTACCACAGATGCTTCTATCATTTCTTACACAGCCCAATACCTCGCTGGCTGCTAGAAGCCTCCTCTGCTGCTGTACGTGTAATCAACCTACTGCACAGTAGCAGAGTAGGCTTCTTTTCTGCATCTCTGGGAATGGCAGTCGGCAATTGGTCGTGACATGAGTTTTTGACCGACTGCCAGAGTAGAGAGCAGAGTTGTGGTGAGGGATAAGGCTGTAGAAGTAAAATTAGAAGCATTTTTAGGCAAGTATACATATTAAAATATTGGTTCATGTATTATTTATTATCCCTTGTGTGTCCTTCCACCATCTTTATAGTCTCATTGAAACGGCTAATGCTTCATTAAAACAGAAATTGACCCCTACAAAATGTAAATTTTTTCTACAATTTGCAAATTGGTTCATTTACATGTCCTTATACCAGTCAAGCACTTTCCTAGTTATCTCAAGGAGAATGTGTGGGCTTGGCAATCAATTCTTTTGTTTAATCTCTTTGTAAAAACAATGAGTATAAAACAAGCTACCTTTACGTATGTCAAATCATTCTCAATTATGTATAAGGCTTTGATAAGCACATGTCTACACAAACTCATAAATATTCAGATATTTAGAACTGAACAGTTAAAAAGAGAAAAAAAAAATGCTAAAAAGATCTAGAACTTTTTAAGGGGGCACTAAAGTGTCCAAAAGGAGGTAGGAGACCCCCACCGAATGTTTTACTTACAATTGAAGCGATCTCTATAAATATATATTCCATGGAATGGGGGGAGATAAGTACCCTCATACTAATTACATCACTGTATGTGCTTCTGTCTGGCCTTTTTTCTCTCTTATGGTGGGACAACTGTGAGGCTACAGTAAGTTGTCCATGCACTTCTTCAGTGAACTATTCCTTTAATGCATTGGTTAAAGACCGAGAGGTAAAGGACCTATGCCTTACATTCCATTCCTCAATCAATCGACCAGGAGCCAGGACCATAGAGTAGTATATTTACCTTGCACACGATCCACCGCCAGCTTCTTTGACAAGCCCCGACAGCATCCGAGTATAGTTTAACTATAGCACGCATGTACAATAATGCACGCTATTGTTAAACTTGATTGAGTAACAGAACGTAAGGCAAAGCTCCTTTACCTCCCAGTCTTCAATTAATAGTTCACTTTTTCAGTGAACTATTCCTTTAAGGTAAATTACCAAGTTGAAGGCTCTAAATACTACTTAAGCAAAGCAGGAAATGCATACCCAATAACAGAGCTTTGAGAAACAATGCCCTACCATATATATTTCAATCATTACCCAGAGAATTATATAAGGGGTCAAGACAGCTAATGCCAAAGAAGAAATAGTTCTTAAGGAAGACATAAATAAACTTGTAAATGAGCCTGAATGGATTCTATAACTGAAACTGAAAACCATGGCACTTTCAATATCATTATCTCTTTATTAAAATGGGATCACAAGGTCTATAAAAATGTACAATATAATAAAAATGAAAGCGTACAAGAGGGAACATATAAAATAAAGTACTTGGACAGAAGCTGCAGATATAAGAACCTGGCACCTGGTTAACCCTTTCTTCTATTTATTCCCCCTTCTGCTGTTTTATTTTTATGATATTGCTGAGGGTTGTTATATTTACATCTATCTCTCCTCTTTACAGTTTGGGGATACTGACTCTGTGGAGTAAATCTGTCGGATCCGGTGGAATTTACTAAATATCGGCAATGTCTGTGGGATAGGTTGAGAAGCTACTACCTCCAGCATTGCGACCTATCAGACTGACAGGGTGCCAATAACCACTGTGCACGTGTATGGGCTGAACGATCCTTCCCTATAAAGTAAACAGTATACTAAATTATTGTTCCTGCATATGTCCGTGTCGACAAACCCCTGAATTCTTTACCCTTCTTTGCAGGGTTAGGACCTAAAATACTAAGGGTGAGGTGAGTTAATTGTCCTTTACTAATGTTAAGGGTATCTATACTGAAAAAAAAAAAAAGATTTACTGTCCCTCTTGTACAACTTTTTGTATTCTATATTGTACAGCTGTGTTCCCAAGTGGCGCTATATAAATAAACATACACATACATACTCAAAACCTTTTGGGGATTTTAAATCTAACCTGTAGATACTGAGAAATTATAATTTAAAATCCCAGCATTTACATGAAAAGACCCATCACTCCAGAACCAAACATTCTAATATGTTCCCCATCCCTGACCTCTTACTAGGATATTTGGCTTCCTGCCAGTACCCTTTTTGCAACAATTAGGAGAATCAGCAGAGAAAAGAAGGGAGAGTGTGTGTAAGCAGAGCAGGGTCTATGGTGATTCTGTGAAGGATTTATAAGTGTAGTATAGTATAGTATTTGAGGTTGAATAAAGACATACGTCCATCCAGTCCAACCCATCTAGCAATATCCTCATTTCCTGCCTAACTGTTGATCCAGAGGAAGGCAAAAAAAATTTATGAAGGGGGAAAAAATTCCTTCCTGACTCCAAGTGGCAATCGGAAATTTCCCTGGATCAACTCTACTTTATGTATCAATACCAGTAACTTGCAACATTACTTGTTTGCAGAAACTCATCCAGCTTTTTTTTTTTTTAAACTGACCAATGAACCTGCCAAAACAACGTCCACTGGAAGACGGTTCCATAGCTTTAGCGTTCTCACAGTGAAAAACCCTTTCACAACTTGAAGCCTAAACCTTTTTACCTCAAGTCTTAAGGAATGTCCTCGTGTGCTCTGACATGTTCTATTGGTGAACAATGCCCCGGACAGTTTATTGTATGGCCCGTTAATGTATTTATACACAGTAATCATATCCCCACGCAAGCGCCTTTTCTCCAGCGTACATAATTGTAACTTTTCCAGTCTCGCTTCATATTCAAGCTCCCCCAATCCCCTTGTCAATTTAGTTGCCCTTCTCTGAACCCTTTCCATTTCAAAGATGTCCTTTTTGTACACAGGATTCCAAAATTACACTGCATATTCCAAATAAGGCCTTACCAGTGCTTTATAAAGAGGGAGAATTACATTTTCCTCCCTTGAATCCATACCTCTCTTTATACAAGACAATACCATTGCTGGCTCTGGCTGTTGCCACCTGGCACTGCTTGCTACCTTTAAGTTTGTTATCCACCAAAACTCCAAGATCCCTTTCCAACAGGGATTCACTTAACACAGAGCCATTTATAGTATAAGCAGCACAAGGATTTTTAAGTCCAAAATGCATCACCTTACATTTATCAATATTGAATCTCATTTGCCACTTTGCAGCCCAATGCGACAATCTATCTAGATCCCCCTGCAAAGATTGCACATCCTCTGAAGTCTTTAATGGTCGACAAAGTTTTGTGTCGTCAGCAAACACAGAAACCTTGCTGACAATACCCACTTCCAAACCATTAATAAATAGATTAAATATAAGCGGCCTCAACACAGAGCCCTGCGGTACCCCACCTAGCACTTTAGTCCATAATGATGAAGCTCCATTTACAACTACTCTATGCATCCTATTCATTAACCAATTTTCTATCCATATACAAATGTGACTCCCCAGACGAACAGACCTTAGCTTATTCATTAGTCGCCTATGGGGGACTGTATCAAAAGCCTTTGCAAAATCCAAGTAAACTACATCTACTGCTATGCCAGAGTCTAAATTTCTACTTACTTTCTCATAAAAGCCAAGCAAGTTAGTTTGACAAGATCTACTCCTCCGAAATCCATGCTGGTTACTACCAGTCCTTGAAACATACTCTAGAACATACTCTATTAAACTTTCCAGGATCTTCCCCACCACTTATGTTAAACTTACAGGCCTGTAATTGCCCGGCTGTGAACGACTACCCTTTTTGAATATTGGAATAACATCAGCCTTTTTCCAATCCAGAGGCACACCACCAGACATGAGGGAATCTGCAAAAATAAACAATCGCCTAGATAAAACTGAACTTAGCTCCCTAAGTACCCATGGATGTATTTTATCCGGTCCAGGAGATTTATTAATATTAACCTTATTTAGTTCTTTACGTACCATATCCTCGGTTAACCAAAGTGTACTTAAATCTTTTATACCATTATTGCTACTATACTGTATGATATCTGTACTTGGATCTTCTACAGTGTATACAGAGGGGGGAAAAGTATTCAAGACATTTGCTTTATCGCCATCCTCCGTAACTAACTTATCCCCATTAATTAATGGTGCCACATTCTCAGTCCTCATCTTCTTACTATTAATATACTTAAAAAAAGTTTTAGGCTTAGTGATGCTTTGTTCAGCTATCCTAACTTCATTATTAATTTTAGCTAGTTTGATTGCTTTCTTACACTCCTTGTTACAGTTTTTATAATTCCTAAAGGCCTTTTCTGTTCCCTCCACCTTAAAGGTTTTAAATGCCTTTTTCTTCCTTTCCATTTGCCTCTTTACATCAGAATTCAGCCACATGAGCGCGGATTTATTTTTTTTACATTTATTTCCCAAGGGCATAAATTTAGATGTGAACTGGCTTAAAATCCCCTTGAACACAGTCCACTTCTGTTCAGTACCTTTACCTGATAATACATTATCCCAGTTGACATTCTGAAGAGCTGCTTTTAACCTGGGAAAATTTGCCTTCCCGAAATGAAAAGTCTTTGTTAACCCAGCGCACTTTTCCTTTCGATAACAAAGTCCAAACGCCACTATTTCATGGTCACTATTCCCTAAGCCTCCAGTTAGCTTTATATCTATAATGCGCTCCACGATATTAGATATTACCAGATCCAACAGAGCTCCTTTTCTAGTAGGAACCTCAACCACCTATGAGAGAAAATGATCCTGCAGCAAATTCAGGAACTCATCGCCTTTTTCTGTGATGGCAGTTCCACTACACCAATCAATGTCAGCGTAATTAAAGTCCCCCATAATGAGCACACTCCCCAAACTTGCAGCCCTTGACAACTGCATATGAAGTTGACTCACCTCCTCTCTGCTAGCATTTGGCGGCTTATAGCAGACACCAACAATAACATTACCCCCCTTTCCTGTTGCCTAATTCCACCCATATTGCCTCCACTTTATCATCCATATCACCAGTTATCTCTTCTTTTAAATTTGGCTTCAATTCTTTTTTAACATAAACACATACTCCTCCCCCTTTCCTTTTTTTCTCTGTCCTGCCTAAACAAGGCATATCCTTCTAAATTTACAGCCCAGTCGTGAGAACTGTTCAACCACGTTTCTGCTTTACCTATTGCATCATACTTTTCATTCAATGCCATAATTTCCAATCCACCTATTTTGTCAGCCAGGCTTCTCGCATTTGCAAACACACATTTGCAAGAGGGTGGGGCTTAGACACCCGCGAGTGGGCGGGGCCACATGAGGCTGTAAGATAATGGGCCATGGGGGGCCTGCAACTGGAGGGACCATGGGGTCCATGAGTGGGAGGGACCAGGGGGCTGCAAAGGGGAGGAGGAGAAACAGGACAGATTGACTGACAATTTCAGAGCAGGAAGTGCAGGGGACCTGGTGATGCTGCTGACTTATCACACACAAAAATGTAAATATCTTCAAAACTATGCAAAATAAACAATGGAAATAAATTGCAAAAATCCCCAGGGGAGCAATTCCTATCAATTTACCTAAAGTCATTTTTGGACCACAGTTTCCCTTTAATACCTATCCACATGTGATTCAAAGTGTGACTTTGAAGAAAAATCATAAGGATTATTCCTTCTCTAGATTGAAATACTTAGGTACTTTGGTAATCCTTGTGAAAAGGTTTTCAGGGTTGAACCAGACTCCAGTGCTCCCCCACTTGGCAGGACAAGCTCTGTGTGTGAATAAAAACAATATAGTATACACATTTATCTCTGGCTTCTTCCTTATGCAAGATACTTACAATCTTTTCTTGTCCACTACTCGTTTCACTCTAATGGCTCTTTGTTCTGAATACAGCTTACATACCCCTAATGGGAAACAAATAGGAAATCGGACAATTTAGTAGGTTTTCTGAACAAGCAATCACTGCTGTCATTATAGGCGAAACAACTACAAAACCCACTTTTCAAATAGTCATCAATGAAATCAAGGATGGAGTTCCTGTGTTCCTTTACTTGTACAGAATGTATGTCTTTACTGCCTGCAACGAAAGGAAACATTATAATTAATGTGCAAACCAAAACAACTGCATAAATCTGAATAATTCATCACTAGTCTATTTGGGTTGGAGAACGGTCTATGAATGGGGTTTTCAAGCCATCATCTGTATTCAGGCCGACTATAATGGTAGATTGTTATAGAGAAGCATTGGGAAATACATTCTTATTCTGTTTCAATAAGGAATATGTTCCATACAATCAGCTCTAGGCAATTCCATTCATTCTTACAGACCAATTACCCAACCTCACAAACCATGCAAGCAAATAACATACACTTATATGCAGGGGAACAGCTCAGTAAAAACAGCAAAAAAAATAGAATACAAGAAAACATGCAGACCAACACAATTTATATAACAATATTACTGTGATTGACTCAGACAGAAATAGACAAGGACACTTGCAAATATATTCAACATTCACCAAGACGGAGGGGAAAACATTTTATTGTTTGGTTTATTTCATAACATTGATGCAACATGAAAAAGGCTATCAGTATGGCATCTTTGTGGAAAACTCTAAACAGATTGTAGCAACAATGCTCTCTGGCTCGGCAAACAGTGATTGAATATACATGTATGTGCCAGGACTGCCCAAAACCACTGCCCGCAGTTTGCCACAAATGGGCTAAAATTAATAAAGGCTGTCATGCGTGGTCAGGCAGAACTGAACGTGTTAGGACAGATATGGGTGGAGCTAAATCCTCTGTGCTTGGGGATCTCCTAGATCAAAAACACTAGACACAATGCTTTAAAAATGTATTGCACAATAAATGTGCATTGTTTAAAATCTGCATCCAAATTATACATGCTATGATCAGCCTACTATTTATAGTTAGTTTGATTTTCAAGTGTAGCAGATGTTAGCTGGCCATATACAGTTTCTGACAAAAGTCTTGTCGCCTGTGTATTTTGCAGTAACTCCTGCTATTAACCTGATTTTTCATTGATCAATTGGTGTTAGAGATAGCTCATATAAAAAGCTGAAGCCCTTCCAAATAATATTAAATGTACTGGTAAAAAATAGTTTCACTGAAAAAAGATTTATCATTTAATTAAGACAGAAAGGTCAAAATGTTGCAAGACAAAAGCGTAGTCGCCTATACAGAAAATTATCTACTTTACAGCCAATCCAAAAATATGTCAGCAAATTAATTAGTGGTGCTGTGAGATCCAAATTTAAAGGGCATGTCCACCCCCAAAACTATAATCCCCCCCAGTACTGGCCCCATTGTGTAGTGTAGTTTAATCCTTACCTCACATCCCAGCTCCATATGGTTCTCCTGTAGTCCCCACCAAAGTCCCAAAAACTGTCCACCAGGAGGATAGCAGCTGCCTCCTATCTGGCCTCCGGGAGATGTTTGGCATGCGTACTGCAGCCCTTCTCCCCTTCCCTCCCCCTCCCTCCCGATTAGGATTCCCTCCCCCTAGTGTAAAAATCTTTTTACATAACATTCCCCCTGTCCCCCCTGCCCCAACCACTATATTTGTATTATCAGAAAATGCCCAAAAACATTACTTACCTTCCTCTTCCTCCGCCGCACTGACTCCCGGCAGCCGTGTCCGTGTTTGGCTGCTGCTCAGCCAATCACAGACGACTGCCGGTCCCGCCCCTCTGCTTGCATTTTCTTGCAAGCAGAGGGCCTGGCAGCGCGGCGGAGGAAAGAGGAAAGGTAAGTAATGTTTTGGGCATTTTCTGATAATACAAATATAGTGGTTGGGGCTGGGGGGACAGGGGGAATGTTATGTAAAATTTTTTTTAGAAGAAGGGTGGACATGCCCTTTAATATCTTGTATGACTTCCATGAGCTTGAAGGACAGAATCCATGCGGTTTAGCAAGCATTCATACAATTTATTGATGACATCATCAGGAATAGCCAAGGAAACAGTCTTGCATGCCTCCCAGAGTTCATCAATATTCTTTGGTTTCGTCTTCCATGCTTCCTCTTTCATCCTACCCCACATATGCTCAATGATGTTCATGTCAGGTGACTGGGCTGGCCAATCCTGGAGCATCTTGATGCAGATCCCTCGCACACCCCATACTGGATGTAACCCCAGACCATGATTTTGCCTCCACCAAACTTCACTGTTTTCTGGGTAAATCTCGGCTCCATGCGGGTTCCAGTAGGTCTCCTGCAATATTTGCGGCGACTGTGGTGTAATTCAATAGAAGATTCATCTGAAAAATCCACCTTTTGACACTTTTCCAGCGTCCATCCTTTTAGCAGGCTGTGGGACTTGGCAAATGCCACACAGTTTTTCAATTGTCTTTTGTTTAGTGCTGGCTTATGGGCACTGATTCGACCATGGAGGCCATTTCGAGGGAGAATCCGACAAACTGTTCTGGTTGACACAGGGATTTCAGGTGACCAGGTCTCCTGGAGCTCTGCTGCAGTTGAAAATGGGCTTGCCTTGGATTTTCGAGCCAACAAATGGTTCTCTCGAGCAGTTGTCTTGCGGAGTCTGCCTGACCTGGGCTTGTCAAAAACGTCTCCAGTCTCTTCAAATCTTTTCTTTATCCTCTGAACTTGATGCTGAGAGACATTGCCACATCAGCAGTGGATTTGGTATTCAGACACTTGATAATAAACACTTCAGTCTCAGGGTGAATCTTATGCATGTTTGCAGAAGACTATTTGCAGTTGATGTGAAGGTCTAGTGTACTGGGGTTCTTTTTATACACACCTGACACCTAATTGATCCATTATTATTCACAGGTGAAGCCCATATGACAAGGCGACAACACTTATGTCTTTGCAAAATTGACTTAATGGGCTTTACCAAGCTGTGAATATTAGACTACTTTTTGTTAGTTTCGTTTTGCATTAAAACATTATTACAAAAGCTGTTTGGGGTAAAAATGAACCATTTCTTGAAACAAAATCTGCATTAGAATTATTTTTAAGCGGCACTTCAGGTCTATTTGTACACAAGCGACAAGACTTTTGTCAGAAACTGTATACTACAAACCTACTTCCAGATGTTCCAGTGACAACCGCCTGGCCTGTAACATTGAGGTTCTGTATGGTCAGCTTTAGGCAAAGGGACAATGTAATTGAATCAGACAAAAGGTAATAACCTGAATAGTTGAACTGCCTGGCACACAAGCATTGCCAGTTAGTGGCAGCAAGATATAGAATTGAAAGGAATATAGATTGATGGATGAAAATCTTTTTTTTATTTAAAAAAACATGTTTTGAAGTTTTTGAAATAAAGGATAGAAAAGGAAATTATTCAACAGGATTAAACTAGAAATACAAACTTATTAACCTGGGCGGGCAACTTGCAGGTTCATTAACATTTAGAATATAAATATATAAAACATATTTCCAGGGAACTGAATTCAGGAAGGACTTTTCTTATAACTTTGGATATATTAATGTAATAGAATTACAAAATGTTTTTAAGATGAAATACTGTGATTACCTTACAAAACCTACTGTTTAAAAGTCTATAACAGATGATCAACCACTAAAATGGTTTATTCTACATCATTGTATATTTCTGACTTGCAGAGGAGTTGACAAAATATCTTCCCAGCCTAAACTTTAATTTTCCCAGTGCATATAGGGATTTAACAAGGTCATAAAAAGTCTTCTGATGGGCACGTATCTCTATATTGTTGCCTTAAATCCAATTGTTAAACATTTTAAAAAAACCTTTTTTTTTACCACTACGAGACCTTATTTATTTTTGACTGTTTAATATATATATTTCATCAGACTCCTAGCCTCACTATACAGAATGCAATTTCCTTCTAGTGCCTAAAATAATAATCATAATGAAAACAACAGTAAAGAAGAAACTATGAAGCATTAATCATTTTACCACAATAGCAATATTAAAGTTTATTACTATTACATAGCACCATTAACATAGAGAACAATATCATAATTCTCTGCACAGCAGATTACAGTAAAGGTTTTTTTTATAATCTGCACATCACTGTTATAAACAAACAGGTCTCCATCAGACTGTAATTCGTATGAGTGCGGTAGGACTAGATGGTTGTGTTTTATAGGGTAGTTTTAAAGTATTTCATTTTTCCAGGGACCCACAGCCTGAAAGATCTTACAAATGTTCATTTGATTCTTAAACTTTGCATATTTGTCTCTCTCCTCCCTCCTATTTTTCATTCCATACCACCTAGCATTTAGCGGTGCTTTATACCAAATTGCTGCACTCCTATGTCTCTCAGTCAAGTATGAATGTATTTATCTGCTTGCAGTTACCTTCTGTCCGAAGCTGATGTATTGCATCAGAGCACGTCCTCATAAATGTCTGTGCATCTTGGTCAATTTGGTCTCGTTCATCGTCTGTCATACAAGAATACTCTGAAGCTATGTGGCTAGAAAAGTACATAAAAATTAAATATACACACAAAATTTATGGGGAAAAAAGAAAATAAGTTTAAAGAGTACATTTGATGTGAAGAATGTAACTTTGAAGTTCTTTAACCGATTCAAGTTCAATTGTCACATTTAAAAGAAAACAAAAGGGGTATGCACACTAGCAAATTTGTTTTTTTTAAATTGCCCATTAGTGGAAACTATAATTCATCCCAGTACCCCAATTTCATTAGATATCCAATCAGAAACATCTTACATTTCAGCATTTCTGTAAGCAGTGGCTGGAATGGTTTGACAGTTGGTGTGCTGTATACTGTATGCAGTATTGTCAGTTGGTATGGGGGAAAATAGTCAGGTCAGTGGTCAGAGCCTGAGCAAAAAAAGTACTTTATTGAAGGCATGTAGCAACACACACATCTCAGAGTGAGTGCTACAGTACTTACACATTTATTATAGATTAAGATGACACAAAGTAATTTTTTCAGTATACATACATTTTAATCAGATCAACTAGCATTAAAAAGAGCAATCTAAAATACACCAGACACCTTTAAATTACCCTTGAGCTATATGAGAAACACACATTTCACAGCAAAAAAGCCAACAGATTAATACTAAAAACAACAAACTTATTTACCAGAAACGTTTAGTCCTCTAAATATGATAAAAAGCCTACCAGACTTGCTGAATTTGTTGGCATATTATCCTTGAATAGTCAGCCTACAGTGTGACATGTTTGTAAGTTGAAAATGTACCATAAGTAATTACAAATGAAGTAGTCAATATTGCAGCAGTAGTAAAGAAACCTAGATATCTGGATTTGTTTTTTTCTCATTTAAATCCAAATTCTTTCTATACATAATAATAGCATGAAACCCGTACTCTATATAGAAGTGGAAATTTTTACCTCTGCTTAAGAGAAAGATGTTGATTTCGCAGAGAATAACAAAAATATAAAAGAGTTGATAAATATAAGGGAAACTTAAAGGGTATGTCCACCCCCAAAACTAAAATTTAGCCCACTACTGGCCCCATTGTAAAGTGTTAAAGAGCATGTCCAACCCCAAATCTAAAATTTTCCCCACTAGTGGCCCCACTGAGTAATGTTAAAAAATCCTTACCTCTGGACAGACATTGCAGGAGAACCATTTGGAGCAAAGTCCTAGAAAGTAAAGAGTAGGAGCCAGTCTGTGAGTGAAAAGGTTTCTACCTCTTACCTTTCCTCTGAGAGGTTTCCTGCTTGCCCCCTCACTACTCTTGATCCCTGTTTCCTGCCTGGTGCCCTACCATTGAATCATTTTTCTGTAGTGTAGGAGTCCCTAGCCCACCCTCAACAGCCATGTTCGTTTGCAAAAAAAATAATCACAAAGCTTTGTTCCCCCGGCGTTCTGCACTGCCGTCAGCCACGTCTGATTGGCTGCCTCTAATTAGCCAATAACAGGCGCAGCTGCCGGTCTGGCCCCCTACTTACAATTTCCTGCAGAGTGCCGGATTAGAACACTGCTCTGTAAGTACCTTTCTGATTCGTTTTTTGCAAACAAACAAGGCGGTGAAAGGGTCCCCTCTTTGTATATATATGATAAAAGTACTTGACCAGGCTTTGGGACACAACCCCTCTTAGGATACAACAGTTTAGTCCTAATATCTATAGGCTGTATGTACCTGGAGATCGAACAATTTTAACTGATTGGTTTATAATGTGAGTCCTTTCCCTTCTTTATCTAGGATTAGCTTGCCTTTTCCTTCTGTCACCAGTTAATATGGAAATATGGGACTTGTGGGCACTACTAACTATTTGCCCATTACTAATATGGCTGCAGTGTGTAGCAATGTCATGTGACTATATTAGTAGAATTTTGCACATGCCCACACCATTTCTGTTATTGCGTGAACATGCGTACCGGAAGTTCATCCCTAATTTTGGGCCAATGGCAGGCTGCGTATGAGCAATCATATGGACAATAAAAGCTGCACAGTAGTGTCATGATGTCACTTCCGCTGTTGAGAAAGTCTGTGTTGCGGACGAAACGCATACAGCTTGTACAGTTTTAATTGCTCCTGTGTCTCTCTGACCTTCAGATGGGCTAGTATTAACACTAATGCACTTTATGCCTATGTGTTTGACAGTACTCTTTATGATCTGCCACCAGTCTGTGATTTCTCTGCCCTCATGCCTTGATAGTTTAGGATAGAATATGGGTATTTAGGAGTATGTTAACTAAATAGCAAATTATTGCTGCTATATATTTATAGATTGTGCTGCTATTTATCCTGTATATCTTATGATTTAGATGCATTATGCGATTATTCATTATATATGTTGGTGCATGAATGAAAACATTATCAAAACATTTATATGACTGGGCTATGGATCAGAGAGAACAAAGGATGTGTTTTAAACCTTGTTGTTTGTGTACTAATTTACTGCCCATTCTAAAGTGGCTATCCACACTATAATAAAGGAATGTTTTTTAACCTGATATCCTGAGAGTGACTTTCTCTGTGTATCTGAGGGTGTGCCCTTTTCAAATACACAGCTTTCTTCTTTTGTTTAGCTACTTGGACTCAACACCTCAGACTACCATGCTAAGGTGACCATGCTCCTGGCCGATAACAACACATATGAGGCTTTAATAAGGGATCCCACCAGCCGTTACAAGAAAAAGGTCATAGACTTACTACAATAGCTTAAAAATGTTAAAACCATTGATCGAGCAATGTTCACCAACAGGATTGAAGATATAGTACTGGGTGCAGAATAAACTATGGTGTCCTATGATGTGACATCTCTCTTCACCTGTATACCCACCAAGGAGGCTGTTGACATGGTGAGAAAACAGCTAGGCCAAGATAGCACTCTTACCAGCAGAACTGATCTCAACCCAGAACAGGTGTGTTCCTTACTGGACTTGTGCCTGAATACCACCTATTTCAAATACAGGGATAAGTTCTATAAGCAAAAACATGGATGTGCTATGGGATCTCCAGTTTCACCCATTGTGGCCAACCTTTACATGGAGGAGGTAGAAAACAGGCGCCTAAAACATCAAATTTGCAAGGGAAGAGGTACAAAACAACAAACTGGCTTTCTTGGACTGCTTGCTAGAAGTCAAGGAAAATGGTAAACTGGAAGTAGAGGTTTACAGAAAACCAACACACACAGATCAATATATAATGTTTGACTCCCACTACCCTTTCGATCACAAGCTGGGTGTCATCAGAACCCTGCAACACAGAGATGAGAACATCCCCACTAGCACAGAGGCGAAGGCTAAAGAAATGAAACATCTCAGAAGACCCCTCAAAACTTGTGGATATCCAGACTGTAGAAGGAAAGAAAAGAACACGTATACCAATAGTGAAGGGAAAAAGCAAGGCAGGAGAAAGAATATGGTCATCCCATATGTAGCAGGGGTCTCCGAGAAATTAAGAAGAATTTTCAAAAAACACCATATCCCGGTCTGCTTTAAAACCAAACACCACACTGAGGCAGCAATTGGTACATCTGAAAGAACCAATACTGAAACACAAGAAAAGCGACATCATATACACAGTGCAGTGCAGTGAAGAGTGTTCTGATTTGTATATAGGGGAGACCAAACAGCAACTGTGTCAAAGTATGGCCCAGCATACGTTCCTCGGGTCAGGACCCAGCCATGTACCTGCATCTTAAGGATAAAGGACATACGTTTGAAGATTATAATGTTAAAGGGGAAGTTCAGTGCAAATACAAAGGCTTTTCAGAAAAAAGAGCAGTATTTTTTCATCCCAATGACCTTAATCTGCCAATTCAGCATTTTGTCTGTGTATAAATAAATGCAACCGAAATACTGACTTCCTGTTTGCAGGACCCCTATTAGAGTCTATTATGGTATTGCCCTTGACTCAGCACCTGGGTTGATTCAGTTGCTCAGTAGAGCATCCAACAGCCAATCGGTAGAAATTACTGTTAGGAACATTCCAAGGATGTGGTGCATCCTGGGAAGAAGAATGACCGTTAGAACCTAAAATGTCAGATCGCTACTGTCAAAAGCAGGGAACAGCAAAGGGTATGAAATCAACTGATTTTTCAAAATGGGAGAGAATATGTAGAACTAAAAAAGGCATTACACAAACTAACAATTTAACAAATATTGATAATTTCCACTGAACTGAACATGACTGGTTCGAGAGAGATGTCAAGTAGGCCATTTATGTGAAACTAAAGAACCCAAGCCTGAATAGAGGGGGGGTACGACACCAACTGTCTGCCATGTACAATGCTGTTTTGACACCTTACCCTGGGCGTTCCTATAACACCTCTAAGCCACTATGCAATCATGCCCTTAAAGGGCATGTCCACCCCCACTAATATAATCCCCCCACTATGTAGTGCAATAAAATCCTTACCTTACATCCCAGCTCCAAATGGTTCTCCTGTAATCCCCCCTCAAAGTCCCCAAAACTGGCAACCAGGAGGATAGCAGAGCCCATATAGTACTCTGTCTCCTGTCTCCCCTCCGGGAGAAGTTTGGCATGCGTACTGCAGGCCTCCCCCCCTCCCTCTCCCACCCGTTTTGCAATCCCTCCCCCTAGTGTTAAACCCCTTTGCCAAATAATAGCTTTCCTTTCCCCAGCCACCATAAAAGACTTTACTAGAACTCCCCCGAACTTTACTTACCTTACCTTTCTCCCCACGGACGCGGCTACCGGTCCCGCCCTGCTTGCAGTTTCATGCAAGCAGAGGGCCGGTTTAGTACGCCGCAAGAAAGAGGTAAGGTAAGTAAAGATCGGGGGAGTTCCAGCAAAATCTTTTATGGCAGTTGGGGCTGGGGGAGGGAAAGCTACTATTGGGAAAATTTTGGAAAGTGGGTTGGACATGCCCTTTAACACCTGGCTGTGATATGCTAATTGGGATTTTCCAGGTTACATAATTGCCAACAGATTCTTGTACAAGTCATTCTGAATTGAGAAAGCCAGTCGGATGACTAACGAAATGTCTTCAAGAACTATATCTGTTGTATTCAATTAGATCAACTGGACTTGAAATGTAGTTCTTGAAGACGTTTCGCTAGTTATCCGACTGGCTTTCTCAATTCAGAATTTCATTCTGAATTGAGAAAGCCAGTCGGATGACTAGCGAAACGTCTTCAAGAACTACATTTCAAGTCCAGTTGATCTAATTGAATACAACAGATATACCATGACCTGGATGAATGAGAACCTTCACAAGCATACGTCTTCAAGAACTAAACTTCAAGTCCAGTTGATCTAATTGAATACAACAGATATTCATTTGTGTGGTTAGGAGCACCTCTTGTTTTTAGCAGTATTTGACCCTACTTTACAGTGAGCATTAGTGCCTGATTCTTCTTCTTTGCTAGGCTTGTTTGTTCAGCCTTTTGTGCTTTCTCCTTTGAATTTAAGAGTAAAGATTTAAATTGTTTTATTTATCCAGATATGCCCCTATGAAAACAGTAATGGCTTTGGGGAGCCAACATCACCCAGTCACGCCTGCAGAAACACTTACCACCGCCATGAGCAGAGTGAGGTAAGCTAGGTACAGCTATGTGATGTACGATGGCAGAAGCGATTGTTTTTTTCAGATGACATTCTCGCATGCATGGCCGCTAGGTTAGGCATCACTGTGGATCAACCAACAATACACAAGCGAACAGCCATAATCCCATGATTATTGGCCGGGACGGTAGTTCATTTGACCTTTGTGCATCTGTATAGGCATTTAGTCTGCTGGATTACTGCCTTATCTGGTCTCTACAAACCCTTGAATTTTCAGTATTTGGAAGGGGTAAAACCAAATTATTGGTATATTTTCAGTTGAAGGTTTGTTGTTAAGTAAAATCAAGAAGTTTTCCCAACCGAATGTTTTTCCAGAACATTATAAGTAAGGATTAGTAGCTATTCCCCACCAGCTACTAAAACTGGAAAAAAGTCATTAATTTCTCAGTAATCCACAAGCCTGGAAAAAAAACAATTAGAGTGGAAAGTGATGAGTCACTTCAGGCCAAATAAAAAGCTACGTTAAAGTGCAACAACACGAGTTTATTTCACTGTGTACAAAACCAACTATCCAGCGTGATCCATTATTTACACCGTAAGAGAGAATTGAAAAATGTAGAATTACAAAGCTGAAATATAATTAAAATGACGAATTTAAATTCTGAAAACAAGATGTTACCAATATGCAACATGAGGTGTCTAAACGGAATCATGAATCTTTCCCGATATTTTCTTGCTTACTCATAAACACTTTATGTAAAGGATAAGTACGCTGTAAAATCAAGTTAAGTCCAGTTAGAAGCTGCAACTTTAAAAATACTGTTGCCATATTTTTTATAGATATGACATCATGCACACACACGCTATCATGTCGCGTGCGCATGTGCACGGAAACAACAGGCATTAGCTTTTGAGGCTTAAGAAGCAGGAGAAAGCAGAGGAAATCTCGGAGGGGTGGAGCTAAACAGTCAGCAAACCAGAAACAAGATGTTAGCAACATTCAAGCTGTAAAGGAAGGTTCTGTAGGGGCATAGGGGGGGAAATATGGCAACAGTATTTTTAAAGCCGCAGATTCCAACTGAACATAACTTGATTTTACAGTGCACTTATCCTTTAAAGCAGTAAACAAGGTAAATAAAATTAGTTCCTTCTCAGAGATGATTTGGGATTGGGGGAGGGGTCTGGGCCTAAGTTTAAAGTCTATTTTATATGGACCATTTGTACTGCCTTTAAAGGGAAACTTAACCAATGTGAGGTTATAGCAATAGCAATAAATTGTCTTTTTATTTACTCGTGTGCTTTAATAAGAGGGGTTTTTACACAGGTTGCCAATTATGTATTTTTAAAGGGACCCTACACTGATTTTCTAAGCATCTAAGTACATGAAGTCTGTAGCTATTATTCACAGGGAGGTAACAATGCTTATTCCCCCCCCCCCTCTGTGATTAACAGAATGCCCAGGTAACAGTGTAAACTGCTAACGGAGCTCCACTCACAGCTCCTCCCCAGCTTACAGGTGCGCTGTCCAGATCACGCTCCTGTCCTTTCTATTGGTGCGCAAGTGCAAAAGCTGTCTCAGCTGGGACACTGCGCCATCTGCTGGGGAGAGGCTGCAAGTGGATGGATGGTAGACAAGGGCATCATTGTTACCCCAGCGTTTTATTTGCAGGGAGGTAGGAAAAAGTGTTCTCACCTCCCTGTAAATCATAGAGCAACCTGGGTAAAACACCTCTTAATAAAGACAATTAAATAAAAAGACAGTTTATTGCTATAGGGGGTGTGCGTGTTGGTCTTTTACTTACTACACTCTGTGAATTTAATAACATTACCTCCCCACCAGACTTTTCATTCACATCTTTTGAGGCTCATTTAATTCTGCTTTCGCAGCTCTTGTAGATAAGAGTAGCTGTGGTGTCTACAGCATCTCCGGACACATTACTATCGACCTCTCTGATTCATCTTTTGAAACTAACCCCTTCCCGCTTTCTGATCATCAGCTTATCACTTTTCAGGCTCAAAACCCTCTTCTTCCTCCTGTCCCTCCCTCGTGTGTCTATGCGTAATACTAGAACCATACATCTCCCGGCACTCGCCTCAACCCTGTCTTCTAGTCTCTCTTCCCTTTTGACTGTCGATGACCCTGACTTGCTTGCTTATTCCTATAACTCTATCCTGGCTAACTCAATAGACACTTTTGCCCCCTAGCATTCCCGCAGCTGAGGGACCTCTAATCCTCGTACGTGGCTCAACCCCACTTCCCGCTTTACATGCAGGTGCACATGTTCTGCTGAACGTACAAACACTGACTTTCTCCATTACAAGTTCATGCTGCAGTGTCTCGGCTCAGGGCTCGAACCCACGTCACTTGTTCTCCATGTTCAACTCCCTCACCCACTGACTATCTCCTTTCTCTGCACTCTCCCCAGGACTTTGTGCATTACGTCCAACAAAAAGTGGAGTCCATCCGCATGCAGATCTCCGGTTCTAGGGATGAGTCAGATTAAGGGGCATAGTTATAAAAGGCCTACGGTATATTACCACCAAAAAATTATCGCCGCAGTAAAATCATTATTTTCGCCATATTTATAAAGGCGACCAACATTGCGGCAAAAAGTATTACTGCGTCGATGTGCGGCAGTAATTTGAGCTCTATTTGTGGCGATACTATGCCGGCAGTGACCCTGCCGGCTTCATCAGGGCCGATGTTGCTGGCCTCTTCTGTCTCCTGACATCTACTGCGATGACTTCTGTGCTCTGTGGAGGTTTGCTGAAGGAGCTAATCCAATTCTGATTGGTCAATTTTTCAATGCTTGCGATCACATGGTTATATTATATTTCAGAAATATGATTGGGTACTGTATAACCATGTGATCTATCTAGATTTAAGTATCACTTATATGCAGACGATACACAAATCTACCTGTCCACCCCTGCGCTAACTTTTGACATCCAATCAGGTGTCTCCGACTGTCTCCTTGCCATCTCCTCCTGGATGTTGCAATGCTGCCTCAAATTAAATCTTTCTAAAAATGAACTGATCATTTTCACATCTAAGCCTGGTCCTGTCCCATCTTTCTCTTATTCTGTTGACAATACCCCCAATTTTCCCTATCCAGTTGGTACGCTGCCTAGAGGTAATTATAGACTCCTCTCTATCCTTTTCGAACCACATTAACTATGTTGCCAAATCCTGCCAATTTTTCCTTCACAATATAGCAAGATCTGCAAGTTCCTTTCTCTTCCGACTACCACTATGCTTATGCATGCTCTAATCCTATCATGCCTGGACTATTGAAACCTACTACTTACTGGTCTTCCTGCTTTCCACCGCTTTCCCCTTCAGTCCACACTAAACCCTGCTACACGTATAGTTTTGCTCTCCAATAAAAATGATCTTATATCTCCACAACCTGGCTCCCCATTAAACAGCACATTGTATACAAAATCATTCTCCTAACCTTTAAATTCCTTCGCTCTGTTGCACCTCCTAATATATCCTCTCTAGTGTCCCCATAAGTTCCTGCCCGTACCCTCCGATCATCACAGAACCAACTCCTGTACAGACCCTACACACACAAACTTAGTGCTTCCTCTCGCCTAAAACCTCTTTTGTGGCTCCCATCCTATGGAAATAGCATCCTATGGGAATAGCATCCCCTCTCTCAAGAAACCTCAAATAGCAGGTTTAAATCTAGCCTTACATCCTACCTATCTAGTAACCAGCACAGTATATGGTTTGATTGTTTTAGTTGCACTGCATAAGTCTCTCTCCTGCACTTACACCCATTCCTTTGTATCTGTAGGTTACCCTCCTAACTAGATTATAAACTCTACAGGGCAGGGACCTCCTTTCCTCTTGTGGCAAGGCTCTAGACTTATCCCTTATATTATACAAATAAATGTATAAATTCATGGGGAATACATAGGGTTTTTCCGAGGCACTATGTTGGTGGGGGTAGGTAAAAGTATTATACACAGGGACAGTGTAACTTTAGTTAGTTTAAGCACTAAATAAAGTTATATCAATACTAGCAAATATGTAGTAATGACATTAAAGTATATAGAAATGTAAATAAGGCAAAATATATAAATAAAAGTACTTGAATAGTCCCCACTCCTGTTTTGTAATGGAATCTACAAAATGGAGTGTTTAGCCACACCCCAGGAAGTTTTACATGGAGGCAATGTAAGCTTAAAAAGGAACATATTTATCACTTTCCTTTTAGTGTTGTATCCAATGATTTGCTTAATATTAGATTGACAGCAGTGTTAGCAAATCAAAAACATTTCTGTGTTAGTAGGAAGTAGGAAGTTAGTAGGAAGTGAAATATGTCACATCCTGTGTAAAACATGTGACAGTCTCTCACCTCACCCCTCCCCTCTGAACAGAAAAAAAGGAGAGCTGCAGTTTGCTGGACAGTAAGTGATATAAGGGATAATACGCTACCTACAGTGTAATATAAGGAGATTACGCCACAGAGGAGTTCCCTGACCATATAAAAACACGAGGCCGTTAGGGGTCGGGGTTCCATTAGCAAATGGAAGTTCAAGACCCTATTGTTACACTGTTTTGCATTTTAATACATTCATTAGCAAATGGACATAAAGAAGAAACTTACTGCAAACAGAGAATTCTGGGAGTTGTAGATTTCAAACACGTGCATATTCAAACACTTTGGTAGGAATCGTTAAAGCATGGGCTTTTAATGTCTGTGTGTCAGTAAAAGGGATTTATTCCATGACATTAAGCCCGTTACATAAACGGGCGCTAGAATACATGTGTAGAAACATTTATTTTTCATAATATAAATATGAATATAAATATTTCCATACACTTTGAAGGGACTTTTTTTCCCCTCAGCCCCTGTCCATACACTTTGGAGGGACCTTTTCCCCTCAGCCCCTGTCCATACACTTTGGAGGGACCTTTTCCCCACACTTTGAAGGGACCTTTTCCCCTCAGCCCCTGTCCATACACTTTGAAGGGACCTTTTCCCCTCAGCCCCTGTCCATACACTTTGGAGGGACCTTTTTCCCCAGTCTGCTGTCATGACTCCCTCCATATCTAACAGTCACACATGCATTCTATGTTATGGAGGGAGGTAAGGTGGCCATTGTAACCAGTGGTAAATGGAGTCAGCCATACACCAGCATTATCTGTGACAGCTCACTACTTGTCTACTATTGCAAAATGGCAAGGAGTATTTCCCGATTTAAAAAAACTAAAGAAAGTTAGATGCCCTTAAAATATAACATACAAATAACAAGAGTTATAATTAATCAAAACATCATTCAACTGGGACTTAAACTTAATTCATAAGATCTTCCATGGTTGGGCTTTTCATTTCAAGATTTCTTACCATTTGCTGAAAATGGTCCCTTTTGTGTTACCATAAATGTAATTTACTTATTATTATTATTGTAGTTGTCTACGAAAAAGTTACAAAATGTTGAAAAATGTTTTTATGATACTGCTATTTCTTTGAAAATTCAAGGACAGCTATAGTATAAAAAAAAGCCTGTATACTAGAATTATATTGTAGGTAGGAACAAATAGTCTTATTTGTATAGGAGAATGATATTCTAATAATAAATTAAATTCAGGTGAATCAATTGTCTAAAATTGTGTGCGATTGAGAAACTACAGCACTGCAGTCCTCTATTAAAACTATACAATCAGCCTGCTATACCACCTCTACTGGATGACCACTATTGTACTATTCTCACCGTAAAGAACTTAGAGGTAGGTACTAGGAATACTCACATATATTTATAGAATGCAAAGTAAATGTCCCTTCCAAATATGGACACCTGGGAACCCTGTTCCCGGCCGAGTTCGTTAATTAATTAAGCAGCATCTGGAATGGAAGTTCTGAGGTCTGTAAATAGTGAGGGATAATCCGTTGTTTTAGTTATGGGCTACTTTGTCTAGGTTTGTTTTGTATTGATACCCACACTATTTAAAATTCATGCCAGTCCTTCTCCTCCTCCTCTTCTCTCTTTTGATTAGATATATCAGATTAGAATGTATTTTCTCTGACACACACAAAATTTTCAAACCAAGTCCAAGAAAGAAAAAATAAAACTACAATAATAAATACACATGTAATTACTCAGAGCAAAATTTTAAATTTACTTGTTCTCATTCATTACAATAGTATGTGTGTGTGGTGTTCACATGCCCAATGCTACTATATAGTAGTTTAGCAGTTACAAAGTTTTTCCTAGAAAAGCAATACGAAATAATCTCCGAATGAAAAATTATATAAATCAATGTCAAGGCCTAATGTATGTTGTTAAAAATACTAGTAGAAGGGGTTACTTCCGTGCTCTGGCTGTATGTATGTATAGTTTATTTATATAGCGCCACTTGGGGACGCAGAGCTCTACAGTAATAAAATACAATAAAGTCATACAAGGGGGTTAAATACATAGAAAGTTCAGTACATAAATATATAAATGATATCAATAGAAATGCTACAGCTTTGCCACAAGGAGATCCCTGCCTCATAGAGCTTACAATCTATTATGTGGGTAACACACAGATACAATGGAATGGGTATAAGTGCTGGAGTGAGATGTATGCAGTGCAAATAAAACAATCATATACTGTGCTGGTTACCAGATAGGTAGGATGTAAGGCTAGATTTAAACCAGCTAATTGAGGTTTCTTGATGTAGAGAGAGGGGAATAGAATTCCAGAGGATGGGAGCTATGAGAGAGAAAGGTTTAAGGTGAGAGGAAGCAGTCTGAGTGGGGGGTCTGTACAGGAGATTGTTCTGCGATGAGCAGGTATGGAGAGGGTATGGGCAGGAACATTTGGGGAGACTAGAGAGGAAATATAAGGAGAAGCAGCAGAGCAAAGGGATTTAAATGTTAGGCGATGGATTTTATGTGTAATGTGCTGTTTAATGGGGAACCAGGTTGTTGTACAGTACAGAGGATATTTGGGATCCGGTTTATTAGAGAAATGATACGTATGACAGAGTTAAGTATAGACTGAAGGGGAGAGAGGTGGGAAGCAGGAAGACCAGAAAGTAGTAGGTTGCAATAGTCCAGGATGAGAGCATGCATAAGAATAGCGGTAGTCGGGAGAGAAAGGAACCTGCGGATTTTGTCTTTATTGCGAAGGAAGAAGCGGCAGGTTTTTGCAACATAGTTAATGTGGTTAGAAAAGGAGAGAGAGAGGATTCAATAATTACCCCTAGGCAACGTGCCGATTGGATAGGGGAATTGGGGGTATTCTCAACAGAGATTGAGAAAGATGGGACAGGACCAGGTTTAAGTGGGAAAACGAACAGTTCAGTTTTAGAAAGATTTAATTTGAGGTAGCGTTGAGACATCCAGGAGGAGATGGCAAGGAGGCAGATGGATACACGTGATTGGATGTTAGCGTAGGGGTGGACATGGTGTAATAGGGAATGTCTACTTGAGTGGGGTGTCTATTGAGTGGGGTGGCTGCACTGCAAGTTGTCACTGAATTGTGTAGAAAATCTTTAAAAGTTCTGTGCTTGCGCTTGGGGGTATGGGTAGGGGAAGGGTTAAAAACAAAAAGTAAAAAATAAATAGGTTAAGATCAAGATCTCTGTAAAAAATCAGTTTAAAGTGACCCTTCCATAATGTATATTAACATTTTTACATACTGCACAGTGGGGCCAGTAGTGGGGGAGAATTTAGTTTTAGGGGTGGACATGTCCTTTAAAAACAATAAAAAGCACTAAAAAACCTTTTAGAAATAGTCCATTAGCAGTTGTTAAAGTTGCACCTCTATGGTGCGGCCCTTTTAAACTGTGGTGGTCTTGTTGTATAATCCACTTGGTAATGGCTTGTGAGGTAGTTCCTATGCGTTTTGCTGTTTTAATTCTTACAGCTTCATCAGGGAGGTATATATGTTGTGTATGCTCTTCTGCATATTGCTTGCTAAACTGCTACATATATAAATTCACCTTATTCACCTTTAGAAACGGTATATCCTAATGAGAAATGTGAAGTTTTTATGCGCAGTGGCTTCTTGAATGGGTTTTAGCAAACCCACTTTACAGCACAACATCGGTGCCTCCAAAACAACATGGGTTGGTAATGTTAAGGCAAGTAGTGAAAGCACAGAACAATCAAAATGAGAATAATGAAGCCAGAGTCTGATGAAGTTCAAATTTCCCAATCTGTTCACACTGCAAAACCAGAGGCCTACACTACACTATGGCTCAATAAAGTCGAAACCGATCTGTGGTTGGCTCTCTGGTTTTGTATTTAGCTTGTGTAATGCTAAAAAAAACTTTTATTAGGTAAAGCATTTTGTAAGGGCTACCATGGAAACACGGAAATTAATATAGTATACATAAAAAATAAAAGCCTAGTGCACACCTAATTCAATTTGCTTACAACCTTAACTTGGGTGGAGTATTTGCTTTTTATGTGTTGAAAGTCCTTGCTGCACTGTGGCTAGCTTCCTTTGGACTAACTCTCCTGCTATAAGTACTTTAATCACCTGAGCACATGACCTCAGGTTAGTACACATTCCCAGAGGCTTGGTCAAACCCCCATTGTAACACACAAAATATATAAAGATGGGATAGTATACATCCATTATAAAGTGCAACTAGTGACCAATTTAATATTGTATACATACAAAATATGAAGGTACTTGCAATAGTAACGAAACATTGATGAAACAAAGGTCATGTTGATAAGAAATCCAGAGTACCTTTCCAGGTACTAGCAGGGTTATTCAATAAAAGTTCTTATCGTTTAAAATGGTGATAATTTTGCCCCAACCAATCAGATCTTATTTAACATTTGAAAGCTAACATCTGATTAGTAAAATTAGCACCATTTTAAACGATAAGAACTTTTATTGAATAACCCTGTATGTTTGAATCATAGATCACTGGGAGGCACCTGGTGAAAGGAACCAGTGGATGAGCGCAGATGGAACAGATCTGAATTTGTAAAAACAAAATATGTTAATTCTGCCCATTGGCACTGGCACATTTGCACACACACAAAAGAAAAGCGTGTATGCTCGACCTACTATAAAAGAGCCCCTTCACCTCATTGGTCCCAGTCCTCACTTGACCCAGAGTTCTCTTAATGGAAAGAAAATGTGGGGTGGGGCAGTATAGGCCAAGTCGGCAGTATAGGCACATTGATAATTGTGTGAACTCTTGCAAAGCTCAACCTGAAAATAGTTTTTTTGATTATGCTTTGTAATGAAATTTACAGGGTTATTCAATAAAAGTTCTTATCGTTTTAAAATGGTGCTAATTTTTTCCCAACCAATCAGTTGTTATCTTTCAAATATTAAATAAGATCTGATTGGTTGGGGCAAAATTAGCACCATTTTAAACGATAAGAACTTTTATTGAATAACCCTGTTAGACTTTTTTGTAGTGTGATGGGATTTGCATCTTATGTGTTATCCTTACACGCCCTCTAGTGGGGAAAATATTTTTTTACAAATTAACATCGATGCACAAAAAAAACACGTTTTTATACATGGGGAATATTTATAAAGGTGTAATGTGAATTACCAATCAGTATTGGTATTTCACGATGCCAACCTTATATTGATATTTAATATTATGTTGCACCACTGTCTTTAACTATATAAACTACTGACAATGATAATTTACAGTAATTTATGGTTACATCATAAGTATTCAGTTATATCAACTGGACTTAAAGTTTAGTTATTGAAGTATCAAGAACAAAACTTTAAGTCCAGTTGATCTAACTAAATACAACAGATATAACTGACCTGGATGACGTTTACAAGCATGTCTCATCATAAGAAATTTCCAAGCCAATCACCGATACCGTAGGTCTATAAATAGGCCACTGTATAAAGGCAGCAATTTAAAGGGCATGTCCACCCCCAAAAGTATAATTTTACCCACTACTGGCCCCACTCTGTAGTGCATAAAAATCCTTACCTTACACCCCTGCTCCAAATGGCTGCCCTGCAATGTCCCTCTAAAGTCCCCAAAACTGGCCACCAGGAGCCTGGCAGAGTCCATATAGGACTCTGCCTCCTGTCTCTTTTGCCATGAGCACTGCAGCCCTCCCCCCTCCCTCTCCCACCCATTTTCCTCTTCCTCCCCCTAGCATAAATCCCCTTTGCTGTAGTGTAGAGCTCCCTCCCCCAGCCCCAACCACTATAGTCCTTTTTGCAGTAACTCCCCCGAACTGTACTTACCTTACTCTTTCCCTCAGCATTCTGGATAGCCGGATGCCGCGGCCGTGATTGGCTGTCTCTCAGCCAATCATGGACGCGGCTGCCGGTCCGGCCCCCTGCTTGCAGTTTCATGCAAGCAGAGGGTCATGACAGTACACCGGAGGAAAGAGGTAAGGCAAGTACAATTCAGGGGAGTTTCTGCAAAATGGACTATGGTTGTTGGGGCTGGGGGAGGGAGCTCTACACTACAGTAAAAGCTGTAAAAAAGGGATGGACATGCCCTTTTAAAATACAAGATTGCATTACAATTTTTCTATATTGTTAAGTTTTAAGCAAGGCTAACAACTAGTCCCATATGAACTGCCATACTGCCAGCTCTGATTGGCCTGGTAGCAGATGGAGCTTGTCTGAGCTAGTCCCATAGTTGTCAGTGGTACTTGAGAGATGCACTGCTTACCAGACTGGGTAATGTCGGGTCCCTTGCAGAGCTTGGAATCATATTTATGAACTCATAGTATCAGAAAGGTCTGGTACGACAATTTATTTCAGACAGTATGGACAAGGCCATAAAGTGGGGCTACTTTACAGACAGTCTTCCCTTTACTATCACAGCTGTTTAATACCACTGGGACTTTATAAATACGGCCATGATCTTAAAATATAAATATTTATGAAAAAAAAAACTAAACCTACAAAATGATCTTTCTGTAAATTATTTTATTTCTGTGTTCCCTTCTCACTTTTCTTTGAGAAAGGTAAGTCCTACACTGGACTCTCTCTCCCCCATGATAGACACATATGGGTACTGAGGGCTACTATCATTAAATGGGGTAATAAATTCATGTTAACATATTTGCAATGATGTACCAGGGGTTTCCTGAAAGCTGTGACTGCCACAAGTGATGTACCAATCTGATTGCAGCCCTTTTGTATAACTTTTTAAGCCAGCAAATATCTGGTGAATTCACACAAACATTTCAAAGGGAATCGATTTGTACTGAGAGCTGCAGTCGCCTTTGTGCATTGGATTAGTGGGGTCAGTACCCAGCAATGTAAACTTTAGTTACATTGCTGCAGTAGTAATTTGCCCCTAAAAAACCTAAATTCTCATCCACACATTGCATCCCCCATGTATTCCCAGCATTTTCCCCTCCCTTGATCTACTGTTTTATTAACCAACAGTATCGAAAGCCTGCAATACATTCTCTTACCCTTTGCTTCCCATGTTTTCACTCATGGGACGAGGCCTGATATCCAACTAAAAGAAACACTGGGGAGTCTATCTGGGGCTACATTCACAGGAATGTCAATGTCCCCCCCATTTTTCTAGCAGTTTCCTACTTTTTGCCATATACACATTTGGATTTACTCAGAAGCTGCTAGGAAAGCTGATTGCGAATGCAGCTTCAGAGAATGGGTATGTTCCTGACAACCAATCACAGTCCTCCATCAAGACAACCAATTTTAAATGTATTAAAGTTCTTCCTCAGATTTCTGTTTTCTTTATAATCCACATTTTTTGCGTAAATCACAAGCATTGTTGACTAAAGTTCAACCCACAGCTATTTTGTGGCTTTCATTGATTCCTACTCAAGGGTTGTTGGGCAGAGCACATCTCAAAAAATCATTCAGTTGTGCAACTGACAAGATAACCACAGAGCCCTGGCAGAGCAACTTATCAATTAAAATTAAGAATGTGATTATCTGGCCAGGAAGTATTCTCTGGAATTGTCATCAGCATGAATCATCCTGCAGATTGCTTTACAGTAATTCATTACATTTTTATGATTGTGCTAATATTGACACACAGAGAGATTTATCATAACTAGAAGAAATACAAAATAAAACATATTTAAACTAAATCCAATCCAACATGAACTTGTTGGCTATTGAGGTTGTTTCCCAAAGATCCCAAAGTTACCGATGTAGAAGTACCGTATGTAATGTGGTCATACATTGCAGAATGTTGTTAAAACTTTACGGCCACATCGTAAAAGACAGGCACATACTGGAAAAATCCAAAATGGGGTGACTCACTGTACAAAAATACCCTGCGGTATAGTTATTTTGCATTGCAGTTGGTATATTAGAACCATGATTAAAAATAAGACTGGCATTGTGAAGTACCAATACTGATTGTTACAATATCATTAAAGGAGCGGTATATCTATTCTATAATACCATGGCTTTATCTGCCCCTTAACTAGCCACTCCAGTAACCTTAGTGATTACATTACTCTGTGTAAAGCACATCCTCCCATCACCCATTCTCAAGGCTGGTACACACAGTACTGATAAAGCCCCGATACCGTCGGATACAACGGTATCAGGGCTTTATCAGTACTGTGTGTACCATACTTTTCCAACGAGTGAGCGGCCGCCGAGCGATCGTAAAAGAGGTCCTGTATGTACCCTAACGATCGGAAAAGAGGTACTTTGTGTACCATAATGATCGAAAAGAGGTACTGTGTGTACTATACTTTTCCAAACGAGCGCATGGCCGCCGAACGATCAGAAAAAAAAGGAAAATTTCCCTCGCCCGCGGCAGTCTCCCTATAGGGGAGTTGGCCGTGTGTATATGCTGTGCATAGGGGGAGTGCTTGGGACTGTGGAGTATGCAGATCTTTGAAAGATGACAGACAAGATCTGCAAGGTGTGTACTCAGCTTTAGGGAGGGGCCAGATGGACTGCAAGCACCACTTCTGCACTTACAGCCCAACCAGCCCAAACCCAGAGGTAGGTACCAAGTAGTTTAGTTAATGATCAATGGTGGGGATTAATATTGTTGTCCTTTAAAGGGGAACTGTGGTCTCCAGACCAGTTGATTTTAAATAAAGTTCCTACCGTTAAAATGAGTCATCAACCACCTCTCAATGTGCTGTACAGCCCAAGATATAAAGTCATCTCTGATCAGAAAGTTATTGGGTGGGAGGATGGTAGATGACATTCCAAAGGCTACTCCTCCACCTTGCTGGCAAGCGCAGATGCAGATTTGTGAAGGAAACCATGAGTCTCTCCCCCCCTTTTTGTGCAATGATACCAGGAGAAAATGGAATCCCCTGTGGCCCCTCTCCCACTTGCAATTCAGAGGCAGAATTAGACAGAAAGTTTGAAACTGGTGATTCTGACTATCTGAAAAGGTTGTTTTCGCAGTTTTCTGTAGGTTGGGGGTGTATGAGTCTGAGGTAAGAGTAAGGGAGGGGCCACAGAGCCTGTCAGTGGGTGCGGCCATGGGGCCCATGAGTGGGAGAGACCAAGCGGTTGGGGCCATGGGAAGAGGCCAAGTGGGCTTGCAAAGGTAGGAAGAAACACAGGGAAGAGGGACTGTCACTTGTTTCAGAGCAGGAAGCAAGGGATCTGGTGATGCTACTACCATATCACACAAAAAAATGTAAATCTTCAGAACTATGTAAATAAAATAATGAAAGTAAATTGCAAAAAGAGGAAAGCAATTCCTGTCAATTTAATTTTGGACCACAGTTCCCCTTTATCCTAAGTACTTTGTTAGTGTATGTGTGAACACATTTATGGGGGGCTTGGACATATAATATGTGATAATTATAATAAATATAATAATATATACATATTATAAGCCAATTCGAACAACAATGTAAATTTTCTAGAATTTGATCTGATAACGAACATATTGCACATTACAGAGGGGAAACCTTAACAGTGCGCCGTGCTCTTGACAATTTTGTTCACCACTTTCCGTGTGCAAAGTTTTGAGGTATCACAACATTTACAACATAACGTTTAGCAAAGTATTGACAGAAATTTTTGCTGCAAAAAATTGCAATTTTGGAAATTTTTTAGGTGGAAATTTTCCCCTGAACAGAAAATATACCATCTTAGGGCTCAGTGAATCACCCAAAAGGTCCAGTCACTGTGGCCTATTCAGTGACACGTTAGAAACAGAAACAAAAATATTGAATAAAACGACTACTATCCAATATTCAGAGATGAGTGAATATACTAGCAATTATAGTTTCCATATAGTTAAATAACATCCCCATAAAACCTTATAGGTGTGGACCAAAACCGCCTAGCCTTGGGTACTTTACAGATCCACTGGAAAACGTATAGGAAGTTTCCGTCGCCTCTCTGGCCCTCTTACTGGTTTTCTCTGCATTCTGCAATGTAGCCAATGGGAAGACACGCTTTGCAGGCCCATTGGCCATCTGGCAAACTCACTGACAATAACAGAGGGGCTGAGCAGACTACAGCGGGAAACTTGCTGTAAGTATTACAGCTGATCGGTAAAGTACCCAGTGGTGAGGAAATTGTGGTTTAGGTCCTCACCCTGGGTACTATGTAGGTGTAGAGTAGGGGATTGGTGGGTATAATTATTCTTTAATGAGACTGATTTAACTGCATATCCAAAGCAGTTACATGCATTAAGGGCACTCTGCAAGGGTTCTACCCAATTATTTATATTATCACACATAATGTACTTCATATTAGGTGTTTATAAAGGATCAATAAAAACCAATATAGATACTATTAATGGCCTCACTGTTCTCAATACATGTGGACGTAATGTATCAAAAACACCAAGTCGATACTGATATTATACAGCCGCATTGTTTTTCGGCCAATACCAGCTGATACTGAAAAATTGTCTTACATCTGTATTTTTCACCCATGTGAAAGTTTGAACTGCTGTCTAGACATACCAACTCAGGTAAAAATAGGATTACTATATATATATACAATGTAGATAAATTTCAGAGCACTCCAAGGACTTGCAAACAAGTGAATTTATTTGTCGACGTTTCGGTCCCTGGTCTTGGACCTTTATCACACAAGATGGCCGAAACGTGTTGATTGAGTTCACTTCAATAAAAATTATTTGTAGCAAAATCCCAGTAGTGCTCTGTACCTGCACTTATTATATATATATTTACCGATACTGTCCTTAGTTCCAGTTCATCCTTTGTATATACATGTTTTCTCAACCACTCCTTTATCCATTGCATCTTTTCATTTTCTCCACCACGAATGCCTCACCCTCAGAAAGTATCTGTCTCCCATCCTGCATCTATCTATCTTTATGAAAGGTACCTCCAAGGCAGCAATACATCTTCGTAACTTCTCTCTTTCCATGCTTCTACTCTTGTGGGATCATCTGATGTTCAACCAACAGGGACAACAGAAAGCCTTTCCCCATAGGCTATTGAGTAAGTCACTTAAAATCAATCACCATCCTCCATTAGACCATTAATCTAATTACGTTTTTTTATTTAAATATTTAGTGCATTTGCAAAACATAATGGCAAAAAACCTGTTTGTTTAATAAAAAAAAACGCATATATTTAAAAAAGCAAAATCTACCGAATACGCAATAAATGGCACCTACATTAAAATGAGGGAGCACTTTTCAGAGCAACTTTATTTACGTTCATTATTTACTAACTGTAGTATTTTGCAGCTGTTTAAGAAATATCCTGGTTATTTAATAAACCTTCTTATCGTTTAAAATGGTGCTAACTTTTCCCCAACCAATCAGATGTTAGCTTTCAAATGTTAAATAAGATCTGATTGGTTGGGGCAAAATTATCACCATTTTAAATGATAAGAAGTTTTATTGAATCTCCCTGTATATCTCTTAATATTTTTTTTAAAGGCATGGCATGGCATACCTTCCATTAGTTTGAAGATCTCCTCGCACACCACTTAATTTATGGTGGTGCTGTACCCTCTGTGCTGTTAACCACTTCCAGCTGTTATATCCAAAATAGTTTAGAATGAGGGACTCACTCATATTCTCTTCATCTGTTTATTATAAAAGATATGTGCACAACTTTTCAGGGGTGTCCCCCTTCGTCAGGTGCATCGTAATGAAGGAGCATGCATCCCAGAACGTTGTGCACATATCTTTCACAATAAACACATGAAGAGAATGTGAGTGCGGCCCTCATTATAAACAATTTTGCATACCTTCCATTACCCTGTGATAGACAGCCAGAACAGAGGCATGGGTAGAGCTCTGCCCACTATTGACAAAGACAGATCAGATGCTAAAGGAAAGACAAATCTTTTCTTTTAATCTTGATCGATGCTTACGTTTTTTTTTATACCTGTATCCATAATCCAATCAGAACTCTCTGCTGTTAGTTTCAGTTCAAATCCTGACAACATTTCACAAGCTTTCTTAAGTAGAACAGAAAAAAAAGGATTGTTATGAAATGGGTTTAATAATGATTGTTGGTTTTTGCCAAGTTCTTTTATCAATTAATGTCAGTATGATTTGTCCTTTATCACCTGCTGAAAAGACCAGGTGCGCTAATGGCTGCCTATATTAAATACTTTCCAGAGATATTTGCTCAGTATTGTGTCCATCTTAATATATTCCTTTTAATTTCACTGCATTATTTCTATTTCTCTGCTAAGATTTTTTTTGGATGTGATCTACATCTGTTTAGCTGTGCATCAGTGTACTGATAAAGTTAATGCCACAAGTAATACCAGCAGGTTTGCCAATGAAGTTGGCTGTAGGTGTGAGGCACATGTTAACTGTGGAAATCTGCCAGCTGTTCAGATGAATGTTGATTTATGCTGGATAGTTAAACCTCATTGATCATCACATTTCTACTTTACAGTGGGTGATTAGCACAGCAAGGAATGCCAGAATATTTCAAAGAATTCTTTTTCCCCTCAGCCCCTGTCCATACACTTTGGAGGGACCTTTTCCCCTCAGCCCCTGTCCATACACTTTGAAGGGACTTTTTTTCCCCTCAGCCCCTGTCCATACAATTTGAAGGGACCTTTTCCCCTCAGCCCCTGTCCATACACTTTGGATAGAACTGTTTTCCCTCAGCCCTCCTTAAGCTAACTGTCCTTTTCCTTTAGGCGTGTTCTCTAAAGAGGTCTTCTGTCTCTTTAACTGTTACGCTGTTACCTGGAAATAGCAGGGACTGCGCAGCCATCCATACGCTTCAGCGTCTAAACAGTTACCATGACAACGCTTTCCGCGTATGCGCATAATCAACCGGCGCGTCTAAACAGTTACCATGACAATGCTATCCGCGCATGCGCATAATCAACCGGCGTTTCGCGCATGCGCATAATCAACCGGCGGGTGTTACTGAAGGTACGCTGATGGAGGTACGCAAAAGTAAATTATGCCGCACAGTAAAAGACTTTCCTGCATGAAAGGAAATGAAGGGGCTGAGAGGCTGCGGCGGGGGAGGTAGAGCACTGTCAATGCACTCTGTAATTGCCTGGAGGGAAACTGCAGCAGCCTGAGGAATAGAATGCACACCAAGTGGCAAAAAGAGGTAACTGCAGGACACACACACACGGAGACAGGGATACACACTTGCATTTTATTATATAGGATGTATGAAAAATAAATTTTCCAGCATTCTGTGCATCAAGGGAATGCTGGGAGTTGTAGTTTTTAAACATGTGAAAAGTTCAAGACCCTATTGTTACACTGTTTTGCATTTTAATACATTCATTAGCAAATGGACATAAAGAAGAAACTTACTGCAAACAGAGAATGCTGGGAGTTGTAGTTTTCAAACATGTGCATATTCAAACACTTTGGTAGGAATCGTTAAAGCATGGGCATTTAATGTCTGTGTGTCAGTAAAAGGGCTTTATTCCAGGATGTATGAAAAATACATTTTCCAGCATTCTGTGCAGCCAGGGAATGGTGGGAGTTGTAGTTTTAAACATGTGAAAAGTTCAACACCCTATCGTTACACTGTATTGCATTTAATACATTCATTGGCAAATGGATATAAAGAAGAAACTTACTGCTAACAGAGAATGCTGGGAGTTGTAGTTTTCAAACATGTGCATATTCAAACCCTTTGATAGGGAATCGCTAAAGCGTGGGCTTTTAATGTCTGTAAGCCAGTAAAAGGGCTATCAGGTTGTCCTATGGTGCTGTTTAGTAAGAATCGAACATTGTGGCAGGATTGCTTGGCACTTGCTGGCATGTCAAATAAAAATGGGAGGGTATGTGTGTGTTTGATCATATTATGCAGTGGGATTGCCTGGGTCCCTTTTAGGACTTTCAAACTTATCCCATTTGAGCCTCCCCCTGGATTCTGACTGGGAGTGGAAAGGGAGAGCAAGTTCAGAATGATACCTACCAGCTAAACGGATGTAAGTAGCCTCTCTCTGGCCCCACAGCTTAACAGCTACCGGTATATGCATAAGGGAAAAGCAGACAGATCCCAAATCACTTGCATATTTGTGCACTTTGTGTTGCTATCACTGAAAGCATAAACCCGAACTTTCAATAGAAATAAATAGCTAGAAAAACACACACATAATTTCCACTGTGCACCAACGGGCACACTTTTGCTAGTATATTTATATTTATATAATTTATATACTGAACTATTTATGTATTTGCCCCCTTTGTATGACTTTTTTGTATTTTGTTACTGTACAGCGCTGCGTCCCCAAGTGGCGCTTTATAAATATATACGTACATTTATTACTGTGTAGTGTTTTAGCTGGCTGGCTAAATTTTATACTATATGTAAGGTTATATTTGTACACACTTTAGCAAAAGCAATAAATTATCTTTTTATTTGTGTGCTTTATTAAGAGGGGTTTTTACACAGGTTGCTCCTTTTTAATATATTTGTTGCATTGTTGGGAGGACCCAGGTGCACCTGTGGAGGGATTTTTCAGCTATATATACTAATGGTTCCCTTTAAAAATACCCCCTTCACTAAAATAATTCAAAATGAAGAACTAAACCAGAAGGCCCTCATCTGTATTAATTAGGGCCTAAAGTTTCATACACACGTGTGATCGTGGGTGCCAACCCGCAATGCACGATGTGTATGAGCGTTTGTTATGGCTGAAAGAAATCGTGCCGTGTGTGTGCACTTTGTTGGCCAAAACAGATGTTCAGTCAGGCCTAGTTGCCTGATTTGCCTGCCGAATTGGGCACCAAGGCCCAACCGAACCAGCTAAAACATTACACAGTAATAAACGTGTGTATGTACAGTTTATTTATAAAGTGCCACTTGGGGCCGTCTGGCGATTCGGGCACTGAGGCCTAAACGAAAATCCGTTTCAGCTGACAAAGCGCCCACACAAAGCATGAATGTTGGCCGTAACAAACGCTCATACACATTGTGTGCTGCGGGTCGGCACCCACTATCGCTCATGTGTATGAAGCTTAAGCTAGTAAATTAAAGGAGTAGAGGGTTTTCTCCTGATCCGATTCATTTTATTAGGGCTTATTAAGGGTTTTCATTATGTCAATATTTGCATTAAAGGAGAACTATACCAACATTTTTTGACCCTAACCTCAAAATCTTTCCTCCTCAGAACACCCATGCAGTGTAATATACTACACCAGGAAGCTGCACTGATTTCCATGTAAGAAGTTGATTCTGTAACTAAGAAAACTTTCATGTTGCTGCCATTAAATCCTTATGCAGGTAGTCTTGGGAGGTAGGAATTACCAATCCTACCCCCCCTGCCCTATGTAATTTTCGTTTTAACTGATTTTTTTTTAAAAATAACTTTATATGGACTATAGTTCTCCTTCCCAAAAATAAGCTCCATTTACAGATTGTGTGCAAAAATATGTCAGAATAAAATGATCCGCTGTATGCATATTCAGCCTTTACCTCTAAATTTGGAACTGATTGAAAGTCTGACAAACCCTGAGTGAAGCACAGTAGAAATAGTTCTGATTCAGAGTTATAAATAGAATGGGGCTTTGAGTTGGATTTCCAGACACAGAGCACTGATCCACAATGTAATTTAAATGCTGATAGCTGAAGCCTTGCCTTCATTTCCCTTTAGCTTTTCGGTATCTACACCAATCAGCTGTAAAATGAATGTGCCTAACAAAAAAATTGTTGTGGCATATGTCACCGGTGCAGGAAGATGGAAGAAAGAAATTGTTCTCCATGATACTGGATAGCTTGATGTTACAAGTTGCAGCCTATATTAGAGGTGAGCTAAAATCTACTGTACCACTTAATGTTTCATTTTAAAAGGAGAAGTTTAGGCTAAAACTCGTTTTATTTTGACAGTTACCATAAAATTGCCACATAAAATATCAGCTCCTAAACCAGTTAGACCAGTGAAAGAGAAGTAAAACCTTTAACACTCTCAATCTTTAAAACACTCTTAAGCTGAGTACACATCTGAAAGTTTAAGAAAGATGACAGGCAGGATCCTGTCTGTCATTTTACAAAGGACTGGGCTACACACAGTCCCGAGCACTCCCCCTAAGCACAGCATAGGGAGAATGCTCGGGACTATCGCGGCCGAGGGAAATTTTCCCTCTTACGAACGAGCGGTCAGCCGACCCAATCGTTCGGCGGCTGTGCGCTCTTTCGGAAAACGAAGGTACACACAGTAATGATAAAGCCCCGATACCGCCGGATACGATGGTATCAGGGGCTTTATCGGTACTGTGTGTATCCAGGTTTAATCCTCATTGCCTCAGCACAGGAAGATGCAAAGCAGTTCATTGGACAGCACCTCTTATGTTCTCTCTGTGACTCACACTGAGCATGTCCAGGCCAGGGGGATTCACAGGGACATAAATGTCTTCAGAAAGATGGATATCTAGGTAGCAATTACTAGGAAAGGCAATTTATACCTCATTTTTATAAGCAGTTTTTGATCTATAAATAGAGGACAGCACAGTAAGCTGTGGTTTCCGACCCGTCCGATCTCCCATTCCAATGAACGAACAAATTAATCAACAAACAGTATGTTGGTACTATTAAAGTTGGGTACACACCATCCAATATTTCAGCCTGACCAACCGACATTTCAGTGTATCGGTCAATGGCGCTTAAATATTAGAGGGTTAATTTGTGCGTCCGCAAATTACTGTTTGTTGGACGCATCCATAAACCACAAGCGATTGTTCAGCCCTGGCCTGAATCTACTTTTAAAAAAAACCACACTAATCTTTAGATTTGGGCTTTTGTTTCTGTTATACATATATGTTTTTAATTACTTTTCTAGACTTTTTTAAAGCCATAATTTATGTGCTCTTGCAATGCTGAGATTTGTTTTCTGGGTAAACAGTGCCCTCTGCTGAACAAATGAGGAAGAATCTTATTGGGAGATGCAGTAAAGTTTGTTACTGTTAAAATGATAATTCAAGCTCTTTGATGTAATATTGGGTTAGTGTGGGTTTTATTCTCATTTTACAGGGCCTGAGCAATGTCCAAAACGTTTCAGACACTGTGCAGCATACCTGATACAGCAAGTTTTAATCTAATGAATGGGAGGGGAGTGTACCACACCCATTCCCAGGGGCGTTTCTAGACATTTTTTCTAGCGTGCCGCTAAACAAAGGTAGATGTGGCTTGTGGGTGCAGTGAAGTGACTAACTGGTTGGTGAACTGGAGGGCTGACTTTAATCTGGCTGGTGAACTGGAGGGCTTACTAAAAGTAACAAACAATATGTAATTGATTAGTAGCACCTGCTTGGTATTTTTGCATTATTAAGCAATGGTCTGCATGTCAAAACAGTCTTATAACTTTCAGCTTCTTTTCAGTTTGCTCTTAAAAGACATAGAATTGAATTTTTTTGCATTGAATTTTTTTGCTTCACTTATTAATAACATAATCATAGAGCTGGCTGTAACATACACTCTGCGTGTCTATGGCCACAATTTTGGGACTAAAGTTTTATAACTTATTCCTTTAATTTTTGGTGTGAGTGTGGAAAGTACCTTATGTAATTAAAAGGCTGTGAGGCATGATGAACCTTGTGTGATATCATGAACTCTACATTCACAAACTCATTTACCCCTAATCAGCACCATGGACAGAAAAACACATCCCTTATCCCCCTTATATTATATAACTAAATTTATATTTTTATGGAGATTGCATTGAGTTTTTAGGAGTAACTAATTAGGTGGGGGTATATAACACTATTACACATAGGAAAGGTCTATATGTATGTGTTTAATTTTATCACTATTTAATTAAAATCACCATAACAAATAACCCTATACAAAGTATAGGTCTACTACCAACTACTGAATTACAAAACAAATTATACACAATTAATAAAGTGTACTTACTTTACTTGACACCCTTAAGTTTCAATGGAAAACTCAAAATGGTAGGTTTAGCCACACCTCTAGGATTTCTACATGGGTCTCCATGTAGACACTAAAAGGAAGTGGAATTTTACTAACATCCAATGAGGTTCTGATCTCACACTGTGAGCAAATCAAAAAATTCTCTTAGGCATTGTACATGACAAGACAGGAAGTGTAAGGAAATTCCTGTATTACAGCCAATTATGTGCTGTTTGTAAAATTTGTAACAGTCTTAGCCAATTAGAACATTCTTCAGGCTCTCGCATTTACTCCCCTCTCCATAGAAAGAAATAAGACAATCCAGTTTTTGTTTGCTAGACAGGAAGTGATGACTGTATATGATTAAATGATTTACATATCTTGTGCTGTCCTAATCCTATAGTGGTTGTAAATGTGGAACTTACTGTGGTAAATACGGATTGGTATGAACATAGCATGTTTATCTGGATCCTGTATGTGGTTTCAGGTTGACCAATAGTGCTATTTAGTTTGAACTGTAGCAGAATTGCCTGGTACTATTCTCAGACCTGCAGGTTTATTCTACTTATATTCCATGGATTATAGCTCTCAGATAGGTGATAGGATGTGTGACTCCTACTGCCTAAAGTGACCTGAATAATCTTTCCATAAACCAATAGTATAATAGCTATGGATGTAAGGGAAGGGCAGATGGATCTCTTGCATGTTCAAACCCTTGGGTAGGAATCACTAAAGCATGACCATGGGCTTTTAATGTCTGTAAGTCAGTAAAATGGCTTTATTCCATGATATATGAAAACGAAAATTTCCAGCATTATGTGCAACCAGGGAATGGTGGGAGTTGTAGTTGTTAAACATGTGAAAATTTCAACACCCATGCTCTATATCATTACACTGTATTGCATCTTAATACATTCATTAGTCAATGGAAATAAAGAAGAAACATACTGCTAGCAGAGAATGCTGGGAGTTGCAGTTTTCAAACATGTGAAAAGTCCCAACTTCAACACCCCTGCTCTATACCATTAGGCTGTATTACATCTAGAAACATGCCTTACTTAAAGGACATTAACAAAAGACTTACTACAAACAGCGAATGCTGGGAGTTGTAGTTTTCAAACTTGTGAACGATCACAAGTTCAGCACCCCTGCTCTATACCATTAGGATGAATTACATCTAGACACATTCCCATAGCTACAGGCAATAAATAAGATACTTTGCATGTCCCACCCATTTCTTTGGAAGTGAGAAATACATGTTCAGTTAGATTAGCAATAGCAATGCTATTATAATAACATGAGTCTGTGAGGTACCTTCTGTTATAAGAAGGCTCTACTTCATTTTATACTCTGTGGGGAGCGTATAGCTCCTTTAAAAACATCTCTCCCTAATCTTTATAGCCAATCACTCTTCTGTGCCGTCCTAACCCCATAGTGATTGTAGATCTGGAACCTGCTGTGGTAAATACTAATAAGTATGAACCTAGCATACTAATCTGGATCCTGTATAGGGCCTCAGGTTGTCCAATGGCGCCGTTTAGTTTGAACTGCACATTGTGGTAGAATTGCCTGGGTCTGTCTGACATGTCAAATAGATAAGGGAGGGTATATGCGTGTTTGCTCATGTTATGTTATGGGATTGCCTGGGTCCTTTTTAGGACTTTCAGACTTATACCATTTGAGCCTCCCCCTGGAAACTTGCTGGAAGTGGAAAGGGAGAGCAGGTTTGGAATGGTTCCTGATGCCTACTGTCTGAAGGGATGTAAGTAGCATCTCTCTAGCCCTACAGCTTAACAGCTATGGCCATAAGGGAGAGGCAGACAGATCCCAAATCACTTGCATGTTTGTGCACTTCGTGTTGGTATCACTGAAAGCATAACCCCGAGCTTTCAATAAGAATAATAAATAAAAATGGTGCTGTTTAGGTTGAACTGCACATTGTGGCAGGATTACCTGGGAAAACATACACACATAATTTCCACTGTGCACCAACGGGCACACTTTTGCTAGTAATACTATATATAAATATATGAAAAGTAAAACTAAATAATGATTAAAAATGGTTTACATTGCTTTATGGAAATAAATGAATAAGTCAAATGCTTTATTGCTTTATTTCCCCCAAGATTTTATAACAACTTGCATTCTATATTTCGTAAATGTATAAATGCCTTACCTAAACCCAAATCAATTTGTGGATGGTGCACTTGATTTCTTTTGCCTCATGCACAGCTCCATTGACTTGGGAGGAAATGCCAACACCAGCCACAGAGGACCATGGGAAAGGATAGAGCATCTACAATTCAGACTGTGGTTTAGGTAAGTAGCAAGGTTTTCAGTCTTAACAATGAAGGTGGGACTTAAACACCTGATTAGTTGTTTCTGTCTTTGCGCAATGATTTGAACAGAATGTTCTACATTTGGTAATGCAGATCAGGAAAGCCAAAAAACGCTATAATATGGAATAAAACATACGTTATAATTGGAAATTAAAAACATCTGCTTGGTAGCTTAACCTAATTCACCTTTTAAAGGGTAGTGTCACCCTTGAAATACATTTTTGATATAACACCCCTGTCCCCCCAGCCTAACCGCTATATTTATTTTATTAGAAAGTTCCCCAAACTTTACTTACCTTCCTCTTTCCTCCACCGCGCTGCCGGCCCTCTGCTTGCGAGAAAATGCAAGCAGAGGGGCGGGACCGGCAGTCGCGTCTGTGATTGGCTGAGCGGCAGCCAAACACGGACGCGGTGCTGGCTATCAGTGCGGCGGGAGAAAGAAGGGAGGTAAGTACTGTTTGGGGCACTTTCTAATAAAAAAACATAGCGGTTGGGCTGGGGGGGACAGGGGGATTATTATAGCAAAAGGGTTTTAGACTAGGGGGAGGGAATCCTGGAAGGGAGGGGGAGAAGGGCTGCAGTGCACATGCCAAAATTCCCGGAGGCCAGGAGGAGGCAGAGTCCTATATGGACTCTGCTACTCCTGGTGGGCAGTTTTTGGGACTTTGGGGGGGACTACAGGAGAACCTATGGAGCTGGGATGTGAGGTAAGGATTAAACTACATTACACAATGGGGCCAGAGTGGGGGGGATTATAGATTCGTAAACCTGGGCGACACTTTGTATCTGCTACCAAGCAGTAAATACGCATTCCCAATCCATACTCCCTATACATGTATATAAGGATGGGTACACACAGCAGGACTTTTGTCCCGACCGAGCATTCGCGTGACAAGCGCTGGCCAGGACAAATGACCGTCGGTCACGGCAATGTGGCCGCGGATGATCGTGCGGCCCATAGGGAACCGCACGATCGCCGTGATTTACAGACTGTTCCGATTGCCCATTCATCCCATACGGGCGACTGGCGAGCGAGCTAGGCCGAGGCAGATGCCACACCATCAGATATTTCCCGGACGGACGGAAATATCTGCTGGTCTGTACCCAGCCTAAAGGATTATTCGGGTAGTACACATGCATAGAACCGAACATCTCTTTTATACTAAAACACAGTGGCGATAGTTAACTGGCCATTTGATGCCCTATTTATCACCATGCACATAGCTGATAACTGCAATTCTAGTTGGATCCAATGCATTTGTTTAATATCGACCATGTGTGTACCCAGCTTTAGACATTTTAAAAAAAAAGAAGCAGTTAGAGAAAGTTCAACTGTGGCTTTTTTCCCAAGGGAAACACAGGTATATAAAATCACTCTTCATACACCGCTCTAATAAGCTAGCATATAAAATTTGCAGATTTGAAGGATAAACATCGATGATGTCCCATGAGGTGATGACTTCATTTGCAGTCATGTGCCCAAATTGCATGTTTGTTCTAGCCTTTAGAAACAAAGGGTCTTATTTAAGAAAGGTGCAAAATTTTGCCTGTGCTCTTAAGCCCCCCCCCCCATTACGGTGTCGATATTTTAAGCAATTAGGAACATTCTATTGAATTGCTCAAATTAGCGGAAACCATTTTGTTTTTTAAGATCGACCGCTCAACAATATCGAGTGGTTTATTGGAAGAAAAAAAATAATCCTTTAATAAAAGGTCATGTCCACCCATAAATCTAAATTTTTTCATAAAGAGGCAGAACACCACCCCCCCCCCCCCCCTTCCCAAACTCCTCTTCCTGTTTTCTCTTCCAAAATATGCAGCGATAGGAATACAGGATCCTGTCACTCGCTTCTTGCTGCATCTCCCTCTCTGCTTCCTGATTGCGGCTGTCAGTTAAAGGTGCGAGGGACAGAAATTTAAGTTCCTTTAACTGCCTCTTTGGAAGAGATAAGTAAAACGGAATTGGGGTTTGGGGGGTACTGCATCTGTATGTGAAATTTGATTTATGGGTGGATATGCCCTTCAAGTAAGCCCCAAATTTCCCATTTTACCTTTGCCCTAATATCACAGTAAAAAACATTCCAGTGAAACATGTGCACTGGAACTAAAGCTGGGTACACACGATGAGATATTTCGGTCCGATCGACCGATTGTTCAGTGTATCGGTCGATCGGACGAAATATACACATCCGAATGTAGCCATGTCCGACCGATCGTTCGTCCGAATCGGACGAAAGGACGATCGGACATGGTGGAAAACCTCGTCCGATCGTGCGTCATCTATGGACGACGATCAGTGCGGGTAACTGTTGGACGCAGCTGCTTTTGCCGCGACCGACAGTCCTTCCTCCTGGCCGACCGGTCGAAAGCATCGAACGGTCGGTCAGGAGGAAAAATCGCTAGGTGTGTACCTAGCTTTAAGATCAGTTAATCCTCCATAATTAAAGGGCATGTCCACCCCTTTTTTGAAGTTTTTTATATTATAGTTATTGGTCCCCCAGCCCCAACCGCAGTAATAGAATTGTTAGAAAGTGCCCCAATAGTTACTTACCTTCCCTCTATCCTCCGCCGCACAGTCCCGGCCCTCTGCTTGCACGGAAATGCAAGCAGGGGGCTGGACCGTCAGCCGCCATCTGATTGGCTGAGAGGCAGCCAATCAGGGATGTGGCTGCTCAGAATGCCAGAGGATAGAGGGAAGGTAACTAACTATCTGGGGACTTTCTAACAATTCTATTAAGGCGGTTGGGGCTGGGGGACCAATAACTATAATATCACCAAGGGGTTTTGCGCTAGGGAGAGGGAGAAAGAAAACGGGGGGAGAGGGAGGGGGGGATAGGACTCTCCTGCGCATGCCTCAGACCTTGTCGAGGTTGATGCTGAGACAGGCGCAGGATGAGTCACACACAGGCTTCCTACACAGGGCCGTTTCTAGCCATTTTGGTGCCCTAGGCGCCCTCCCACCTCCCAAACACAAAAACTTGGCCTGTCAAACTACAGCTGGGTTTCTTCTTTCTGCTTTTGACACATGTCTATGGTGACTGTTCTTTATAGTGGAACCGCTTTACTAGTTGGTAAGAGGGACACGCGTACCAGGTGAGGCGGGGGTGTATACATACGTTTCTACGTATGCAGCGACACTGGCCACCAATGAAATACTGATTGGAAGGACAGGATAGGTTTCAGTGGATGTGCGGTATGTGGCACCATTGTTCTCCCCAGAAATTGTTTCCGGGGGTAGGGCAGCAGAACAGGGAAATTTGGTGAGATCTGAGATGTTTTACTCTTTCAGTGCTTTTCCAAGAATATTGGCATTAATAATTTCATTGCCAGCAGAACATTACCATTAACACTTTAGTGCCAGGAATTGGGGTTTGGGGGGTACTGCATCTGTATGTGAAATTTCGATTTATGGGTGGATATGCCTTCAAGTAAGCCCCAAATTTCCCATTTTACCTTTGCCCTAATATCCCAGTTAAAAAACTTCCAGTGAAACAGTGCACTGGAAACTAAAGATCAGTTTCTCCCATAATTAAAGGGCAGTCCAAGTTTTTATATATTATAGTTATTGGTCCCCCAGCCCCAAATGCCGTAATAGAATTGTAGAAAGTGCCAATAGTTACTTACCGTCCCTACCTCCGCCGCACAGTCCCGGCCCTTGCTTGCACGGAAATGCAAGCAGGGGGCGGGAATCAGCCGCGTCTCTGATTGGCTGAGAGGCAGCCAATCAGGGATATTGGCATTATAATTTCATTGCCAGCAGAACATTACCATTAACCCTCAGTGTTCTCCCCAGAATTGTTTCCAGCCGGGTGGCGATGAAAAAGTAGCCGGGGTGGTGGTGGGATGGGAGATTTGGTGGTGGGGAAAAATGTGCACTGCTTATGCTCATTATATAGGTCAGGGATGTCTAACTTTTGTCCAACTAGATGTTTGAAAACTATGACTCCCAGCATTCCGTGGTTGTAGAATGCAGGGAGTTGTAGTGCGGCAGCATCTGCAGGGAGTTGTAGTTCGGTAAAAATCTGCAGAGAGTTATAGTTTGGCAACATCTCAGGGAGTTGTAGTTCGACAACATCTGAAGTAACCCAGATGTAAGATGGCAGCACAAGCACATGTGCCACCATTTTGTGGCCTTAGGGATCTTGGAAAAGCTAGTTTACATGTGTTACAAAAATAAAGTGTAAAAAAGGGGTTGGACTGGGCAGCTTTGGTGGGAGTTTTTACTGACCTATTGGTAAACCTATTAAACCTCATCTAAATTCTTTTAAATCACAACAGTGCTCTCTCAAAAAAAAATTCCAGGCGGGTGGCACGAAAAAGTAGTCAGGTGGGCCACCCGGCTAAAAGACACTAGGGAGAACACTGACCCTTAGTGCCAGTAGACTTTAATATTAATACTTTCAGTACCAGACCTTTCCGAGAGTTGTATTAACCCTTCGGTGCCAGCAGACTTCCCCATAGTATTGCCATTAACACTTTCTGTGCCAGCAGAGTATTACCTTTAACCCTTTCAGCTGCCAGCATGACATGATATACAGAATGACCTGCTTTCCATGTCTCCTCCATTGAATTATTACTCCTCCCCTACTCTAAGTTTAATTGGAGAGTTGGGTGGAAGGAAGACAGAGGCAGGGATAGGGATCTCATGGCTGCTAGTCACAGGGGCCACTGTTATAAAGTCTGCAGCAGCTTTTACCTGGCATTTTAAAACGGTTCTCCTCAGTACTATTAGCCAAGCTCATCCTCCCTCCTTCTCACCTTCAGTTTATTTGCAAATTGCAACATTTGATTCTATGTAGAGTGTGTGGAGTCAGGCTCTGTATTAGATAACATGTTGCAGGTTACAGCAGAACAAGAGAAGCAGATATAACAGCAAGTAAAAGCTGACAGGGAGATGGTAGGGAGAAGAACAGGCGCCCTGATCAACATAGGCACCAGTAGTCTTTGCCTAGGTGGCCTATGCCTAAAAACGGCCCTGTTCCTACACTACACTTTCCTGGAATGGAGGGGCATAGCATGGCAACCATAAAGAGCTGGGATGTAAGGTAAGGATTTTTTACACTAGAGAGTGGGGCCAGTATGGGGTTAAATTTCAGTTTTGGGGGTGGACATGCCCTTTAATGTAAAAAAAAAAATTGAATCTGCACTCACCTGCAAGCATTAATATATTTTTCCTGTGCTCCAGCAGAAAATCTTTCAGCTTCCCAATGTTACTTATCTAAAACAAAAGAAAAAAAAAGTGCTGTGAGTCTATCACATACAAGAATTACAAACTTCAGCAGGGACAATATCTTGATGAATATGTTAAACTGCAAAATCCAATCTGAGCATTTCCAACTGGATGCAAAACTTTCAGCAACAGTTACAAATCCCTGTTTATGTACGACAATAAACTGTTTTGGAGATAGTAAAGGCTTGCACTTTGAATATCAATGCTGACTTCCTACCTACAGAGGTACACACAGGAAATGTCCAGATAAAGATCCAGTGCACTTAAGGGATCTATGAAAAAGCTATTCAGGTAGGTTATAATGAACCACACTCCTGGGTCTTTATTAACTTTTAGTAAAACAGACCAAACCATTGATATGTTTGCACAATGTTCTAAGAACTTATATTTACATGTAACTCTAATATACATGAAGAAAAATAAACACAATACAAACTTGATTTTACACATATTCCCTTATATATTGTACTGAATATACATAAACAGAGCTTCTTATTATTAGCTATTCCTCTAGTCATCCAGCTTATACAAGTAATTATTACATCTGGTACAGTAAAGAGATGGATCTGTCATTACAGATTGCATTAGGTTACCCTGAAAAATAACATATGATTGTTCCATACAAATGATGTCATGGCCTGAATAAAATGTGTATACTAAAGGCCACAAAAATAATGATCAACGAATGATATATACATTATATCATGGAGCCCTAGGTCACAGTCTTGGTGGCATCTTAATAAATAGAGCTCCTGCCCTAAAGTTCTAGATGCTTACAGCAAAGTTTACTCAGTAGAGAAAAAAAAATCCAGTAAAATATATATATTAACACTGGAAGCAAACAAAGATTTTTGGAAAAGGAATATTATATATTGCCATTTACATGAAGTCCATACTTTCTGATGGGAAAGACAAGTGTAGGCATTATGTGCAAAAATTACCATAATTTTACAAAAAGAATATAAAAAAAACACCAGTTGGTTGGCAGAAGAAACATTAATCGTGGCTATAGACATTTATACATATAGGGCACATCGCTTCTCATGTCAATGGCATCTAATTAGCCTTTAGTTATATTCTTCAGATATAATTTGTCATCTTTGGCACATGTCTAATCCCTAAAGTTTAATATCCTTTGTTACTGAAAGACTACCTGCATACTGTATGGACTCAAAATCCCCTGTAGGGAAATTGTACATTAAATGCAATACTGTATTTAAAGTGTTATGGTCTTAAGAAATGAAAACAAGAATGTGTGTCAATAGTAACTTGCTTTCCAAGGCTTATTAAATATAAACACATGGAGGCAGCAGACACCGCAGAATGCAATGCCATGTACAAAAAAACAGTTCCTACTAACCATTCTACATCATTTTAACAAGAACGTTGTCACACTGCAGTTATAGCCATAGGATTCCATTGAGTGCATTTTTTAGACCTTTTGCATCATAGATAAATTAACCAAAAACAAATATTTAGCACTGATGCATTGCGGTGCTAAAAAGCGGGGTTTACATCCTGCCATGGACACACCTACATGGAGTTTGTATGTTCTCCCTGTGCTTGCGTGGGTTTTTCTTCTGGGTTCTAGAAGACTTTGGGTTCACACAACCATACATTAATTGGGTGTATACGTGAATTAAGTGCTTGGATTTTTTGCTCTTGATGCAGGGCAATGTTTTAAGTCAAACTGTAAAGTGCCACAGAAGCTATTGGTGCTTTATAAATCCATAATAATAAAACACATTATAAATATCTTAAGGAACCTATCACAATTTAATGGTGATTTACTTTCATCAATTGCAGTTAATAGCAATAAAAAAAAGGTTTGCTCCTACTTTGTACTAATGAACACAGAACGTAATTTTTGGTAATTATCGGGATAACTGGTTTTAAATGCTACCTTCCTTACGTACTGTGTGTGCATGCCTGGGTCTGGTACATGTTTATGTAAAGAAGGTATCTGGTTCTTGATGCATTAGTGGCAGGTCTGGGGTAGGGTGTAGTTTTGCCATCCCCAATCTTGTCTTAAGATAGTCATACAAAGGTCAACTTGTGTTTGATTGTTTTACATTTCAATTAAATTGTCAGAAAAAAGTATTGTGTGCAAAGCCCATGGGAATAATGATTCTTAACAGGTTATTTAGATAGTATACAGAAAGCAAAACTGAAATAAATGTGTTAAAAACCTGGCAGAAGTCTCCCCACCGGACTGAATTAAGGTTCGTACACACGTGCGGATCGCGGGAGCCGTCTCGCAAGACACGATGTGTACAAACGGCTGTTTCGCCCTATAATGTGCCATGGATGGGCACTTTATCGGCCGAAAGGTCTGTTCAGTCGGGAATCATTTCCCGGCCGGATCTCCAAACAAGCGCCCGTTTCAGCCGATAAAGTGCACATACAAGGCAGAACGATCAGCCAAAACAGCCAATCGTTCACATCAAGTGTTGCTGGTCGGCACCCATGATCATACGTGTGTACGAACCTTAAGGTTTGGCCGATTTCAGACTTGATATAGCGGACTTTTGATTGATCGAAGTCGGAAAAAGACACATTAGACCAAAGGGACATGATTGAAACAATTAGGCTTCTGTAACCCATCCAAACTGTTCAACTGACCCTTAAGGTTTGTACACACCCATGTGCACCAAGCCACGACCCCCGACCACGATGCATCGTGCGGCAAACCTCCGTTTTGTATGAGAATCGCACGTGTGTAGCATTTAGTCGGGGGTCGTTCGGCAGTAAAATGTGAATACTGAAAATAAGACTATATTCAAACAGGTGGCTTTTGGTCTGTTTTCCAAGTGGTTCTAGGTGTTTTACCGCTAACGAACACAAACAGGTATATTTGCTTTTGTCAACGCCAAGGGAATGCTAGAAAGGAGCAAGAATAGCCGCATGATTCCATCTGAAATAAGGCTAAAGGCACTACACATATCCAATACTGCGCCCAGGTAGGCAACACACTTACGACAAGTGTCTGCTTCCCTGATAAACACGTGTAGCGTTCATATGTCATTATGGTATTGCTAGTCAGATTAACAACCCACCTGATGTGTGATAATGTCTGAAACAGCCATTTGTCATACATGTGTCACAATCTTGGGGGTGCTTTAGACTGGTCTAACCAATCCAACTGCCCACCCCCCCCATGCATAACAAACCTCAAAAAGGATGAGATAAGGTCTACAAAAGGTTATTGCGATCTTAACCCCCTGACCAATTCTTTGATAGACAGATGTACAATGTTAATTGTACGTAGATGTACCAGACATGTTGTTCATCAATAGTTAGTTTGGCGATTATTGTCTAAAGTCGTCTATTGTGAGCTAGCTACATTACATATTCATTAATCAGTGCTTTACTACAAAAACAATTTCCTGATCGTAATCACAATCAATATGATCTAATTTTGAAATAATATTTCAATCAATGGCAATGTCTACTTGCAAGTCAGATTGATCGTAATATCTGCCCAGTGTACGATACATGGACTGAGAAAACTCGGTAACTACTATAAACAGAAATAGAATTTTCCATTACACAGATCGAGGCTTAACAAAATGATCACTATGGGAGAAGCATTCATCATGACACTTATGTACAAATGGAGGCGTTTGGGTAAAGGTACAAACAGAAAAAAGAGGGGGGACAAACAGTAGATGATGTCAACTTGAGTAGTTTTAGACAGTTTAAGGGTAAGAAGCTTAAATTCCTCCCCTTGTTCGCTTTTTAAATATAGCCATCATACTTTCTTTCAATACCAATATATATATATAATAATAATATATAATAACAACCAGCAAAACACGCACACAGGTCTTAACTACAGATTCTTTATTAGCACATATGCAAATGCATTTGCATTTGTGCTAATAAAGAATCTGTAGTTAAGACCGTGTGCGGTGTTTGCTGGTTGTATATAATATATGAAGGAGTTTTGCAGACAACTCCATAACACCAGCACCAGGCAGGAACGACTTAAGAGGTGTGCGGTGGATCCTACTGATTGAATATATATATATAATATATATTAATATATATATATATATTATATATATATATATATATATATAATCTCTAGTACAGAACCAAAATAAATAATAAAACAAATGCCACTTTACCAGAAGCCCTAATTTGATTCCGGAAGGGAATTGCTCATTTTACCCTGTGTTGATCGTTAATTGAAATTCAGTAGGCTGTAAGTGGCAAACAATTAAAGAAAAAATTTCAAGGGATGTGATAATTGGACTGTGTTTTCTCGGTCAATTAGAATGCACTTTCCCTGTAAAGTTAGAAAGCAACTTCTCCTGTATCACAATGGCAACTGTCCTTCCAAATAATTTGTCTCCTGGGGCACATGCAATACAGTTTTGGTTTCCAGACAAAAGTTGGGTTTTTAAACTTGGGTGCAAAGATCAATTGATGATGTAACCTAAAACTCTGGTGCTTGAGCACACTCTAAACAATGGTATAAGGGGCATGTGGGGAAGACGAGAGTGTAAGACACTTTGAAGGGACCTTTTCCCCTCAGCCCCTGTCCATACACTTTGAAGGGACCTTTTCCCCTCAGCCCCTGTCCATACACTTTGGAGGGACCTTTTTCCCCAGTCTGCTGTCATGACTCCCTCCATATCTAACAGTCACACATGCATTCTATGTTATGGAGGGAGGTAAGGTGGCCATTGTAACCAGTGGTAAATGGAGTCAGCCATACACCAGCATTATCTGTGACAGCTCACTACTTGTCTACTATTGCAAAATGGCAAGGAGTATTTCCCGATTTAAAAAAACTAAAGAAAGTTAGATGCCCTTAAAATATAACATACAAATAACAAGAGTTATAATTAATCAAAACATCATTCAACTGGGACTTAAACTTAATTCATAAGATCTTCCATGGTTGGGCTTTTCATTTCAAGATTTCTTACCATTTGCTGAAAATGGTCCCTTTTGTGTTACCATAAATGTAATTTACTTATTATTATTATTGTAGTTGTCTACGAAAAAGTTACAAAATGTTGAAAAATGTTTTTATGATACTGCTATTTCTTTGAAAATTCAAGGACAGCTATAGTATAAAAAAAAGCCTGTATACTAGAATTATATTGTAGGTAGGAACAAATAGTCTTATTTGTATAGGAGAATGATATTCTAATAATAAATTAAATTCAGGTGAATCAATTGTCTAAAATTGTGTGCGATTGAGAAACTACAGCACTGCAGTCCTCTATTAAAACTATACAATCAGCCTGCTATACCACCTCTACTGGATGACCACTATTGTACTATTCTCACCGTAAAGAACTTAGAGGTAGGTACTAGGAATACTCACATATATTTATAGAATGCAAAGTAAATGTCCCTTCCAAATATGGACACCTGGGAACCCTGTTCCCGGCCGAGTTCGTTAATTAATTAAGCAGCATCTGGAATGGAAGTTCTGAGGTCTGTAAATAGTGAGGGATAATCCGTTGTTTTAGTTATGGGCTACTTTGTCTAGGTTTGTTTTGTATTGATACCCACACTATTTAAAATTCATGCCAGTCCTTCTCCTCCTCCTCTTCTCTCTTTTGATTAGATATATCAGATTAGAATGTATTTTCTCTGACACACACAAAATTTTCAAACCAAGTCCAAGAAAGAAAAAATAAAACTACAATAATAAATACACATGTAATTACTCAGAGCAAAATTTTAAATTTACTTGTTCTCATTCATTACAATAGTATGTGTGTGTGGTGTTCACATGCCCAATGCTACTATATAGTAGTTTAGCAGTTACAAAGTTTTTCCTAGAAAAGCAATACGAAATAATCTCCGAATGAAAAATTATATAAATCAATGTCAAGGCCTAATGTATGTTGTTAAAAATACTAGTAGAAGGGGTTACTTCCGTGCTCTGGCTGTATGTATGTATAGTTTATTTATATAGCGCCACTTGGGGACGCAGAGCTCTACAGTAATAAAATACAATAAAGTCATACAAGGGGGTTAAATACATAGAAAGTTCAGTACATAAATATATAAATGATATCAATAGAAATGCTACAGCTTTGCCACAAGGAGATCCCTGCCTCATAGAGCTTACAATCTATTATGTGGGTAACACACAGATACAATGGAATGGGTATAAGTGCTGGAGTGAGATGTATGCAGTGCAAATAAAACAATCATATACTGTGCTGGTTACCAGATAGGTAGGATGTAAGGCTAGATTTAAACCAGCTAATTGAGGTTTCTTGATGTAGAGAGAGGGGAATAGAATTCCAGAGGATGGGAGCTATGAGAGAGAAAGGTTTAAGGTGAGAGGAAGCAGTCTGAGTGGGGGGTCTGTACAGGAGATTGTTCTGCGATGAGCAGGTATGGAGAGGGTATGGGCAGGAACATTTGGGGAGACTAGAGAGGAAATATAAGGAGAAGCAGCAGAGCAAAGGGATTTAAATGTTAGGCGATGGATTTTATGTGTAATGTGCTGTTTAATGGGGAACCAGGTTGTTGTACAGTACAGAGGATATTTGGGATCCGGTTTATTAGAGAAATGATACGTATGACAGAGTTAAGTATAGACTGAAGGGGAGAGAGGTGGGAAGCAGGAAGACCAGAAAGTAGTAGGTTGCAATAGTCCAGGATGAGAGCATGCATAAGAATAGCGGTAGTCGGGAGAGAAAGGAACCTGCGGATTTTGTCTTTATTGCGAAGGAAGAAGCGGCAGGTTTTTGCAACATAGTTAATGTGGTTAGAAAAGGAGAGAGAGAGGATTCAATAATTACCCCTAGGCAACGTGCCGATTGGATAGGGGAATTGGGGGTATTCTCAACAGAGATTGAGAAAGATGGGACAGGACCAGGTTTAAGTGGGAAAACGAACAGTTCAGTTTTAGAAAGATTTAATTTGAGGTAGCGTTGAGACATCCAGGAGGAGATGGCAAGGAGGCAGATGGATACACGTGATTGGATGTTAGCGTAGGGGTGGACATGGTGTAATAGGGAATGTCTACTTGAGTGGGGTGTCTATTGAGTGGGGTGGCTGCACTGCAAGTTGTCACTGAATTGTGTAGAAAATCTTTAAAAGTTCTGTGCTTGCGCTTGGGGGTATGGGTAGGGGAAGGGTTAAAAACAAAAAGTAAAAAATAAATAGGTTAAGATCAAGATCTCTGTAAAAAATCAGTTTAAAGTGACCCTTCCATAATGTATATTAACATTTTTACATACTGCACAGTGGGGCCAGTAGTGGGGGAGAATTTAGTTTTAGGGGTGGACATGTCCTTTAAAAACAATAAAAAGCACTAAAAAACCTTTTAGAAATAGTCCATTAGCAGTTGTTAAAGTTGCACCTCTATGGTGCGGCCCTTTTAAACTGTGGTGGTCTTGTTGTATAATCCACTTGGTAATGGCTTGTGAGGTAGTTCCTATGCGTTTTGCTGTTTTAATTCTTACAGCTTCATCAGGGAGGTATATATGTTGTGTATGCTCTTCTGCATATTGCTTGCTAAACTGCTACATATATAAATTCACCTTATTCACCTTTAGAAACGGTATATCCTAATGAGAAATGTGAAGTTTTTATGCGCAGTGGCTTCTTGAATGGGTTTTAGCAAACCCACTTTACAGCACAACATCGGTGCCTCCAAAACAACATGGGTTGGTAATGTTAAGGCAAGTAGTGAAAGCACAGAACAATCAAAATGAGAATAATGAAGCCAGAGTCTGATGAAGTTCAAATTTCCCAATCTGTTCACACTGCAAAACCAGAGGCCTACACTACACTATGGCTCAATAAAGTCGAAACCGATCTGTGGTTGGCTCTCTGGTTTTGTATTTAGCTTGTGTAATGCTAAAAAAAACTTTTATTAGGTAAAGCATTTTGTAAGGGCTACCATGGAAACACGGAAATTAATATAGTATACATAAAAAATAAAAGCCTAGTGCACACCTAATTCAATTTGCTTACAACCTTAACTTGGGTGGAGTATTTGCTTTTTATGTGTTGAAAGTCCTTGCTGCACTGTGGCTAGCTTCCTTTGGACTAACTCTCCTGCTATAAGTACTTTAATCACCTGAGCACATGACCTCAGGTTAGTACACATTCCCAGAGGCTTGGTCAAACCCCCATTGTAACACACAAAATATATAAAGATGGGATAGTATACATCCATTATAAAGTGCAACTAGTGACCAATTTAATATTGTATACATACAAAATATGAAGGTACTTGCAATAGTAACGAAACATTGATGAAACAAAGGTCATGTTGATAAGAAATCCAGAGTACCTTTCCAGGTACTAGCAGGGTTATTCAATAAAAGTTCTTATCGTTTAAAATGGTGATAATTTTGCCCCAACCAATCAGATCTTATTTAACATTTGAAAGCTAACATCTGATTAGTAAAATTAGCACCATTTTAAACGATAAGAACTTTTATTGAATAACCCTGTATGTTTGAATCATAGATCACTGGGAGGCACCTGGTGAAAGGAACCAGTGGATGAGCGCAGATGGAACAGATCTGAATTTGTAAAAACAAAATATGTTAATTCTGCCCATTGGCACTGGCACATTTGCACACACACAAAAGAAAAGCGTGTATGCTCGACCTACTATAAAAGAGCCCCTTCACCTCATTGGTCCCAGTCCTCACTTGACCCAGAGTTCTCTTAATGGAAAGAAAATGTGGGGTGGGGCAGTATAGGCCAAGTCGGCAGTATAGGCACATTGATAATTGTGTGAACTCTTGCAAAGCTCAACCTGAAAATAGTTTTTTTGATTATGCTTTGTAATGAAATTTACAGGGTTATTCAATAAAAGTTCTTATCGTTTTAAAATGGTGCTAATTTTTTCCCAACCAATCAGTTGTTATCTTTCAAATATTAAATAAGATCTGATTGGTTGGGGCAAAATTAGCACCATTTTAAACGATAAGAACTTTTATTGAATAACCCTGTTAGACTTTTTTGTAGTGTGATGGGATTTGCATCTTATGTGTTATCCTTACACGCCCTCTAGTGGGGAAAATATTTTTTTACAAATTAACATCGATGCACAAAAAAAACACGTTTTTATACATGGGGAATATTTATAAAGGTGTAATGTGAATTACCAATCAGTATTGGTATTTCACGATGCCAACCTTATATTGATATTTAATATTATGTTGCACCACTGTCTTTAACTATATAAACTACTGACAATGATAATTTACAGTAATTTATGGTTACATCATAAGTATTCAGTTATATCAACTGGACTTAAAGTTTAGTTATTGAAGTATCAAGAACAAAACTTTAAGTCCAGTTGATCTAACTAAATACAACAGATATAACTGACCTGGATGACGTTTACAAGCATGTCTCATCATAAGAAATTTCCAAGCCAATCACCGATACCGTAGGTCTATAAATAGGCCACTGTATAAAGGCAGCAATTTAAAGGGCATGTCCACCCCCAAAAGTATAATTTTACCCACTACTGGCCCCACTCTGTAGTGCATAAAAATCCTTACCTTACACCCCTGCTCCAAATGGCTGCCCTGCAATGTCCCTCTAAAGTCCCCAAAACTGGCCACCAGGAGCCTGGCAGAGTCCATATAGGACTCTGCCTCCTGTCTCTTTTGCCATGAGCACTGCAGCCCTCCCCCCTCCCTCTCCCACCCATTTTCCTCTTCCTCCCCCTAGCATAAATCCCCTTTGCTGTAGTGTAGAGCTCCCTCCCCCAGCCCCAACCACTATAGTCCTTTTTGCAGTAACTCCCCCGAACTGTACTTACCTTACTCTTTCCCTCAGCATTCTGGATAGCCGGATGCCGCGGCCGTGATTGGCTGTCTCTCAGCCAATCATGGACGCGGCTGCCGGTCCGGCCCCCTGCTTGCAGTTTCATGCAAGCAGAGGGTCATGACAGTACACCGGAGGAAAGAGGTAAGGCAAGTACAATTCAGGGGAGTTTCTGCAAAATGGACTATGGTTGTTGGGGCTGGGGGAGGGAGCTCTACACTACAGTAAAAGCTGTAAAAAAGGGATGGACATGCCCTTTTAAAATACAAGATTGCATTACAATTTTTCTATATTGTTAAGTTTTAAGCAAGGCTAACAACTAGTCCCATATGAACTGCCATACTGCCAGCTCTGATTGGCCTGGTAGCAGATGGAGCTTGTCTGAGCTAGTCCCATAGTTGTCAGTGGTACTTGAGAGATGCACTGCTTACCAGACTGGGTAATGTCGGGTCCCTTGCAGAGCTTGGAATCATATTTATGAACTCATAGTATCAGAAAGGTCTGGTACGACAATTTATTTCAGACAGTATGGACAAGGCCATAAAGTGGGGCTACTTTACAGACAGTCTTCCCTTTACTATCACAGCTGTTTAATACCACTGGGACTTTATAAATACGGCCATGATCTTAAAATATAAATATTTATGAAAAAAAAAACTAAACCTACAAAATGATCTTTCTGTAAATTATTTTATTTCTGTGTTCCCTTCTCACTTTTCTTTGAGAAAGGTAAGTCCTACACTGGACTCTCTCTCCCCCATGATAGACACATATGGGTACTGAGGGCTACTATCATTAAATGGGGTAATAAATTCATGTTAACATATTTGCAATGATGTACCAGGGGTTTCCTGAAAGCTGTGACTGCCACAAGTGATGTACCAATCTGATTGCAGCCCTTTTGTATAACTTTTTAAGCCAGCAAATATCTGGTGAATTCACACAAACATTTCAAAGGGAATCGATTTGTACTGAGAGCTGCAGTCGCCTTTGTGCATTGGATTAGTGGGGTCAGTACCCAGCAATGTAAACTTTAGTTACATTGCTGCAGTAGTAATTTGCCCCTAAAAAACCTAAATTCTCATCCACACATTGCATCCCCCATGTATTCCCAGCATTTTCCCCTCCCTTGATCTACTGTTTTATTAACCAACAGTATCGAAAGCCTGCAATACATTCTCTTACCCTTTGCTTCCCATGTTTTCACTCATGGGACGAGGCCTGATATCCAACTAAAAGAAACACTGGGGAGTCTATCTGGGGCTACATTCACAGGAATGTCAATGTCCCCCCCATTTTTCTAGCAGTTTCCTACTTTTTGCCATATACACATTTGGATTTACTCAGAAGCTGCTAGGAAAGCTGATTGCGAATGCAGCTTCAGAGAATGGGTATGTTCCTGACAACCAATCACAGTCCTCCATCAAGACAACCAATTTTAAATGTATTAAAGTTCTTCCTCAGATTTCTGTTTTCTTTATAATCCACATTTTTTGCGTAAATCACAAGCATTGTTGACTAAAGTTCAACCCACAGCTATTTTGTGGCTTTCATTGATTCCTACTCAAGGGTTGTTGGGCAGAGCACATCTCAAAAAATCATTCAGTTGTGCAACTGACAAGATAACCACAGAGCCCTGGCAGAGCAACTTATCAATTAAAATTAAGAATGTGATTATCTGGCCAGGAAGTATTCTCTGGAATTGTCATCAGCATGAATCATCCTGCAGATTGCTTTACAGTAATTCATTACATTTTTATGATTGTGCTAATATTGACACACAGAGAGATTTATCATAACTAGAAGAAATACAAAATAAAACATATTTAAACTAAATCCAATCCAACATGAACTTGTTGGCTATTGAGGTTGTTTCCCAAAGATCCCAAAGTTACCGATGTAGAAGTACCGTATGTAATGTGGTCATACATTGCAGAATGTTGTTAAAACTTTACGGCCACATCGTAAAAGACAGGCACATACTGGAAAAATCCAAAATGGGGTGACTCACTGTACAAAAATACCCTGCGGTATAGTTATTTTGCATTGCAGTTGGTATATTAGAACCATGATTAAAAATAAGACTGGCATTGTGAAGTACCAATACTGATTGTTACAATATCATTAAAGGAGCGGTATATCTATTCTATAATACCATGGCTTTATCTGCCCCTTAACTAGCCACTCCAGTAACCTTAGTGATTACATTACTCTGTGTAAAGCACATCCTCCCATCACCCATTCTCAAGGCTGGTACACACAGTACTGATAAAGCCCCGATACCGTCGGATACAACGGTATCAGGGCTTTATCAGTACTGTGTGTACCATACTTTTCCAACGAGTGAGCGGCCGCCGAGCGATCGTAAAAGAGGTCCTGTATGTACCCTAACGATCGGAAAAGAGGTACTTTGTGTACCATAATGATCGAAAAGAGGTACTGTGTGTACTATACTTTTCCAAACGAGCGCATGGCCGCCGAACGATCAGAAAAAAAAGGAAAATTTCCCTCGCCCGCGGCAGTCTCCCTATAGGGGAGTTGGCCGTGTGTATATGCTGTGCATAGGGGGAGTGCTTGGGACTGTGGAGTATGCAGATCTTTGAAAGATGACAGACAAGATCTGCAAGGTGTGTACTCAGCTTTAGGGAGGGGCCAGATGGACTGCAAGCACCACTTCTGCACTTACAGCCCAACCAGCCCAAACCCAGAGGTAGGTACCAAGTAGTTTAGTTAATGATCAATGGTGGGGATTAATATTGTTGTCCTTTAAAGGGGAACTGTGGTCTCCAGACCAGTTGATTTTAAATAAAGTTCCTACCGTTAAAATGAGTCATCAACCACCTCTCAATGTGCTGTACAGCCCAAGATATAAAGTCATCTCTGATCAGAAAGTTATTGGGTGGGAGGATGGTAGATGACATTCCAAAGGCTACTCCTCCACCTTGCTGGCAAGCGCAGATGCAGATTTGTGAAGGAAACCATGAGTCTCTCCCCCCCTTTTTGTGCAATGATACCAGGAGAAAATGGAATCCCCTGTGGCCCCTCTCCCACTTGCAATTCAGAGGCAGAATTAGACAGAAAGTTTGAAACTGGTGATTCTGACTATCTGAAAAGGTTGTTTTCGCAGTTTTCTGTAGGTTGGGGGTGTATGAGTCTGAGGTAAGAGTAAGGGAGGGGCCACAGAGCCTGTCAGTGGGTGCGGCCATGGGGCCCATGAGTGGGAGAGACCAAGCGGTTGGGGCCATGGGAAGAGGCCAAGTGGGCTTGCAAAGGTAGGAAGAAACACAGGGAAGAGGGACTGTCACTTGTTTCAGAGCAGGAAGCAAGGGATCTGGTGATGCTACTACCATATCACACAAAAAAATGTAAATCTTCAGAACTATGTAAATAAAATAATGAAAGTAAATTGCAAAAAGAGGAAAGCAATTCCTGTCAATTTAATTTTGGACCACAGTTCCCCTTTATCCTAAGTACTTTGTTAGTGTATGTGTGAACACATTTATGGGGGGCTTGGACATATAATATGTGATAATTATAATAAATATAATAATATATACATATTATAAGCCAATTCGAACAACAATGTAAATTTTCTAGAATTTGATCTGATAACGAACATATTGCACATTACAGAGGGGAAACCTTAACAGTGCGCCGTGCTCTTGACAATTTTGTTCACCACTTTCCGTGTGCAAAGTTTTGAGGTATCACAACATTTACAACATAACGTTTAGCAAAGTATTGACAGAAATTTTTGCTGCAAAAAATTGCAATTTTGGAAATTTTTTAGGTGGAAATTTTCCCCTGAACAGAAAATATACCATCTTAGGGCTCAGTGAATCACCCAAAAGGTCCAGTCACTGTGGCCTATTCAGTGACACGTTAGAAACAGAAACAAAAATATTGAATAAAACGACTACTATCCAATATTCAGAGATGAGTGAATATACTAGCAATTATAGTTTCCATATAGTTAAATAACATCCCCATAAAACCTTATAGGTGTGGACCAAAACCGCCTAGCCTTGGGTACTTTACAGATCCACTGGAAAACGTATAGGAAGTTTCCGTCGCCTCTCTGGCCCTCTTACTGGTTTTCTCTGCATTCTGCAATGTAGCCAATGGGAAGACACGCTTTGCAGGCCCATTGGCCATCTGGCAAACTCACTGACAATAACAGAGGGGCTGAGCAGACTACAGCGGGAAACTTGCTGTAAGTATTACAGCTGATCGGTAAAGTACCCAGTGGTGAGGAAATTGTGGTTTAGGTCCTCACCCTGGGTACTATGTAGGTGTAGAGTAGGGGATTGGTGGGTATAATTATTCTTTAATGAGACTGATTTAACTGCATATCCAAAGCAGTTACATGCATTAAGGGCACTCTGCAAGGGTTCTACCCAATTATTTATATTATCACACATAATGTACTTCATATTAGGTGTTTATAAAGGATCAATAAAAACCAATATAGATACTATTAATGGCCTCACTGTTCTCAATACATGTGGACGTAATGTATCAAAAACACCAAGTCGATACTGATATTATACAGCCGCATTGTTTTTCGGCCAATACCAGCTGATACTGAAAAATTGTCTTACATCTGTATTTTTCACCCATGTGAAAGTTTGAACTGCTGTCTAGACATACCAACTCAGGTAAAAATAGGATTACTATATATATATACAATGTAGATAAATTTCAGAGCACTCCAAGGACTTGCAAACAAGTGAATTTATTTGTCGACGTTTCGGTCCCTGGTCTTGGACCTTTATCACACAAGATGGCCGAAACGTGTTGATTGAGTTCACTTCAATAAAAATTATTTGTAGCAAAATCCCAGTAGTGCTCTGTACCTGCACTTATTATATATATATTTACCGATACTGTCCTTAGTTCCAGTTCATCCTTTGTATATACATGTTTTCTCAACCACTCCTTTATCCATTGCATCTTTTCATTTTCTCCACCACGAATGCCTCACCCTCAGAAAGTATCTGTCTCCCATCCTGCATCTATCTATCTTTATGAAAGGTACCTCCAAGGCAGCAATACATCTTCGTAACTTCTCTCTTTCCATGCTTCTACTCTTGTGGGATCATCTGATGTTCAACCAACAGGGACAACAGAAAGCCTTTCCCCATAGGCTATTGAGTAAGTCACTTAAAATCAATCACCATCCTCCATTAGACCATTAATCTAATTACGTTTTTTTATTTAAATATTTAGTGCATTTGCAAAACATAATGGCAAAAAACCTGTTTGTTTAATAAAAAAAAACGCATATATTTAAAAAAGCAAAATCTACCGAATACGCAATAAATGGCACCTACATTAAAATGAGGGAGCACTTTTCAGAGCAACTTTATTTACGTTCATTATTTACTAACTGTAGTATTTTGCAGCTGTTTAAGAAATATCCTGGTTATTTAATAAACCTTCTTATCGTTTAAAATGGTGCTAACTTTTCCCCAACCAATCAGATGTTAGCTTTCAAATGTTAAATAAGATCTGATTGGTTGGGGCAAAATTATCACCATTTTAAATGATAAGAAGTTTTATTGAATCTCCCTGTATATCTCTTAATATTTTTTTTAAAGGCATGGCATGGCATACCTTCCATTAGTTTGAAGATCTCCTCGCACACCACTTAATTTATGGTGGTGCTGTACCCTCTGTGCTGTTAACCACTTCCAGCTGTTATATCCAAAATAGTTTAGAATGAGGGACTCACTCATATTCTCTTCATCTGTTTATTATAAAAGATATGTGCACAACTTTTCAGGGGTGTCCCCCTTCGTCAGGTGCATCGTAATGAAGGAGCATGCATCCCAGAACGTTGTGCACATATCTTTCACAATAAACACATGAAGAGAATGTGAGTGCGGCCCTCATTATAAACAATTTTGCATACCTTCCATTACCCTGTGATAGACAGCCAGAACAGAGGCATGGGTAGAGCTCTGCCCACTATTGACAAAGACAGATCAGATGCTAAAGGAAAGACAAATCTTTTCTTTTAATCTTGATCGATGCTTACGTTTTTTTTTATACCTGTATCCATAATCCAATCAGAACTCTCTGCTGTTAGTTTCAGTTCAAATCCTGACAACATTTCACAAGCTTTCTTAAGTAGAACAGAAAAAAAAGGATTGTTATGAAATGGGTTTAATAATGATTGTTGGTTTTTGCCAAGTTCTTTTATCAATTAATGTCAGTATGATTTGTCCTTTATCACCTGCTGAAAAGACCAGGTGCGCTAATGGCTGCCTATATTAAATACTTTCCAGAGATATTTGCTCAGTATTGTGTCCATCTTAATATATTCCTTTTAATTTCACTGCATTATTTCTATTTCTCTGCTAAGATTTTTTTTGGATGTGATCTACATCTGTTTAGCTGTGCATCAGTGTACTGATAAAGTTAATGCCACAAGTAATACCAGCAGGTTTGCCAATGAAGTTGGCTGTAGGTGTGAGGCACATGTTAACTGTGGAAATCTGCCAGCTGTTCAGATGAATGTTGATTTATGCTGGATAGTTAAACCTCATTGATCATCACATTTCTACTTTACAGTGGGTGATTAGCACAGCAAGGAATGCCAGAATATTTCAAAGAATTCTCATAGGGAGAGGGGGAGGGAGAGAGAGGGAAGGGAATCTCCCTCTAGTGATGAGTCCATAGGTAGTGCAGTGACAAACACACAAGGACGCACATTAGAATTTTATTATATAGGATACAGATAGAATGCTAGAGCACAAACAATTATAATTGCATATTGGCTACCACCATAAGGTTTGTAGCAGTAACCTTATGGATGTAGCCAATTTGCAATTATAATTGTTTGTGCTCTAGCATTCTATTTTTGTATGTATTCTATGAATGAAAGTTCATGTGAAAACATCAATAAAAGCTTGAATGAAAGCCTACATCTATTTAGTAGTCTAGTGGTCTTCATTAAGCAAGTAGAGAAGAGCAACTTCAACCTTTCTCATGTTTGAGTACATGTTGAAAGAAAAAAATAAAGAAGAATGCAATGCTGTCCAGCATGTAGCTTTGTGTCTCTCATACTGATCTTGCCTCTGCCTGCCATCACAACATCTCCTGGCACAATAACAAATATATATTTAAAGGGTATGTCCACCCTTGAAATACATTTTTGATATAACAATCCCCCTGTCCCCCCAGCCCTAACCGCTATATTTATTTTATTAGAAAGTTCCCCAAACTTTACTTACCTTCCCTCTTTCCTCCACCGCGCTGCCGGCCCTCTGCTTGCGAGAAAATGCAAGCAGAGGGGCGGGACCGGCAGTCGCGTCTGTGATTGGCTGAGCGGCAGCCAAACACGGACGCGGCTGCTGGTCATTCAGTGCGGCGGAGGAAAGAAGGGAGGTAAGTACTGTTTGGGGCACTTTCTAATAAAATAAACATAGCGGTTGGGGCTGGGGGGGACAGGGGGATTATTATAGCAAAAGGGTTTTAGACTAGGGGGAGGGAATCCTGAGAGGGAGGGGGAGAAGGGCTGCAGTGCACATGCCAAACTTCTCCCGGAGGCCAGGTAGGAGGCAGAGTCCTATATGGACTCTGCTACTCCTGGTGGGCAGTTTTTGGGACTTTGGGGGGGACTACAGGAGAACCTTATGGAGCTGGGATGTGAGGTAAGGATTAAACTACATTACACAATGGGGCCAGTAGTGGGGGGGATTATAGATTCGTAAACCTGGGCAGACACTTTGTATCTGCTACCAAGCAGTAAATACGCATTCCCAATCCATACTCCCTATACACTGTATATAAGGATGGGTACACACAGCAGGACTTTTTGTCCCGACCGAGCATTCGCTGTGAACAAGCGCTTGGCCAGGACAAATGACCGTCGGTCACGGCAATAGTGGCCGCGGATGATCGTGCGGTCCCATAGGGAACCGCACGATCGCCGTGATTTACAGACTGTTCCGATTGCCCATTCATCCCATACGGGCGAACTGGCGAGCGAGCTAGGCCGAGGCCAGATGCCCCACACCATCAGATATTTCCCGGACGGACGGAAATATCTGCTGGTCTGTACCCAGCCTAAAGGATTATTCGGGTAGCTACACATGCATAGTACCGAACATCTCTTTATACTAAAACACAGTGGCGATAGTTAACTGGCCATTTGATTGCCCTATTTATCACCATGCACATAGCTGATAATCTGCAATTCTAGTTGGATCCAATGCATTTGTTTAATATCGACCATGTGTGTACCCAGCTTTAGACATTTTAAAAAAAAAGAAGCAGTTAGAGAAAGTTCAACTGTGGCTTTTTTCCCAAGGGAAAACACAGGTATATAAAAATCACTCTTCATACACCGCTCTAATAAGCTAGCATATAAACTTTTGCATAGATTTGAAGGATAAACATCGATGATGTCCCATGAGGTGATGACTTCATTTGCAGTCATGTGCTCAAATTGCATGTTTGTTCTAGCCTTTAGAAACAAAGGGTCTTATTTAATGAAAGGTGCAAAATTTTGCCTGTGCTCTTAAGCCCCCCCCCCCCATTCACGGTGTCGATATTTTAAGCAATTAGGAACATTCTATTGAATTGCTCAAATTAGCGGAAACCATTTTCGTTTTTTAAGATCGACCGCTCAACAATATCGAGTGGTTTATTGGAAGAAAAAAAATAATCCTTTAATAAAAGGTCATGTCCACCCATAAATCTAAATTTTTCATAAGATTGCCGAACACCACCCCCCCCCCCCCCTTCCCAAACTCCTCTTCCTGTTTTCCTCTTCCAAATCATGCATCGATGGAGCCTTACAGGATCCTGTCACTCGCTTCTCTGCTGCATCTCCCCTCTCTGCTTCCTGATTGCGGCTGTCAGTTAAAGGTGCGAGGGAACAGAAATTTTAAGTTCCTTTAACTGCCTCTTTGGAAGAGATAAGTAAAACGGAATTGGGGTTTGGGGGGTACTGCATCTGTATGTGAAATTTCGATTTATGGGTGGATATGCCCTTCAAGTAAGCCCCAAATTTCCCATTTTACCTTTGCCCTAATATCACAGTTAAAAAACATTCCAGTGAAACATGTGCACTGGAAACTAAAGCTGGGTACACACGATGAGATATTTCGGTCCGATCGACCGATTGTTCAGTGTATCGGTCGATCGGACCGAAATTATCACATCCGAATGTAGCCATGTCCGACCGATCGTTCGTCCGAATCGGACGAAAGGACGATCGGACATGGTGGAAAACCTCGTCCGATCGTGCGGTCATCTATGGACCGCACGATCAGTCGCGGTAACTGTTGGACGCAGCTGCTTTTGCCGCGACCGACAGTCCTTCCTCCTGGCCGACCGGTCGAAAGCATCGAACGGTCGGTCAGGAGGAAAAATCGCTAGGTGTGTACCTAGCTTTAAGATCAGTTAATCCTCCCATAATTAAAGGGCATGTCCACCCCTTTTTTGAAGTTTTTATATATTATAGTTATTGGTCCCCCAGCCCCAACCGCAGTAATAGAATTGTTAGAAAGTGCCCCAATAGTTACTTACCTTCCCTCTATCCTCCGCCGCACAGTCCCGGCCCTCTGCTTGCACGGAAATGCAAGCAGGGGGCTGGACCGTCAGCCGCATCTCTGATTGGCTGAGAGGCAGCCAATCAGGGATGTGGCTGCTCAGAATGCCAGAGGATAGAGGGAAGGTAACTAACTATCTGGGGACTTTCTAACAATTCTATTAAGGCGGTTGGGGCTGGGGGACCAATAACTATAATATCACCAAGGGGTTTTGCGCTAGGGAGAGGGAGAAGAAAACGGGAGGGAGAGGGAGGGGGGATAGGACTCTCCTGCGCATGCCTCAGACCTTGTCGAGGTTGATGCTGAGACAGGCGCAGGATGAGTCACACAGAGCTTCCTACACAGGGCCGTTTCTAGCCATTTTGGTGCCCTAGGCGCCCTCCCACCTCCCAAACACAAAAACTTGGCCTGTCAAACTACAGCTGGGTTTCTTCTTTCTGCTTTTGACACTGTCTATGGTGACTGTTCTTTATAGTGGAACCGCTTTACTAGTTGGTAAGAGGGACACGCTGTACCAGGTGAGGCGGGGGTGTATACATACGTTTCTACGTATGCAGCGACACTGGCCACCAATGAAATACTGATTGGAAGGACAGGATAGGTTTCAGTGGATGTGCGGTATGTGGCACCATTGTTCTCCCCAGAAATTGTTTCCAGCGGGGTAGGGCAGAACAGGGAAATTTGGTGAGATCTGAGATGTTTTACTCTTTCAGTGCTTTTCCAAGAATATTGGCATTAATAATTTCATTGCCAGCAGAACATTACCATTAACACTTTAGTGCCAGGAATTGGGGTTTGGGGGGTACTGCATCTGTATGTGAAATTTCGATTTATGGGTGGATATGCCCTTCAAGTAAGCCCCAAATTTCCCATTTTACCTTTGCCCTAATATCCCAGTTAAAAAACATTCCAGTGAAACATGTGCACTGGAAACTAAAGATCAGTTATCCTCCCATAATTAAAGGGCATGTCCAAGTTTTTATATATTATAGTTATTGGTCCCCCAGCCCCAACTGCCGTAATAGAATTGTTAGAAAGTGCCCAATAGTTACTTACCGTCCCTCTATCCTCCGCCGCACAGTCCCGGCCCTCTGCTTGCACGGAAATGCAAGCAGGGGGCGGGACCATCAGCCGCGTCTCTGATTGGCTGAGAGGCAGCCAATCAGGGATATTGGCATTAATAATTTCATTGCCAGCAGAACATTACCATTAACCCTCAGTGTTCTCCCCAGAATTGTTTTCCAGCCGGGTGGCATGAAAAAGTAGCCGGGTGGGGTGGGATGGGGAGATTTGGTGGTGGGGAAAAATGTGCACTGCCTTATGCTCATTATATGGTCAGGGATGTCTAACTTTTGTCCAACTAGATGTTTGAAAACTATGACTCCCAGCATTCCGTGGTTGTATGCAGGGAGTTGTAGTGCGGCAGCATCTGCAGGGAGTTGTAGTTCGGTAAAAATCTGCAGAGAGTTATAGTTTGGCAACATCTCAGGGAGTTGTAGTTCGACAACTCTGAAGTTAAACCCAGATGTAAATGCGAGCACATCACATGTGCCACCATTTTGTGGCCTTAGGGATCTTGGAAAAGCTAGTTTACATGTGTTACACTAAATAAAGTGTAAAAAAGGGGTCTGGACTGGGCAGCTTTGGTGGGAGTTTTTACTGACCTATTGGTACACCTATTAAACCTACATCTAAATTCTTTTAAATCACAAGTGTTCTCTCAAAAAAAAAATTCCAGCCGGGTGGCATGAAAAAGTAGCCGGGTGGGCCGCCCGGCTAAAAGACACTAGGGAGAACACTGACCCTTTAGTGCCAGTAGACTTTACTATTAATACTTTCAGTACCAGCACCTTTCCAGAGAGTTGCTATTAACCCTTCGGTGCCAGCAGACTTCCCCATAGTATTGCCATTAACACTTTCTGTGCCAGCAGAGTATTACCTTTAACCCTTTCAGCTGCCAGCATTGACATGATATACAGAATGTACCTGCTTTCCATGTCTCCTCCATTGAATTATTCACTCCTCACCTACTCTAAGTTCTAATTGGAGAGTTGGGTGGAAGGAAGACAGAGGCAGGGATAGGGATCTCATGGCTGCTAGTCACAGGGGCCACTGTTATAAAGTCTGCAGCAGCTTTTACCTGGCATTTTAAAACGGTTCTCCTCAGTACTATTAGCCAAGCTCATCCTCCCCCTCCTTCCTTCACCTTCAGTTTATTTGCAAATTGCAACATTTGATTCTATGTAGAGTGTGTGGAGTTCAGGCTCTGTATTAGATACAATGTTGCAGGTTACAGCAGAACAAGAAGAGCAGATATAACAGCAAGTAAAAGCTGACAGGGAGATGCTAGGGAGAAGAACAGGCGCCCTGGATCAACATAGGCACCCTAGTTCTTTGCCTAGGTGGCCTATGCCTAAAAACGGCCCTGTTCCTACACTACACTTTCCTGGAATTTGGAGGGGCATAGCATGGCAACCATAAAGAGCTGGGATGTAAGGTAAGGATTTTTTACACTAGAGAGTGGGGCCAGTATGGGGTTAAATTTCAGTTTTGGGGGTGGACATGCCCTTTAATGTAAAAAAAAAAATTGAATCTGCACTCACCTGCAAGCATTAATATAATTTTTCCTGTGCTCCAGCAGAAAATCTTTCAGCTTCCCAATGTTACTTATCTAAAACAAAAGAAAAAAAGTGCCTGTGAGTCTATCACATACAAGAATTACAAACTTCAGCAGGGACAATATCTGTGAAATTATGTTAAACTGCAAAATCACAATCTGAGCATTTCCAACTGGATGCAAAACTTTCAGCAACAGTTACAAATCCCTGTTTATGTACGACAATAAACTGTTTTGGAGATAGTAAAGGCTTGCACTTCTGAATATCAATGCTGCACTTCCTACCTACAGAGGTACACACAGGAAATGTCCAGATAAAGATCCAGTGCACTTAAGGGATCTATGAAAAAGCTATTCAGGTAGGTTATAATGAACCACACTCCTGGGTCTTTATTAACTCTTTAGTAAAACAGACCAAACCATTGATAATGTTTGCACAATGTTCTAAGAACTTATATTTACATGTAACTCTAAATATACATGAAGAATAAACACAATACAAACTTGATTTTATCACATATTCCCTTATATATTGTACTGAATATACATAAACAGAGCTTTCTTATTATTAGCTATTCCTCTAGTCATCCAGCTTATACAAGTAATTATTACATCTGGTACAGTAAAGAGATGGATCTGTCATTACAGATTGCATTAGGTCTACCCTGAAAAATAACATATGATCTGTTCCATACAAATGATGTCATGGCCTGAATAAAATGTGTATACTAAAGGCCACAAAAATAATGATCAACGAATGATATTATACATATATTCATGGAGCCCTAGGTCACAGTCTTGGTGGCATCCTTTAATAAATAGAGCTCCTGCCCTAAAGCATTCTAGATGCTTACAGCAAAGTTTACTCAGTAGAGAAAAAAAATCCAGTAAAATATATTAACACTGGAAGCAAACACAAGATTTTTGGAAAAGGAATATTATATATTGCCATTTACATGAAGTCCATACTTTCTGATGGGAAAAGACAAGTGTAGGCATTATGTGCAAAAATTACCAAATAATTTTACAAAAAGAATATAAAAAAACACCAGTTGGTTGGCAGAAGAACATTAATCGTGGCTATAGACATTTATACATATAGGGCACATCGCTTCTCATGTCAATGGCATCTAATTAGCCTTTAGTTATATTCTTCAGATATAATTTGTCATCTTTGGCACATTGTCTAATCCCCTAAAGTTTAATATCCTTTGTTACTGAAAGACTACCTGCATACTGTATGGACTTCAAAATCCCCTGTAGGGAAATTGTACATTAAATGCAATACTGTATTTTAAAGTGTTATGGTCTTAAGAAAATGAAAACAAGAATGTGTGTCAATAGTAACTTGCTTTCTCAAGGCTTATTAAAATATAACCACATGGAGGCAGCAGACACCTGCAGAATGCAATGCAATGTAAACAAAAAACAGTTCCTACTAACCATTCTACATGCTATTTTAACAAGAACGTTGTCACACTGCAGTTATAGCCATAGGATTCCATTGAGTGCATTTTTTAGACCTTTTGCATCATAGATAAATTAACCAAAAAACAAATATTTAGCACTGATGCATTGCGGTGCTAAAAAGCGGGGTTTACATCCTGCCATGGACACACCTACATGGAGTTTGTATGTTCTCCCTGTGCTTGCGTGGGTTTTCTTCTGGGTTCTCCAGAAGACTTTGGGTTCCACCACAACCATACATTAATTGGGTGTATACGTGAATTAAAGTGCTTGGATTTTTTGCTCTTTGATGCAGGGCAATGTTTTAAGTCAACTGTAAAGTGCCACAGAAGCTATTGGTGCTTTATAAATCCATAATAATAATAACACATTTATAAATATCTTAAGGAACCTATCACAATTTAATGGTGATTTACTTTCATCAATTGCAGTTAATAGCAATTAAAAAAAAGGTTTGCTCCTACTTTGTACTAATGAACACAGAACTGTAATTTTTGGTAATTATCGGGATAACTGGTTTTAAATGCTACCTTCTCCTTACGTACTGTGTTGTGCATGCCTGGGTCTGGTACATGTTTATGTAAAGAAGGTATCTGGTTCTTGATGCATTAGTGGCAGTGTCTGGGGTAGGTGTAGTTTTGCCATCCCCCAATCTTGTCTTAAGATAGTCATACAAAGGTCAACTTGTGTTTGATTGTTTTACATTTCAATTAACTTGTCAGAAAAAAGTATTGTGTGCAAAGCCACATGGGAACTAATGATTCTTAACAGGTTATTTAGATAGTATACAGAAAGCAAAACTGAATATAAATGTGTTAAAAACCTGGCAGAAGTCTCCCCACCGGACTGAATTAAGGTTCGTACACACGTGCGATCGCGGGAGCCGTCTCGCAAGACACGATGTGTACAAACGGCTGTTTCGCCCTATAATCGTGCCATGTATGGGCACTTTATCGGCCGAAAGGTCTGTTCAGTCGGGAATCATTTCCCCGGCCGGATCTCCAAACAAGCGCCCGTTTCAGCCGATAAAGTGCACATACAAGGCAGAACGATCAGCCAAAACAGCCAATCGTTCACATCAAGTGTTGCTGGTCGGCACCCATGATCATACGTGTGTACGAACCTTAAGGTTTGGCCGATTTCAGACTTGATATAGCGGACTTTTGATTGATCGAAGTCGGAAAAAGACCATTAGACCAAAGGGACATGATTGAAACAATTAGGCTTCTGTAACCCATCCAAACTGTTCAACTGACCCTTAAGGTTTGTACACACCCATGTGCACCAAGCCACGACCCCCGACCACGATGCATCCGTGCGGCAAACCTCCGTTTTGTATGAGAATCGCACGTGTGTATGCATTTAGTCGGGGGTCGTTCGGCAGATAAAATGTGAATACTGAAAATAAGACTATATTCAAACAGGTGGCTTGTGGTCTGTTTTCCAAGTGGTTCTAGGTGTTTTACCGCTAACGAAACACAACAGGTATCATTTTGCTTTTGTCAACGCCAAGGGAATGCTCAGAAAGGAGCAAGAATAGCCGCATGACTTCCATCTGAAATAAGGCTAAAGGCACCTACACATATCCAATACTGCGCCCAGGTAGGCAACACACTTACGACAAGTGTCTGCTTCCCTGATAAACACGTGTAGCGTTCATATGTCATTTATGGATCTGCTAGTCAGATTAACAAACCCCACCTGATGTGTGATAATGTCTGAAACAGCCATTTGTCATACATGTGTCACAATCTTGGGGGTGCTTTAGACTGTTCTAACCAATCCAACCTGCCCACCCCTCCCCATGCATAACAAACCTCAAAAAGGATGGATTAAAGGTCTACAAAAGGTTATTGCGATCTTAACCCCCTGACCAATTCTTTGATAGACAGATGTACAATGTTAATTGTACGTAGATGTACCAGACATGTTGTTCATCAATCAGTTAGTTTGGCGATTATTGTCTAAAGTCGTCTATTGTGAGGCTACATTACATTTACATTTAATCAGTGCTTTACTACAAAAAACAATTTCCTGATCGTAATCACAATCAATATGATCTAATTTTGAAATAATATTTCAATCAATGGCAATGTCTACTTGCAAGTCAGATTGATCGTAATATCTGCCCAGTGTACGATACATGGACTGAGAAAACTCGGTAACTACTATAAACAGAAATAGAATTTTCCATTACACAGATCGAGGCTTAACAAAATGATCACTATGGTGAGAGCATTCATCATGACACTTTATGTACAAATGGAGGCGTTTGGGTAAAGGTACAAACAGAAAAAAAGAGGGGGGACAAACAGTAGATGATGTCAACTTGATTAGTTAGACAGTTTAAGGGTAAAGAAGCTTTAAATTCCTCCCCTTCGTCTGCTTTTTAAATATAGCCATCATACTTTCCTTTCAATCCATATTATATATATATATATATTATATATATATATACAACCAGCAAACAACCGCACACAGGTCTTAACTACAGATTCTTTATTAGCACATATGCAAATGCATTTGCATTTGTGCTAATAAAGAATCTGTAGTTAAGACCTGTTGCGGTGTTTTGCTGGTTGTATATACATATATGAAGGAGTTTTGCAGACATACTCCATAACACCAGCACCAGCAGGAACGACTTAAGAGGTGTGCGGTGGATCCTACTGATTGAATATATATATATATATATATATATATATATATATATATATTATAATATATATATATATATATATTATAATCTCTAGTACAGAACCAAAATAAATAAATAAAACAAATGCCACTTTACCCAGAAGCCCTAATTTGATTCCGGAAGGGAATTGCTCATTTTACCCTGTGTTGATCGTTAATTGAAATTCAGTAGGCTGTAAGTGGCAACAATTAAAAGAAAAATTTCAAGGGATGTGATAATTGGACTGTGTTTTCTCGGTCAATTAGACTGCACTTTCCCTGTAAAGTTCAGAAAAGCAACTTCTCCTGTATCACAATGGCAACTGTCTTCTTTCCAAATAATTTGTCTCCTGGGGCACATGCAATACAGTTTAGGTTTCCCAGACAAAAGTTGGGTTTTTAAACTTGGGTTGCAAAGATCAATTGATGATGTAACCTAAAACTCTGGTGCTTGAGCAACATCTAAACAATGGGATAAGGGTGGCCATGTGGAGAGAGAGGTGTAGTTTAGACTCAGGAGACAGTCAGCCTGGCTAGCTGTAATCTCATCATCAGAACTGCTACCTTGTTCTGCTTCTGGTTTGTATCACAAAAATACCAGTGAAAGGAAGGGGGGGGGTCAAGAATAAGACATGAGATAACACGCATTGTTACACATTGTAAAAATCTCAAAACACACAAATGAGTGACAAGAACAGTTAGATAGCAACACTGGCTACAAACAAGCCAGTTACCTTGACAGCTTTATATCTATATTTTATATTGAAATATAAGGAGTTAAAGAAGAAATAAAGGCAGAGTATAATCTTGTAGTAAAAGCAGCCTCATCACCGCAGATCACTAAAAAAACTCCCAACCATAGGGTTAATTTATGAATTCCCTCTACCCTTTCCACAAATGACTGATAAAAATTGTTAAAGTAACAAAAGTGAGACTGGATGCATATATTAAGGCTTGGTATACACAGGACAACATTTGTCCTGGCCAACCGTTCACCACTAGGAGGCCAGTTTTCCGGGACAAAGCACTGTTTGCCGTGGCAGACTGTTCGCTGAGACCAATTGGCACCCAAACCATACAATATTTTGTCAGCCAACCGACACAGTAATATAGTCATCCGAAAATATTATATGGTGTGCCCAGCCTAACCCTCCAGGTGAGGGTTAAAAAGGATTTATATGAAACTGCAGTGATGCCAGGTACTACAACTTCATGATTTTTCTGGCTTTGAAAGGCTGCTTCCTGCGAGTTATGTAAAATATAAAAACATGTTAAACACGGGCAATACACAGTTAAGAAGTTTTCAGAATTCGTTTTTCCTGCTCTCGGTTTTGATTTCTAGCCAATTTACCTTGTTCTTTTTTTTTTAAATCTAAATAATTACCACTAGAAACATGTATGCTAAGAAATATTACAAATCTGCAGTGTCGGTTTATTGAAGCGCTCTTAAAATCAACAAGGACAAAAATGCTGGCACTGTACCAGATTATTAAAAATATGTATTTGTGGCTACACCAACGTTAAAGATTGCCACAAGCACAGTTTGTCTGTTTCCAAATTATAAAGAAGCGTTCTTTTTAAGCAACAATGTTTGTCTTTTTGCCTAGAGTTCAATTACAGCTAAGCAATAAATCAACTGATTCAGTAACTCGCCAAGTGTGGTCTATTGGGGATAATAGGTTATCACTTTGTTCCATTGAAGAAAGAATAAACAAAATCATATCCACAATCATTTTATTAACAAGCATTTTTTTGATGTTACTTGACTTTAATAATCCATTTAAAACGTTTTTCGGAGCAATCAAAGACAAGGATGGTTAGTAATTATTGCATGTTTGGTGGTTACCAACTGATTAGGAATTTGTAGTGGCAGGGGCTTTCGGTCTTCATCTAATTCAAGTCTAGATTCTCTGAATCTAAATCTAAAGCTGGGTACACACAGGACATATTTTTTAAAAATGACAGACCGTATCCACAGGATCTTGTCTGTCATTTTTCAAAGATCAAGATACACACAGTCCCTACTGTTCTCCCTATAACACAGAATATACATAGCACAGGGCGTTCTGAGCATTCTGCTCAGGACTGTCTTTCCCTTGATCATGGCAGACACCCCTTTAGGGAGACTACTGCGGTGAAGGAAATTTATGATCTTTCCCGAAAACGGTCACACGCTGTGCCGATAAAGCCGCAATACTGTTGGATCCGACGCTATCGGGTTTTTATCGGTACTGTGAGTACCTAGCTTAGCACATGTGCAATTGTTAGATAAATTTAAGTTCGAAACAAAAGTCAAACTATTGTTCCAAATGAGATTTAGCAAATGTGTACTTAGCTTAATGCTGGGTACACACCATCCAATAATTCAGACAAACTGACCGCATTTCAGAGTATCGATCAAGTATCACATAGGGCATTTATTCTGAGGCAGTAGCTCAAGGCCTCAAATGTGACTGCCATTGCGAATATGCAGGCAGATTGAAATTAACAGGTCAGCTATATGCAATGGCATGAGCATACACTAACCCCGATTGGCCTCCCATACCCTGTATGGTGATCAGTCGGTCGGTCGGTCACCCATACATCGTATGATTATATCTGCTTACTCTACTTAAGCTGGGTACACACAATATTGTATCGGTTGGTTGTAAATATCACATGGTGTGGGTCTAGGAGCTCGTGACCGAGCTCAGTCACCCGGATCTGACAAATGGGCTATTGGGTGTTTTGGTAAATCACAGCTGATCGTGAAGTTCCCAATTGGAACCCACGATCGGTCGCGGTAAACTGTCGGCCGCAGCTACTTTTGCTGCAACAGTCTTGCCAAAAGTGATTTTTCCCAGCTGACTGCTCGCTAGTGGAGAAAGGTCAGTTGGGACAAATCCTCGGCCCATGTGTACCCAGCCTAAAAGTAAAGGGATCTGACAGGATTTGTGAAATGTTAGTAATGTGTATGACCACCTTAAATACATCTTTCAACCCTCTGGGAGTCATCACTAAAAGAGGAACAACACATTTAATGTCAATAACAGGTCAATTGCTGTTCTCAGGTAAATACATGTCCTCTTCACATTTTAATACTAATTAAAGTACTGGCCCCCTTCCCCACATAGAATTTTTAACATGTGCCTGGCAAAAGCCTTCCCAATAAAAAAACAATACACTGAAAGAAGCCTGTAGTCTGATCATGCAACAACATCTGGTAATTTACACACAGATTCCAAGACGAAAATTATCATATAAAACAGAATGAGAACTGGCTGTTGGATACATTCCAAAGGGTATTGCGGCCCTCTAAAAATGCAGCATGACGCTGCCAACATAAATATTTTGCTATAATTGTTTATTGACCTAATTACAAAGAAATGTATACACAACATTAAAGAAATAAACATACATTCAATGTACATTCTATTTGCAGCAGCTATTTCTCTATCTTCAATCTCTATTTTTGCAACAAGGAGCTGACAGAATTAGTGTCTTGTTACACTAAATAATCACTAGCTAACGTTGCAACTCTCTTAAAATAGGAATTTAACTCTCCTAGGGAGATTTTACATCCTTTTATTTACAGACGGCCAGACCAATTGTAAGACACGTTGTGCAGGAAGCGCTGACTAATAGGAAGACATGCTATGCGAAATCATTTACTGTTTAGTTAAAGGGCATGTCCACCCCATTTTCCAAATTGTTCTGTTCCCTCTCCCACCCACAACCGCTATAGTCTCTTGTAAAAAATGTCAGTCGATCATTACTTACAAAGCCTCTTTCCCGCGGCATTCACGCAGGCCCTCTGCTTGCATGCAGGGGGCCGGACCGGCAGCCGCGTCCGTGATTGGCTGAGAGGCAGCCAATCACGGGAAACATGCAAAGTAATTACTGTTTGGCTGACTTTTTTTACAAGATAATATAGCGGTTGGGGGTGTGAGCCCTACACTACAGAAAAGGGTATTTAACACTAGGGGAACTGTAAAGCTAACATGGATCAGGAGGGAGGGAGGGAGGGAAGGGGCTGCACTAAGCAAGAGCAAGCCACACACCTCTCAGAAGACGCCTCAGAGGTGGAAACAATTTCCCTGCAGCCAGGCTCCCTGTGTTCACTTTCTAGGACTTTGGAGGGACATTACATGAGAACAATTTGGAGCAGAGATGTAAGGTAAGGATTTTTACACACTACACAGTGGGGCCAAGCAGTGGGGGAGAATTTGGTTTTGGGGGTGGACATGCTCTTTAAATATTAAATGATTCATGTTAAAGGACACTTATACTCACATCCACCTCGCTCCTCTTCTTCTCCTCATTAGTATTATGAATGGTGAGGACTTAAAACTCTAAATCCTCACCACTGGGTCCTTCACCTAAAAGCTGTATTTACTTAAGTATGTAGCCAATGGAAAGACAAGGTCTAGAAAGTGCCAACACATACACTGTGTACACACAAAGATATTTCTTCCTGACCAATTGTTCCCTGCACTGGGCCGAAATATCAGCCTCAAATAATTACAGTGAGCATACAGTACATGCCTGATCATCCTTTCTTCTTTAGGCAAAAGAACAACTGACACGGTTCAGAGGCCTGAAAAAGTACAGCCAATATTTTGGGCTGACAGACTAAAATATTGCTGTACCTTGCCATAATTATCATCACAGTTAGCCAAATATCACTTTTGTTATAAAGTATCTTCATTAAGGCTGGGTACATACAAGCAGATTTTTCGTCCCAACCTGTCGATATTTATGTGTATCGGTTGGTTGGTCTAAAAAATATGAGAGGATATCGGCGGCAGCAGTGACCAATGTCGGTAAATCATCGCAGATTGTGCGGCCCATAGGAGACATTTGCCGCGACTAACAGTGCTTTGTCCCGGCCGATTGCTCGTAGTGGCGAATGGTCAAGATGAAAAATTTGGCCATTTGTTCCCAGCCTAATGTTCTCTTTTACCAAGAAATCCACATTTGCCCTTCAATATCATTAGTGTCCTTCAAAGTCAGAGCTGTGACACTGACGGTGGATCTGACAGAATTTGCTGAATATTGTCGGTATCGGGACCTATCGGACAAGACAGAAAATTTCCATTTCCCCAGTTCCCTTTACTACAGGAGGGAAAGCTGATACCTTAGACATGTATGGGGCACATTGAACAATCATTCTGTATATGGAATATATGGAACTGTCACTCCTATGTATATATAATATATATAATGACATGTTAATAGTCAGCTACAACCTCCAGGATTTCTTAATTCCTGCTCAATAAGCTCCATCACAATGGGGTAAGTACAGTAAGTAATGTATATAAACCCAGTCTCACCAATCACCTTAAGCAGCTGCAGGGTTAATGTTGATACAGTTTTGTATCGATCATTATTAGTTATGGTGCTGTCAATCACAGGACAGACTGGATACATTTTTGAAACATACAAATGCTGCTTCTCACTCACAGCTCAATTGACAATGTAACAATCTATGTAACAAACTATGCAACAGTCTATGGACACCAGGAGAAGTAGAATAGCAGACTGCACTGAGCAGACAGAAAGGGGGGATTCCAGGTACCAGGAATCCCCCCCTAAACACGCCCCTGCTTGCCTTAGCAATTACTTCAAAACATTGCAATTATAGACAATTAAAGGGTAGTTAACTAGTACAAGAAAGGTAATCAAAAATCTAGGAAAAATAACAGTGAGTCCCAAAAGCTTTGGTAAATTTAAAGGGTATCGCCACTGGTAAAAAAAAAAAAATTCGTATTCCGTTTTATTGAAGAACGGTAAAGGAGCTATGTCTTACCTCCTGTTCTTCAATAAAACCTGCAGGAGCCGGGAACGAAGGTAAGGTACTTACCCGATCGCTCAATCCACCGCCGCATCCTCTGACAGGTCCCTTTGTACAGGTGGACTTGCGCATAGGAAACTATAGTGCATATGAAGTTTTTTTAAAAACAGTTAAAATAAAAAGTACGTGAGGCAGGGAGGTAGGATTGGTGCTTTTTACCTCTCAATATCATTTCTATGAGGAGCAGGAGGATGAAGAAAACTGCTTCTGCCGGTCTTCCTGTATGCTTCACTACTATCTTTAATATAGAATGGACCAGGGCCATAACCTAGCAGATGAAAACTGTATGTGCTGTAGCTCCTCAACAAAACAATATTGTGAGGTGGAAATAATCAATCCTATCTACTTGCCCCAGGTACTTTTCAATTTTAAAAAGTAAATTTTTACAGTATAGTTGTCCTTTAACCGTCGGGACCTGTCAGACTAAATGGCAGAGGAACGAGCGATCGTGTAAATACCTTTACACCCCGGCCCCTGCAGGTTTTATTGAAGAACAGGAGGTAAGACACAGCTCCTTTACCTCCTGTTCAAAAAAACTGAATACCAATTTATTTATTTTTACCAGTGGAGATACCCTTTTAAAAGGAAAATAAAGAGTTATTTCAATCCCCTTTCTATATGCAGTACATAGGATGAGGGCCTAATAAGGTTACAAGAATACATTTATTGAAATGTTTCTATGACCAACAAGCACTCTCCTCAGACTGGTGACCGTTTTACCAAAGACGCAAAAAAGGGCACTTGGCCACAGCTCTGACTCCTTAGGGTGGCTAAAACCATAGACTTAAAATTCTTGAGGGTAGGTTTACACCACTTTTGCTCAGGGGCCCACCAGCTTTTAAACCAGGCCGGTCTCAAACCATACTGAAAAAATATATATATAAATAATGTAAAAGTAGGGTGGTGGTGGAGGATAAACTAGGTCTGCTCTGTGTTCTCCCAATGAGCCCATAATGGTTATCTTTGCATCTCTGTATCTATGACACAAGAAACAGCTTGCCAAGAAAACATATATATCATTACAAAGAACTAATTGGGGAGGAACATTAATCCCTCTTAATTGGATTTTATTTATGATCAACCTGCTACATAGCAGATATATACTGAAGCACATCAAGTGATTCTTATCACTTCTTTTTATCATTTTTTTATTTTCAAGTGAATTCTATTCTCTTTTTTTCATGGGCGTGACAGAGGATAAAGGTCATTAAAGGAAAACTAAACCCACATTTTTACACAGTAAATTAGCACTTAAGTAAATTACATTAAAGGGTATGTCCACCCTTAAAACTGTGTTATAGAGCTTCCCACTGGTTCTCCACAGCCCAACAGCTTCATTTTTAGGTTTAGAAAGTGCCCAAACTTTTACTTACCTCCCTCTTTCCTCCGCAGCGCTGCGGCCCTCTGCTTGCGAGAAAATGCAAGCAGAGGGGTGGCCGGCAGTCGCGTCTGTGATTGGCTGAGGGCAGCCAATCACGGACGGGCTGCCGGTCATTCAGTGCAGCGGAGGAAAGAGGGGAGGTAGTAAAAGTTTGGGGCACTTTCTAAACCTAAAAAAAAGAAGCTGCGGTTGGGGCTGAGAGAATAGGGGGAAGGTATATCAAAGGGGAGGGATGATGCTAGGGGGAGGAAATCCGGAGGGGGGGAGGGAGGGGGAGAAGGGCTACAGTACGCATGCCAAACTTCTCCCGGAGGCCAGGTAGGAGGCAGAGTCCTATATGGACTCTGCTATCCTCCTGGTGGGCAGTTTTTGGGACTTTGGGGGGGGACTACAGGAGAACCATATGGAGCTGGGATATGAGGTAAGGATTAAACTACAGTACATGATGGAGCCAGTAGTAGGGGGGATTATAGTTTTGGGGGTGGACATGCCCTTTAAAGTAAATGTAACCCCTTGAAGAATTGAATGAAATAACTGTGTATGTACAGTGATTGGCAACACGCCTGACTTCAGTTCAGTCACATTTTCTCTTGCCTAATTTGTCCTATAAAAAGATTGGCTAGGGGCTACTAGTGGGTGTGACCAACTTAACCAACTGTAACAAGTTCCTACGTATATCTTTATCGTATATATTAACTGTCCTGCAACCAGTGACAAACATCCAGTGTGGAATTTTGAAATGATTTTGAAATAAATTATATCCCACTTTGTTGCAGATGCCAACAGGATTTTCCTATAATAATGTTTCAATGCTAATGTAAATGTAATCAATATGATTGGTGCCAAAGGTAATCGCCAAAGGGTTAGGGACAACTCCCCCATTGAGCGCAGTGAAAGCTCAGTTGAGCTTGTGTGCAAAGACTGGGCAGAATAAAGCTGATAACACATTAGCGATATAGGGACTGTCCGCTAAGTACTAACGGGATTGGCTCTATAATGTATTAAGGCCAAAACAACCATTTCCGATGCTGCCGAATGTTCAGCGTCAGCATCAGAAATGGCTGTTCTGAACGGAAAATTTCCCGCAGACAATGCCCTGTACCAAAGTATAGGGAGAACAATTGTGGCTGTGTGTATCTTGCAAATTCTGTCATCTTTGACAGATTTGACCAGTGTATACCCACAGTAACTTAGTACCCAGTGTGAGCAACTGTATAACAATTTGAGTGCTGGGGGGGTTTCTCTAAATTTATAAATAAATTTGGGGGTGGACACCCCCTTTAATTTTGCCAAACACAAACAACATAGCAAATTCTACTGGAATACACCAACAATCTACCACCCAAACCTCTGTAGAGTGAGCGCTCAGTTTGCCATACACAAATTCCTGCCCTGAAGTATAGGGAGACAATAATGCTGTTTCTAAACGTTTCTAAATAACATCATGTTAAAGCTAGATACACACCTAGCGATTTTTCCTCCTGACCGACCGTTCAATACTTTCGAACGGTCAGCCAGGAGGAAGGACTGTCGGTCGCGGCAAAAGCAGCCGCGTCCGATAGTCACCGCGACCGATCGTGCGGTCCATAGAGGACTGCACGATCGGACGAGGTTTTCCACCCTGTCCGATCGTCCTTTCGTCCGATTTGGACGAACGGTCGATCGGACATGGGCACATTCGAATGCGATAATTTCGGTCCGATCGACCGACACACTGAACTATCGGTCGATCGGACCGAAATATCTAATCGTGTGTACCCAGCTTAAAACAGTTACTAGATGACCCACTACATTGAATAGGCTGTGTATCCTGTATTCAAAGCATTGCATACCATGAGTACCATATTGAATGCTCACCTCTGGCATTAAGGCTCATACACACATCCAATTTGGTAGACGATGGCCATGCACATGCGTGAACATTCGTTGAGGTTATGGGTGTTTGGTTGGCCAAAATAGCAGTTCGGTCGAGCATCGAGCGCCCATACACTGAAGGATCATCGCCCAAAACGACCAGTCTTTACACATTGTGGTTCATGGGTCGACCTCGCAATCACCAATGTGTATGAACCTTTAGGCCATAAGGATGTATGGCTAATAGTACAAAGAATCAATAACTTACCAAGTCTAACAACTGACCAAGTAGGAAGAATATGATTTTTGCCAGGTTTGATCATTGTGAAGTAGTATCAATTATCGAATCAATCTGTCCTTGTGTACCCAAACTTTTCACAATGAAGAACCAAAATAACAATAAAAAAATAGTTAATTTTAAAAGTAGAGTGAAGTTAAAGACAACATTGGTTCAGGCAATTCAACTGCAATATAAGAATCCTAACATCTATGGTTAAAAACCTAAACAAACAAAAAAAGTTTTAGACACACAGACTGGTTGATTAGGTATAAATATCTGCATAATTTTTCCACCCAAGACAGACCAATGGCGTTAAAACATTCAACCAAATCGGATAAAATTTTAGTTGGACAAGTCTGTAAATTTTGTCCAATCGTGAGGTATTCTATGGTCTGCTATTTTTGCTGGAACCAATGATATTTTGACCTGGCCGAACGGATGGAATATTTTCTTGTGTTTATCTAGTTAAATCTGGCCAAAAGTCAGTTATTGGTCTTTATTCAACAAAGTGGTCAACAAATTTCTCACTGAATAAATGTTATTAAACAATGTTGTAAATCAAGGGAGCTAATTAAAACATGTGATAATGTTAAATATCGGTTCCACACAAAAGTGTCAGGATAGCAAAACTTCTTGGTTTCTCATACTAAACCCTTGTCTGATGAAACCCCAAGAGTCAGGCCTGCAAAAGACTTAGAAGTTTACCAATTTAACAATATTATTTAGATTGATATTTTTGATAACCATGTTTGGCTTCTACAGTATCTAATTTAAAAAAGTATCTGCCCACCCCTGCATAGCACTAAAGCAGCACACTTTCAGCTGTATAATCTATAATACTGGGGTGGGGGTATATGCAATTAATTTTTTCAAGTATAAATAGGTATCAATGCAGAAATGGTCTGAATACTGTTGTTTTTTCTTTAGCCTCAAGTGTGGTCTTCTAGAGAATATTTATTTTGTAGCAAACAGGTAAAGCATCTTGATTTAAAAAAAATTTAAAAAATTCTGCAGCTCAAAGTACAGCTGGGTGACATCTTAATAATTATGTCAACATTACAGCACACACTCCTCCAGCACATTCACTGCTGCACTGTTTTATGTAACTGAGGCTCTGACTGCATTTGTCATGTTGACATGATTTCACAGATGAATGTGTAAGATAAAAGAAAGGGGATATTTAAAAGGAAAGAGGAGGAAATTGTGTCATTTACTTTCCAGCTAGCTAAAAATCCAAGAGACAGTTTGACAGTAAAGGTGATCCTTGAGGTAACCGATTACATTTACATGCTAAAAGCATGAAAAAACATATATATTTTTTGACTTGTCATTTAAAATACTGTGAGTTTATGTATTAATGGGAGCACTGTTTTCATTAACCCCTAGCAACCAACCAGCAGTTAACTAGTTTAGCATAGTTAGCATATGAAATAAGTAAACATTTAATATGTTTCTGCGAGATACTGGACCACTAATGAATTTTATTCTTTCCCTCCCAGCACTTGTATGTACAATACACATACAGAGAGTAACCACAAAATAAAAAATAATACATTCATAACTACATAAATAATTGTAAAGTATAAAGGCCCCCACACCCATTTGATTACCACCACAAATATGCCAATGGACTACTTTGGAATCTGGCAGCATTAACCTCCATCAGTCATTTTCGGCCCCCGCACCTTGCCGATATTAGGCAAATTATGTCAGATCCAATGGGATAAATACAATATCGATAAGATGTATGGCTAAAATATAATCTAGATGCCTTTCCTTGATATAAAAGGGCAGAAAAGCTTATAATTGAACTTTATTAATACTTAATCCCTGAGCTGACAGTGCCACCCTCGAAATTATCGGCATGGATAATAATAATAATGAAGTTTGCATGTTCTAAATAACACAAGCACCTGCTTGTGTTATAACACAAGCAGGTGCTTGTGTAAATATATTCTTTTGGGATTGCTATATGCAGATACCGCTCGTTGTTGTAAGACAGTGGGGGTACTGCTATTCCACACCAAGGAATCCAAAGTACCCTTATGAGAAAATTGATGGCAGGTAATAATTTTTTAATGGCTATGTGCACAGATATGTGCAGAAATAAAATTCTAAAAAGCACAGCGATAGCATATTTCACCAATCCACACAAATCATCTACTTTAATGACTTTGCATTCCATGAGGGCTCGTTCACACTACATCAGTTTTTATCTGTTTTTCAAACGCAGGTGCGTTTAAAAAAAAGGAGACAGTAAAACCCCATAGGATTTCATAATATCATTCACACCTGCTGCATTATATTCTGTTCCATTCCTGTCCGTTTAAAAAACGCACTTCATGCAGCATTCCTGTCTGTTTTTTCTTGCATTTTCTATAGAAATCTATGGAATACACATTGTAAAAAATGGATACAAATGTATGAAAAAAATGGATACAAAGTGACAGAAACACATGCTGTACGTTACTGTCAGTTTCTAGTGTGAACGTAGCCTGAAATGTTTAAATTCCCAATGTAAAAACATGATTTGAACCAATTAAAACTGATATCACTAAGCATCGCTGAAAAGTATATAATTTACAGAAAATGAATAGTTCTTGTGTACAATTAAGTAATCATTTCAATCTTTAGAGATAAATGTATGCCCCCCAAAGAACTCACATTAGGAAACTTACCTCCCAATCATTTTACAAATAATGAATGGAACAGTACAGGGAACTTTGGTAGGTAAAACCACCGGTGTTAGTTTTGACAAACAAAAGTCAATTATATTTAATAATTACATGGCTAGCATAGGGAATGATAAAGAACCAGCTACCCTAAACATCAAAAACTCCTTTCACCACATGAAAAAGAAACAATATTTTGTTCAACTAATTTTCTTTATTGAGAATATTTTAGACCAACAAGAAATATTATTTACAAATCATTTAATTAGAAACAAACATACTAACTAAATTTATAAGGCAGAACTTTCAGAACAGTTTGAAAAGTTATTTTTAATTAATAGAGCCATGGATGGAGAAAAGGATCATTGCAGGAAAAAATATCAGTCATGAATATTTTAATTAAAACTCCATAACACATGAAAGGTTTCACTTAAGATTATCAAGTTGACAAAACTCATTTCCAGGAGGATTTTATTTTGCTTTATTACACACTGTCAGCGCAGTCATTACATGCCCAATCGGTTTCATTTTCCTTTATGATGAGAGCTGGGATTTAGTTAATTTGGGTTTACGGTTAATATGTAACTGGAAACTTCTGAAGACATCATAATGGAATTCAAATTGTCCAGGCATAATAGGCAATATTTTCAGATTTACTAGAGTCCGTACAAAGAAATGTAGAGTACCCATGTAGGAAAACAAGCCTCCGAGCAACATATTGTGTGGGTATACTAGTGTTGCCATCTACAGATTTATACAAACTGCTGTATTTGAAGGACATACTAACATTAACATTTCTAGAACTGTTAAAATGTCAACTGCCTCTACCTTTACACTACTATATTAACTTGCTAGCCTATTTTTTAGAATGAGGCAGCACCAAAGTGCTGTACACCTGACTGGCCAATGTATTACAGACATGAGCAATAAGCAAAAAAAAATAAATATAGGTAGTTATTTATAATTTACCAAAAACAATTCAGGTGAAAAGCATAAGGGAATGCATGACAATTTTCTAAATTCTAAATAAAAAAAATAAAAAAATAATAATAATATATATAAAATAGTATTAGAGGTTGAATAAAGACATATGTCCATCAAGTCTAACCTACTTAGCAATACCCACATTTCCTGTATTCCTTTAAAGGTTTTGATGGGTTGTTTGACACTTCCGGGGGTGTGACTATATATGCCATGTGAGTGTGTATTCATCCGGTTGTCCTTCTGTTGGAGAAGTGAAATACCCATGTCCTGCCTTACAGTTGATTCAGAGGAAGGGGGAAAAAACAGTATGAAGGGAGAAAAATTCATTCCACCAACTTTATGTATCAATTTACATGCAATTATTTTTTTTTTTTAAACTAGCCAATGAACCTGCCATAACCACATCCAATGGAAGACAGTTTCACAGTTTTTGAAGTTTTTAATTAAGTAGAAAAATCTTTGGCCAAATGAGAATACGGTCAACAATATTTAACAGTGACCACCAGTCAGAGTGGTAGATTAATGTGTTTTTTTTATTTAAATGTGTTGGATATTTAAGAAAAACTTCTCATTTCACAAAGCAAGTAAGATGATTAATGTGAGAAAAATGGCGATATTTTTCTAATAAATGGCCTCCAAAAAGCTTTGCTTGTTATACTTTATGTGGGATCATCCATGTGGGATTCTCTAAAGATATTTTAAAATTATTCAATGGTGTAAAAATGTGACAGAACAAGAAGGCAACTTGGGGCCATATTTCCGGTAGAAAATTTTAAGAAAAAAATATTCATGTTTCCTGTACTTAAACAGGAACCAAAGAAAATGGGTTCTGGTAATTCCCCTTAAGGGAACCAGAATAGTGCTAGTAGAATTGAAAAGCTTTTACTTACCTAATCCATGATGATTCATTCAGAATGCTTTATCATGGTACTGATAACATCGATATTCAGGTCTATGGGCTTCTTACACAGTTTCTTCTTACACAGTCAAAGAGAAGGGCAATTTTATGATGTGCCCATAAATGCAAGAAAAGTGCTAGGATTATGTGACTATCTATCTTACCTGCACAAGATATTTCACTGCTTGATTAAAGTTTTATGGTTTCCTCTATCTTCTTAACATATATTACTATAGTTCGTGATTCCATATGAGAGGGAATTATCTAGATTCATGTTCATTGTTTGCTCTAGTTTTCACTCATTACTAATGTTACTCATTAATGAAATTGTGGAAACTTCCAGCTCCACTCCATTCCCAATAATGCTCCTCCTTGTCTACCAAGATTATGAAGGCCAAATCAATCTGACCTTCCCTTATTTGCACTTTAGCTTCAATAGCACACAGTACATTTATCTTCTTTTAAACAAACAGTAACTATAAGCGGATGACCAGAGGGGAGTTATTTTATATATGTTCCATTAATCTGCAAGAACCAATAAACTGTAAGATTAGTCTACTGTAATTTCATTGGTTTGTTCAAAAAAATTAATTTTTTTAAATATTCTATTTATATATTCTTTTACATAATATTTACTCTAATAATTGCTATGTCTTCCAGAGGAAATCTATCATTACAGGTATTGTGAATAGTTTACTTCAACTTTGTTTAGGTTTTGTAGGGAGAACTGTAACCCTAAATGATGCAGCACAATGTAATCTTGAGATCATAAGTAAATGTAAAAAAAGAAAACATCTTATGGAAGCACAAAATTTTCGTCATAAAGATTGTGCAGCCTATTGAAATACGTACGATTTTCTGTGTTTTACCAACATGTCAGATTGTCTAGAATTGCTGGTTTCCCAACCAAAAATTTGGTTGGGAAAGATTAATCCAACAACAGTTTTGGGAAGGGTGATCGGAATAAATACAACTTTTAATATACTGTTCCTCTGCCTTGCCCACCCCCAACCATCATGTTAAAACTAAAAAAAGGATAACCTTTTGGCAGGAAGAAAGCTCCTACTGGCCAGTTTCCTGTATTTTGGACATGGACTGCAGGAGAACCATAAGGAGCAGATATGTAAGGTGGCCATACACAACGTAGACTGACTCATACTTTGATAGACAAGTATACAATGCTAATTGTATATAGATGTAATTCCCAATACCATCGGTTTGGGCCTAGGCACTCCTTGTTGGCAACGTGCCACTAATGTTGAAGGTGCAGCTCCCGTTCGTCCTCTACCTGTAGGACTCTCAGCTATAGCACAAGCATTTGTGCTATAGCTGAAACACACGTTTCATGTGTGTGTTATAATAAATAGTTTGAAACTGAGGACAAGTGTGCGCTTCCAATACAAATGCTTGTATATAGATGTACCATATTTATTGTTCGACATTCCATTTGTTTGGTGATTAATGTCGTCTATTGTAAGATCATTTTATGAATCGACAAAAAATGACTTTCCCTGTCAAAATTATGATCGATATTACAATCTAATGTCGCATAATAAGATTGGGAAAATGTACCATTTTACATAAAATTGCCGTTATGTATGGTCACTTTTAGCCTTCACAACATGCAGATTTTTAGTATTCTATGTTTCCAAAAAATGTTTGGAGTTTTAGTTTTCTTTTATCTGCATCAAATACCCAGTCTAATATCAAACTATCATAATTGGGTTGTTTTTAATGAAGTCAGGAGATGTATATTGAAGAATGATCAATGGATGTCACTCATTTGCTCAATGTGGCAAAACGCGCATAAAACAAAAATATAAATGCACATAAAAACAATCTGGAGATGATCATAAGTATAATGACAGAAAATGATCCCAAACAAAAACAATTAACAAGCCAATGATCAATAAAGATTAGAAAAGATCACTCTTTCATAATTCTCAACAATGTATTTATTCTTACAACGGCGACTGAAGTTGCTTAATCTATTGAACACAGGATCTTTCACAATTTTTTTTTAACTCAGCAGAAAACTAAAACCTGCATTCAGTGTATCTGTACTTTTTAGCAAGTGTTCAATCACATATGGCTTCACTCTTGCTGATCACTGTTCCTTTTCTTTAATCACTAAACATTCAAAAGGACTTAGTAATCATTTTGCATCATGGACTGTCCATGGGAAAACAAAAAACATTCATGAAAATAAAATGATTAGAGACATGATGCCACCACAACACATCGGTTGTAGGTAGATCAAGGTTAAAACATTAACCCAAACCTAAAAAGGGGGGGGTTGTTTTGGAGCAAAAGAAAGAACAAAAAAGCAGAGGCTACCCCCAAGATCAAACCCAACAAAATAAGTAAATAAATAAATACAATTAGAAACAAATTCAAGCTTAGACTGTGGTCAATTGAGGTCTAGACAAAACCCTGTGTTTGTTCACTAAGGAGTCTCCAGGCTGCTCCAAGTTTGAAAAGGTAATTGAAGTCAGTCTGTAATTACTGGATTAGACACAGATGGGCTCTGTACATTTCAAGTCGGGGGAGAACTGTTCTGATTCATTTTATGATTGCATGTAAGGTCAGACTTTTCAAAATGCACTTTCATCTGCTAAATGGTTTCCCAAGCTCCCTGGGGTATCTCTGTAAAAACAGTGATGTTTAAGCAATTTGGGTCCATCAGATCCTGTCTTTGAATTTAAAGTTTACCGATTTTCTCCTATTAAAGATGTCCATGTAGGTCAATTACTACATCTTTCTTAAAGTCCAGTTTATTGGTAAATTAACAAATTTAGCAATATAGATGTTTCATAGGCCACTCAGGAACTAGTATTTTATAAGAGGATAGATGCATTTCCTATGGCAGGGTTTAAGGGGAAAATTTCTCAAAAGGAATTTAATGTAAATTACACAGATCATTTTACCCCAAACCAGCTTTAATGTTTTTTTCACAGCTGTTCTTCCAATGCAATGAAAATTGGTTGGTTTTTCCCCAAGAATATGACAAAGTTTGCCAGACAATATTTAAAGCAAATTATTTTTATTTTCAGAATTGAAAGTAATTTAAATAAATGACTGCAACAGTAATAGGAAATTGTGAATAGACCTGTTTAATGGTGCCCTGATTCACACTTCGTTAAAAGGTGAATGCCACAGGCCAGGTTTATTGCCCCAGTATCTACTTTTAAGGACTTTTCTCCAAAGGTGAAAACTTTTAAAACCAATTAACCAATTCTCTTTTATAAAGTTCTCTCTCTCTTTTTTTTTTTTTTTTTTTACATACGAGCAAATTGACATTAAGAGATATTTTTTTAATAAACGGATTCACTTTATTTTACCAGCAAATCGATATTTATTAGCCAATAAACTGATTCATTTTGCAGACAATACCAGAAGCTTTAATACACTCAATATACAGGTTCTTATAGTATTCAGACCATCTTCTTATAATCAGGCATCCCTACTTGTCTTTTAAAACACTTGGAATTATACTGATCACATCACAGATGGAAGGAAGAAAACTGATGTTTTATTATTATATGGCGGCTCTGGCCGATCGACGACCATTCAGACAAAAGTACGATTGGACGGGTCGAAAAACCATGACCGATTGTTCGGTCCTCTATAGTGAGTACCACACAAGTTTTTGCCATTAAAGGGTATGTCCACCCCCAAAACTATAATCCCCCCCCCCACTACTGGCCCCATTGTGTAGTGTAGTTTAATCCTTACCTCACATCCCAGCTCCAAAAGGTTCTCCTGTAGTCCCCCCCCAAAGTCCCAAAAACTGCCCACCAGGAGGATAGCAGAGTCCATATAGGACTCTGCCTCCTACCTGGCCTCCGGGAGAAGTTTGGCATGCGTACTGCAACCCTTTTACCCCTCCCTCCCTCTCCCTCCCGATTAGCATTCCCTCCCCCTAGTGTAAATCCCTTTTGCCATAACAATCCCTGTCCCCCCAGCCCCAACCGCTATGTTTATTTATTAGAAAGTGCCCAAGCATTACTTACCCCCTCTTCCGCCGCACTGAATGACCGGCAGCCGCGTCCGTGACTGGCTGCCGCTCAGCCAATCACAGTCACGACTGCCGGTCCCGCCCTCTGCTGCATTTTCTCGCAAGCAGAGGGCCGGCAGCGCGGCGGAGGAAAGAGGGAGTAGAGTAAAGTTGGGGAACTTTATAATAAATAAATATAGCGGTTGGGGCTGGGGGGACAGGGGAATTGTTATGGCAAAAATGTGTTTCAAGGGTGGACATACCCTTTAAGTGTACTTCATCATAATTTATTATGACTCTAAACTCCTATTATATTTTTTTGTAACAGGACTTAATTAATGGTAAATAAAATCATTTAAGGGGAAAAGGCCATGATGTCACTCTTGATGCACCAATCATTTAATAGAATGTCATTAAGATTGGTCTGTACCCTGATTGGTGTTGTGCTTGTTGTGCACTTAGTTATGACATATTTTAGGTTAGGTCCTACTTGTGCAATTCGGAGCACATTTTCCCCTTCCGATTCTGATTCGCACTGCTAATGCTATTGGAGTGTTCCAACTATGTGTGCTGAGCTCCAGTCTGTTATTGGAATGCATTCATGCACAACTTTTTGTGAGAAACACATGAGTTCCAATGACACTAACGGATACTTAACCCATAAATAAAAAGAACAGTAAATTACAAATTATGTAGTTGAATTAACATAGTAAAATAATAAAATGAGATAGCAAAAAAAGTTTTTTAGTCTGGAAATGGCCTTTAAGGCTGTGCTATACATATATATATATATATATTCTCACGACGGCCGCTCACAAGATGGCCGAAACCCATTGATCGTGTTCACCTAAATAAAAATGTTTGTTTGGAAGTAAATCCCAGGAGTGCTCTGTACCCCCCGCACCTTGAGAAAGGTCCGTGTCCAGGACCGAAACATTGCCGTGATACACATATGAATGTGTGCATACAATAAAAAAAAGTTCCCAAGTGTCCACTGAATACTTCTGGAGATATATATGTGGATCATACAGTAGCACCTGGGTCATAAAGGGTAAAGGGTGAGTGAAAAAATGCGCCTGGAGCTGCTGGTCTAGGTTCCAATACACAACAGAAAACGAGTAGCTAGGAAATGCTATATTAATATGTTGGTTAAAAAAATTAAAACATTAGGTACTAACAGGGATTAGAGATATACGGTATTTACAAATTTGTAAATACCGTATATCTCTAATCCCTGTTAGTACCTAATGTTTTGATTTTTTTAACCAACAGTGAAAAAAGCCCAGTGAAATATATATATATATACATACACACATAGACTAGCAAAAGTGTGCCCGTTGGTGCACAGTGGAAATTATGTGTGTGTGTTTTGCTATGTGTAGTTGCAGTGCTCACAGGAACCATCAGGAAACATTCAAGGGGGCAATAATAAAATTAGTCTGAAGGTCCTAAAAAAAACAAAACAAATAATCGCATCATATTAAATGAACAAACACACACTTATATCCTCCCTTACCTATACTACCTGCCAGCTAGAATATAGAGGGTCTATGTGGAATAAACCTGCAGGTCTGAGAACTGACCCAGGCAATCTAAACGGCACCTTTGGGCAATCAAAAGCAGCCCATACATATATCCGATTTTACTTTACCGACCGAGTGCTCCTGCGACATTAGACCAATCCTGCAAGAACCGCCTGTCTGTGGCATAGAAGAATGGGAAAGGTGGGTCTGGCAAGATCAAACTAATATTGCATGAGCGCTTGGTTGGATAAGTAAAATCAGATATATGTATAGCCACCTTAAATCCTATACAGTATCCTGATTAACATGCAAGGTTCAGATTTATTAGTATTTACCACAACAAGTTTAACTAACCTATGGGGTTAGGACTTGGGAGCACAGGATACTGATTGAATATACATGTTAGGGAGAGGTGTGGATAGAGGAGCTAAAAGCTCCACACAGAGTATAAAATGAAATAGAGCCTTCTTATAACAGAAGGTACCTCATAGAATCATGTTATTATAATAGCATTGCCTTAATAATCTAACATATAAACACATATTTCTCACTTAAAGAAATGGGTGGGGACATGCAAAGTATCTTATTTATTGAGTGAGGCAAAGGCATGTGTCTAGATATAATACAGCCTAATGGTATAGAGCAGGCGTATTTAAAGGGGAACTAAAGTCTCCAGACAACATTGTCCCTATTGACAGAGCACATTCACAAACATACAAAAAGCTGTGTCTCACTTCTCCCTTTGCTGTGGCCATTGGGTGATTTATAAAAATAACCTGTGAGTACTAGGGTTGGCTCCCACAATCCACCTTAGCTGGGTAAACCCCCAGCTAAGTGTCTGCGTACATGCACCTGCTCCATAAAGCTCAACAGATCAAAACAAGAAAGTTGCAGCCTTGCTTCCTAGAAGCTGACAACCAATCACATTATAGCACAGAGATCCTCCCTCTCCATGACACAGAACAGGGATTTCAGTTTTTTGTTTTCAAACACATTCAAGGCTCCTGTCCTAACAATGATATAATCCTTTACTTTTTATGCAAAAAGAAAATTAATCTTTGCAGTGTATTTCATAGATAGCATGGATGTAAGAAACAGAATACTTACATTTCAGCAAAATAAATAAAAGTAAGTGTGGGGAATAGAACCTGCAACTTGTACATTTACTCTGTCTTGCTAAAAGCAAAACTCTTACCTCTAGGCTAAGAGAGACACTATATAAACCATTGGTACATGTAGAATATTGTCATAGGAACATAATGGAAACAAAAAATAAAGATACATTGGGGGAATCAAACTCATGACCTTCTAAACTGTATGTGTCCAAACCTGGTGTCTTGCAAGGTGAGCCACCACTAAATAAGCTGAATGTCTGGGTACAATTAGAAACTTTATCTTTCGCATGAAATATAATAGAAACAAAAAAAGGTATATTTGGGGTATTGAACTTATGACCTTCTGAACTGTGTATTTTTTAAACCTGGTGCCTTACCCGGTGCGCCAACACTGAATAAGTAGAGAATCCAGCTACATTTGGAATCTTTTGCTAGGAAAAGATTAATTTAAAAAAATGGAATATGGAATCCCTTATAACTTTGAAAGCAGCTGGTTACCCATCAGTTTATTTTCCAGCAACTCACACTAATGGGTAAATAAACTGCAGGGTAACAAGCAGCTTTCAAAGTCTTATCAGGGATTCCATATTGGTGTGGAGAAATCTGTATAGAAAACACTTTGTGCATAGAGACAGTGAATACTGGGGTCAGGGGGCGTGGTTCTTTGATGACTTCATGGACTGTGGGTTGAACTGGCAACAACATGGAAGCCTTCTTATTTACAGAGTCTATTTCTCACTTATACTAAATGCAATGTACCGCAGAAAAATCTTACAATGTATAGGTGTTCTGGGGAGAAAAACTTTCACATTAGGTTTTTGAAAATGTAAGTTTAGTTCTCCTTTAACGTGTGACCTTTTACATGTTTGAAAACCACAATTCCCAACATTCCCAGTTTGCAGTAAGTTTTTTCTTAATATCCTGTAGCTAAGGCATCTGCCTAGATCTAATACAGCCTAAGCCTGTGACCTCTTACATGTTTGAAAACTACAAATCCCAGCATTCTCTGTTTTGCAGTTAGTGTCTTCTTAATGAACTTTTCACGTTTAAAACTCCCAGCATTCCCTAACTGCACAGAATTCTGGAAATTTAGTCTTCATACATCCTGGAATAAAGACATTTTCCTGACTTTAAAAGCCCACGGTCATGCTTTAGCGCTTCCTACCCAAGGGTTTGAACATGCAAGTGATTTATCTGCCCTTCCCTTACATCCATAGCTATTAGACTATTGGATTAGGGAAGCATTATATGGGTCGATTGGTTGGCGCAACATTAATGCCCGCTTTGCGGTGGCAGCGCGAGTACCAGAAGAGGTACTCGTGAGGCCGTTTCAAAGTAATTTACCAGAGGTTGCGTGCCTCTTTACACGTAAGTATTAAACACCAACTAATAGCTGGCCATAAATACTTATGTGCGGGTGAGATTCACCCAAAATCGCACAGCCTCTGGTAAATCCCGTACGGGAGATTTGCCCAGAGAGCTTGTGCCTCTGGGTTAATCTCCCTGTTAGAGTCATAAACTTTACCATATTTGCACTCACTTCCACATACCACCTACCTGGCAGGTATAATCTATAAAGTCTAAAAGTTCGTGCACACATGCGATCGCCGGTGCCGGCGCATGACGTGTGCGAATGGTCGTTTCGGATTATATTCGTGCCATGTATCGACAGAACGGCCATTTTAGCCAATAAAGTGCCCATACATGTCACAATTAATGGCCGTTCGTACACATCGTGCGTCACGGGTTGGCACCCGTGATCGCATGTGTATACAAACCTTAAGGCTGGGTAAACACCAGTAACAAACCAATAGTGCCACGGATTAGTCGGCTGGAAATATGTGATGGTGTGGGGTGGCCAGCCGCGACCGAGTTTGGTCGTCCGTATAAGACAAATGGGTCAGTTAGTAAATCACGGCTAATCATGCAGTTCCCTATGTCACATGCGCTGCTAGCTGCAGCCACTATTACTGTGACCAACAGTCATCTGTCCTGGCAGATGCATTATATGTATCCAGACAAAATGGTATTAACCTGCAGATCTGAACACAGATCCAGGCAATCCTGCCACAATGTGCAATTCAATCTGAACAGCTCCATTGGACATCCGGAGACCCTATACAGGATCCAGAATAACATGCTAGGTTCATACTTATTGGTAATTACCACAGCAAGTCCCAGATTTACAGTCACTATAGGGTTAGGAAACACAGGATTCTGATTAGCTTAACAAGTTATGGAGAGGTTTGGATAAAGGAGCTAAAAGCTCCCCACAGGGTATAAAATGAAGTAGAGCCTTCTTATAACTGAAGGTACCTGACAGCCTCATGTTTAAAGGGCAAGTCCAGCCCTAAAATGAAACCTTACATACAGGTAAATCACCCCCCAAAACCCTAAACGGTAATAGTTTGAAATCTGAAATATATGAGTCTAACCTGAAATCCTGCACAATGTCCTGTTTCCCGTTTCTGCTTCCAGGTTCTTCCAGTTAGCAACTGTCAGTTATGGATTTGACAGTTGACATCACAGCCAATGACTGAATGTTAATCCCCTATCTACCTCTTCTGAGCATGCCCAGGCTCAGTACCTGCTCAGTACAGGTTTCTAAATTGCTCAGTTTCCATGAGGCATCCAGAAGCATAGCAGGCATACAGTAATGAATTTATAGAACAAAGTATGATATATCAATATATTTTAAAGAGGCTGTTCTTTCTAAAAGATATATATACAGATATATAACACATATTTGACCTGGCAGCAAACCATGACTCGGATTCCAGCCACAGTCAAAGTCCTGTGAGCCAGGTAAGCATTGTAGCTTAAAGGGTATCTCCACCACCAAAATTATCTTTTACTGTAGTGTTGGGCACCCCAGCCCCAGAAATCAACTTTCCGTCCTTCATTTCCTCGGCTCTCTGCACTGCTGCTTCCTTCCCGGAAGTAGCAATAGGGGCCGGACTGGCATCCGCGTCTGTGATTGGCTGTCAAGGGAAGGAAGGATAGTTAGTCAATTTCTGGGGCTTGTTTTTAAAAATAAACATGGCAGTTGGGGGTGGGCTGGGGTGCCCTACACTACAGTTAAAAGATGAAGCAGCCTGAAGGGATCCGGAGGGTGGGAGGGCTCCACAGCACATGCCTTACTGAGGACAAGGAAGTAGCAGGCACTGGATTACACACAGGAAGGCTACTCTTCCCTTTCTGGGACTTAGAACAGGCTCTGTAGGAGAACCATAAGGAGCAGGTAAGGTATGGATTTTTGAACACTTCACAGTGGGGCAAGCACTGGGGCAAATTGTAGTTTTTGGGGTGAACATGCCTTTTAGAAGCACACCCGTGGGAGCCAAACGTCCTTTCAGCCAACTATCATTTGGTGTATGGGCGCTCAGTCACGCATCATTAAAGGGCATGTCCACCCCCAAAACTATAATCCCCCCAACTACTGGCCCCACCATGTAGTGTAGTTTAATCCTTACCTCACATCCCAACTCCATTGGTTTCCTGGAGTCCCCCCACCCAAGTTCCAAAACTGCCCACCAGGAGGCTAGCAGGTCCTATAGGACACTGCCTGCTACCGGCCTCCGGAGATTCTGCCATGCGTGCTGCAGCCCTCTCCCCCTCCCTCCCCCTCCTCTCCTCCCGTTCTACTATCCCTCCCCCGCATTAAACCCCCTAATATATTATCCCCCCATGTCCCCGCCCCAACCGCATGTTTTTTTTTTTTAAAAAGCTCCCCAAACTCTTACTTACCTCTCCGCTTTCCTCCGCTGCACTGAATGACCGGCAGCCGCGTCCGTGATTGGCTGCCGCTCAGCCAATCACAGACGCGACTGCCGGTCCCGCCCCTCTGCTTGCATTCTCGCAAGCAGAGGGCCGGCAGTGCGGCGGAGGATCGAGGGGAGGTAAGTAAGAGTTTGGGGAGCTTTTTGAAAAAACAAATCATGCGGTTGGGGCTGGGGGACATGGGGGAGCATAATATTAAAATTCTATTTTAGGGGTGGACATAGCCTTTAATGATCCAGCAATGCCCGACCGAACACCCCTACACCAGGCATTAGTCGGCCATTCATCTCCCACTCATGTGTCAAGCCATATTTTACCCTAATCTTCGGAGGGTATTAGCTCAAATTAAAAAAAGAAAAAAATCAATAAATTACCTATTTTGGGGATTGCACTGAACTACAAGCAGGGGGCGGGACTGGCAGCCGCGCCCCTGATTGGCTGAGACGCAGCCAATAACTGCATAACTGCTGCCGGCAGTTCAGAACGCCGGGGGAAAGAGGTAAGGTAAGTAACTATCGGGGGAGTCTCTGGAAAATTTAATAATGCGGTTGGGGCTGGGGGAAGGCAAAGGGTTTTAATGGTACTAATGGGCAAAGGGTTTTAATGGTAGAGAGAGGGCTTGCAAAATGGGAGGGAGAGGTTGGGAGAGGCCTGCAGTGCACAGGACAAAATTCTCCCGGGGGGGGGGAATCCAGGAGAACCATTTGGAGCTGGGATGTAAGGTAAGGATTTTATTACACTACAGAATGGGGCCAGTAGGGGGGGGGATTATAGTTTTGGGGGTGGACATGCCCCCATAAATTTAAATTCTGCAGAACATTTCCAATAGACGTTATAAATACAGAATGGATAATTTCATTATTTTATTAAAAATAATTAACCAATATGTCATAATTGCAAAAACCTTAAACAGGGACAATCTGATTAAATGAAGCACAATTAAAGGGCATGTCCACCCCTATTGTAAACTTTTTCTGTAGTGTAGGGCTACCTGACCCACCCCCAACCGCTATAGTTATTTGCAGCAAAACTCTCCCGCTCATTACTTACTTTGCCTCTTTCCCCCGGCGATCTGACACGAAACTGCAAGCAGGTGGCCGGACCGGCAGACGCATCCGTGATTGGCTGAGAGGCAGCCAATCACGGACGCAGCTTCCGGCTGTACAGAACACTGGGGGAAACAGGCAAAGTATAGATTGGCTTTGGGAAGTTTTGCAGTAAATAACTATAGCGGTTGGGGTGGGTGAGGGAGTCCTACACTACAGAAAAGGGGATTGGAGTTAAGGGGAGAGAGAGAGAGAGAAACAGGAGGGAGAGGGAGGGGTAGAGCTGCACTGAGCATGACAAACAGGAGTAGGGCCAGTAGTGGGTTAAAATGTAGTTTTGGGGGTGGACATGCTCTTTAAAGGGTATGTCCACCCTTTAAATGAATTTTTGTTATATTAATCCCCCTGTCCCCCCAGCCCCAACCGCTATATTTACTTCATTAGAAAGTTCCCCAAACTTTACTTTCCTCCACCGCGCTGCCAGCCCTCTGATGGGGCCAGTAGTGGGGGGGATTATAGTTTTGGGGGTGGACATGCCCTTTAAGGAAAAAATAATTGTGTTTTTACAATATAATAAAAAATATTTAATTTGCAGTTCAATGAGTATAATCTCTAATGCTGGGTACATTCACTGCGAGCGAGCGCTCGGCCGGAACAAATTACCATTGGTTGTGGCAGTTCGAGCGGCCGATCGAGCGGCCCCGTAGGCAACCACAGAATCGCCTGTGATTTACCGACAGTTACGATCAAGCTTGGTCACGGCCTGCCGCCCCACACCATCAGATATTTCCAGCTGACCGACCGATACACAGCACTATCAGTAGATCGGCCGGAAATATCTGCTGGTGTGTACCCAGCCTTAAATATTATTTTGCTTAAGGTAAGGCTTAAAAACAAGAACAATTCCATCTTCTAAAATACAAAGTAGTAGCTTGTCTCTGAAGTTTTGTATAGTGTAGTACATAAAATGGCTTTTCATCATATTCTTTACATTTACATTTTCCTTTATTTTGATTGAAAACAGATTTTTTTTTTACAATGTTAAACCATATATACATTTCTATGAAAGCAAAATTTAACACAATATTTCACTGCAAATTATGATCCTGTCTATTCACAATTGGAAATAAACTATAAACCACACAATGCTAAATGCCAGGAGATTCATGGTATGGGATTCCAAATCCGAGAAGCTGCATGGAAGCCTCAAATCAAGTACTATGCCTAGTGTTATAGGTGAACTATAAATGTCACAGTTCTGCAGCAGTGGAAATCTTTTGGACTTTGCACAAGCACTGCAGAGGAACCATTTGGAGCAGAGTAGTAAGGTAAGGATCTTTTAACACTATACAGTGGGGCCAGCATGGGGGGTCAAATTTTAGTTTTGGGGGAGGACATGCCCTTTAAAGTTGGGCTTAAAGTTGTAATATTTTATGCACTTTACAGTGTAGTTTGGTTTGATCGAACGTGTAATTAATGAGGAACTGTTGTCCCTAAATAAGTATGGGTTAAATAAAAGTTACAGTTTTACATTTAAACATTCCCTTGATCACCTCTTTAACTGCAGCCTGTGAGAAATGATATTGCGGACAAGTTAACTTCTGCCAACAGAGGCAAAGGAAGACAAATACAAGGATTGCAGACCAAAAATAGCTGTAAAAAAGATTGGTGGTTAAAGGGCAAAAAGTGTTATAACCTCAAAAAAGATGTGTAGAGATATGGCTTATTTTAAGCCAAGACTGCATGCTTTTAATTATTATTTTATATTAGTTAAACTTCAGCGGGGAGATTCAATAAAAGTTCTTATCATTAAAAATAGTGCTAATGTTGCCCCAACCAGTCATATATTATTTAATATTTTAAAGCGAACATCTGATTGGTTGGGGCAAGATTAGCACCATTTTGACAATAAGAAACCCATGTTTTCCAACACACGTGATCTTTTCCAACCAATTTGCTATAAAAAATCTGTTATGGCTGGTACACACTATAGAATCCTCCTCCTGACAGTTAGGCACGACTGATCATGTGGTCCATAGAAGACCGCACGATCGTTTGAGATTTTCCGACCTGTACGATCGTTCATTCGTCCGATTTGGATGTACGAACGGTGGGCGGTCGATCGAGGCGGCAAAAAGCCGCCATACAATGATTCGGCCAGACCAAACGAAACACTGAAATGTCAGTCGGTCGGGCCGAGTTATTGTATCGTGTGTACCTACCTTTAGTCCAAGCAATCGGACATGTCCGCTAATCTTTCAGTATTTAACAGGCCACATAACTGGTCAGGCAAAAAGATTCCATGTGTTACTTTCATAGCAACCAACAGACTACCAATCAATATATTAAAGGGTATCTCTACCCTACAAAATCATTTTTAATATGTTAGAGGGGCATCTCTTCCCACCCCAACTGCTATATTAGATTGTTAAAAAAGAAGCAGAACACTACTTACAGTCCCTCGCTCCAGGAGCGTTCTGTTCCGGCTCCCTGCTTGTATTTCTGGCAAGCAGGGAGCCGGAACAGAACGCTCCTGGAGCGAGTGACTTAAGTAGTGTTCTGCTTCTTTTTTAACAATCTAATATAGCAGTTGGGGTGGGAAGAGATGCCCCTCTAACATATTAAAAATGAGAGGCAGCCAATCACAGACGCGGCTTCCGACAATAGAGGACGATGTTGGAGCGAAGGGCTGTAAGTAGCATTCGGATTCTTTTTTTAACTAATATAGTGGTTGGGGTGAGAAGGGATGCCCTCTAACATATTTAAAAGATTTTACGCTAGGTAATGGCTAGCCAGGGAGGGATCAGGAGGGTGTGAGGGAGGGGGTGGAAAGGGCTATCCTGCACATGCCACTGTCCTCTCAGAGGACAGGGAGGAGATGGAAACCTTTTACACAGAAAGACAGCGCCTACTGTTCACTTTCTGGGACTTTGGACAACCACTACAGGAGAACCATTTGGAGCAGAGATGTAAGGTAAGGATTTTTTTTAAAACTATATAGTGGGGCCGGTAGTGGATTCAATTTTAATAAGGGGGGTGGAAATGCCCTTTAATAGCTTAATCTGGCAGGAATATCAACCCAAAATCATCCTGAGCATTCCACAATGTAGAGAACATAGAGAAAGTATAACAATAGTCTCTGGAACAACCCCCTCCTCATTGAAACTAACCGCTAGCCCTAACCCCTGCTTCTAAAGCTGGGTACACACATGGCAGATTTCTGAAAGATGACAGTCAGGATCTGCAAGATCATGTCTGTCATTTTTCAAAAATCCTAATACATTCTTCCTAACGATCGGAACTGTTTGTTTCCTTTGGCCGCACCAGACTCCCCTATAGGGAGTCTACAAGGGCCAAGGGAGAATTTTCCCGTATTTCCCGAATGACCGCTCGGCCAACCAGAACGTTTGTAGGCCGTGCACTCATTCAGGAAAAGTAGGTACACTCAGTACCGATAAAGCCCAGATACCGTTGGATCCAACGGTATCGGGGTTGTATCGGGGCTGTATCGGTACTGTGTGTACCTAGCTTAACTCTTTTTACTTACCTGTTGAAAATGAGATTGCATGCTGTTCCTCACATCTCCCTGATTGCCTGGGGCTTTACCAATAGGAAGACATACTTCTTCAATAGTATTCCGATTGGTCTGCTCGTGGCACTGAGGTAGAAAGTGAAGAACAGCTTGCCGACGGTCTTAAAGGGCATGTCCACCCCTTTTTGTTTTTTCTGTAGTGTAGGGCTCCCTCCCCCAACCCCAACCACTATAGTAATATTTGCAGAAACTCCCCCGATCATTACTTACCTTGCCTCTCTCCTCCGACGTACTGCCACTGCCCTCTGCTTGCATGAAACTGCAAGCAGGGGGCCGGACTGAGAGGCAGCCAATCACGGACGCGGCTTCGGGCTATCCAGAACCATGGGAAAGAGAGAATGTAAGTAAAGTTTGGGGGAGTTTCTGCAAATATTACTATAGCGGTTGGGGTTGGGAGCCCTACACTACAGAAAAGGGGATTTATGTTAGGGGGAGGAAGAGCACAATGAGAGGGAGAGGGGGGGGGGGGGGGGGAGGCTGCAGTGCGCATTCTCTCAGAGGAGAGAATATATGGACTCTGCCAGGCTCCTGGTGGCCAGTTTTTGGGACTTTGGAGGGACGTAACAGGAGAACCATTTGGAGCAGAGATGCAAGGAAAGGATTTTTATACACTACAGAGTGGGTCCAGTAGTGGGTTGAATTCTAGTTTTGGGGGTAGACAAGCCCTTTAACTTCAACAGGTAAGTGGTTATAAGCTGAACCCAGGACTGAGGACCTAGCTGTTTAGTTCCTTACCTTGGGTAGTTTCAAAGGGCAGAAGAAGAGTATTGGGGCTTAGGTAAGTATAGTTGTCCTTTAAAGGCATAAACAGCAATGAACTTAAAGGGTATGTCCACCCTAAAACATCATTTTTAATATGATGTTCCCCCATGTCTCCCAGCCCCAACCGCATGAATGATTTTTTCAGAAAGCCCCCCAAACTCTTACTTACCTCCCCTCGTTCCTCCACTGCACTGCCGGCCCTCTGCTTGCGAGAATGCAAGCAGAGGGGCGGGACCGGCAGTCTGCCGGTCATTCAGTGCAGCGGAGGAAAGAGGAGAGGTAAGTAAGAGTTTGGGGAGCTTTTTGAAAATAAAAAATATGCAGTTGGGGCTGGGAGACATGGGGGGGAACAACATATAAAGGGGGATTTATGCTAGGGGGAGGGATAGTAGAATGGGAGGGAGACGGAGGGAGGGGAGGGGAGGGGGGGAGAAGGGCTGCAGTACGCATGACAAATATCTACCGGAGGCAACAGGTAGAAGCAGAGCCCTGCTATCCTCCTGGTGGTTAGTTTTGGGACTTTGGGGGGGGGTCTACAGGAGAACCCTATGGAGCTGGGATGTGAGGTAAGGATTAAACTACACTACATGGTGGGGCGAGTAGTTGGGGGGATTATAGTTTTGGGGGTGGACATGCCCTTTAATGTGTCTTTATTTAACCAACAGAGGCAGACTGGTCTTTAAAGGTTCCTTATTTAACAATATGTAATAATCTATCAATGATTAAAATTAAAGGTGCCCATACAATGGTTACTTTCCTGAGATGTTCCCTGAAATGGATTTCCCAATCCTTTCACGACCGATGGTGCAGCTATATGTCAATCATAAAGTGTAATCTGGACACACAACACTTTGCTCTTCAAAGGTAAGAACTGCCAGGCAACAAGATGTTAGGAGCGGATTTGAGGTTTGTCAGATCAAAAACCAAATTGTCTTAAACATCTTACATTTATTTAAAAAAAAAAAAAACTTTTAAATGCTACACCAAACTTGGAAACTCAGTTTCCCAGTTATATAAATAAAAACGTTATAGAAAAAAATTACAAGGTAAAAAAAACTAAATATTAAATGTAATCAAAAATTTGTAGCCGTCATCAGTAATAAACTTTGCATGTTAGTTTAAAAGCAGATTATCTAAGTAACTGGCACATCTGTTTAATATTACAGCTCAACTGTCGACATTCTATGTAAAGTTTTAATTCAATATTTTTTTCCTTTCTTGATGTTTTACCTTTAATCAATGCCTTGTGAGAGTATCAACTTTCTATAAGTAACTGTTAAATATAAAGAAATGTTATTGTAGAATGTTTATAAAATCATACTTTTAGATACTTTTCCCCCCCCAAAGGCCGACCGCAACTTAATTATGTACAGGACATTCCAAGTTTGCAATTTCTAGCTCAGTTCCAAAGTAATTTTAACAATATCTACAGTAATGGACCCTGGGTACATAGTACACCACTAAATGGTTTGACTTGGAAAAGTCAGCATTAGGATATTTGGACATGGGATTTGATTTTAATAAACAATGGAACTTCTCCCACTAACCATTAAATGATTTTCAGCACTGTGCTATGTTTTGTTTAGCATGACATACGGGAATTCAAGGCTAAATTGACAAAATATTGTTAAAGCGGACTCAAAATAGAGTAAATTCATTTATGTAATGTTACACCATGCAAATTTGTAAAAGGAAGGCAGTAAAGGTTTTTTATTTTAGTAGCCAGGATGGAAAATTCCTATTACAATGCTTTAGCAAAAAGACATTGTATACACTGTATCTTCACAGGGTTTTAAAATATATATATTGATCTGTTTAGGAAAAAACTGTCAGCAAATAAGAAAATAATTATCTAAATATAAATATTTAAATTATAATTTCATTTAGTATTCATTATTATTATATTATTAGGGGATTGGGCTACGTCACTGTGTGTACCAGGTTATAGGGAAACTTTTATGGCTTAATCATTGGCTTGCGCAGCTTTTATAGGGCCCATACTCGTACCATTCCCGGTCGTACAAATTTGCAAGTATGTATGGGCCGATCAGCTGATTGTTGGCCCATTTTAAACCCTACCAGGTAAGAGGGAAAAATTTTAATGGACCAATCCTGATCGTACGATTGGGATTGGTACACGTATGTTTTGCTTAAGAGGAGACGGCAACAACTAGGAAAGCTGGGGACCTAAAGGTGCTACCCACGATGTGTACGAAAACGTCCGTTTTGGACGATAATCTGCCCATGTATGGGCCCTTTATCGGCCGAAACAGCCCCTTGTTTGGAGATCCGACCGGCCAGTCGGGCAACAATCCCGATAAGTAAGGTAAGAAAGGACAGGGTTTTCAGGGGGTGGGGAAGGTAAAAATTAAATTTTGTGGGAGGGGTGAACTTACCCTATAAATACACATTATCAGCTATGTTGTACCAATATCATCCAGACATGTGAAAATATGGTTGTGTCCTTAACCACAACCCTTTATCCAGCCAATTCAACCAAAATGTTAGGCAAGGCTGTTGATTGGGCTGAAATTTTAGCCCATGTATATTATATTATATATAATATATATAATATAATATAAATCTGAGGTTTCCATGGGGAAAAGTCACAAAAAGAATAAATATGATTAAAATAATTTGCATGTGAGCCACATTCCAAAGTCATTTAATGTCCACTGCTGTTACCTCATGTGGCATTTTCCTCAAGAAATATTCACTAGGAAATGATTTGTCATCATTAACCTAAGAATGTTCCTAATGTTTCTTTCACCATTTCTTAGCTTTTTGCAAGCAGGGGCAATTACAAAGCATTGTAACTCCCAAACTCCTACATTTCCTATTGCTAATTCTTCCGATTATTACGTTTTAAAATAACATTTCATTTCTTCTTGTTATTTTGAACATTTAAGTATCTAGCTTTCCATACTAAAGTACCCAAATCAAAACTTTGATTGCAATTTCTGTTTAATTGCTGGGAATTATGCAGGATCCACAACTGTGTTCCAAATGGACCAGTTACCAACGTCTGTTAAATCAATGTTACACATTTTCCCTAAACTGTCTACAGCATGTGACTTCACACAAAGCCAGATTTTGTTGTATTTCAGACAAACTGTTTTAGATTATGAGAAGTGAAAAACACATTACAAGAAAACAGGGATTAAACAGCCACGCCCACTCATGGATTCTTCTTTCATCTACCCCTGTTAAAATACATGGAATCACATCTGATTATTGCTATCAAACAAATATATTAAACAGATCCCTTTAAAGAAGTTTAGATTCTTATTATATGTGCACAAAAGCAAAGCAAGACCATAAAGTTATGTCCATACAAAAATACAGATGTTAGGTTAATTTCTGGTACCGGACACGTTTACAGCTAAGAAGATTACACTGATCCAAACCTGGGTGGTTTAATGAATATTCACTTATTCACTTTTAAGTGCGCCCCTTGCATCTATTTTGCTTGGCCTACACAGGTACATTTTTCCAGCAGGTTTCATCTACTTTAGTTAGAAGAATCAACCTGTGTGTGTCATTCATTCAATAGACTGCCTGGCAATATTGGGAAGTTTATAGAATGAAAGCTGACTGGACATATTGAAAGATTTTTAGATGATCCTATCAGCTGCTGCATCCTATTGAACCACAATCTCTTATGGCAATATCTGGATTAGGTATCTTAAACCTCTTGCTTTAGTGGTTTCCTAAATATTTTCAAATTAAATCTGATGAAGAATATCAATAAATGCTGTATTATCAGCCCCTGCTTTCAACCAAATAACTGCAACTGAAAGCCCCAGACAATCTGACAAAATCCATTACAACAGATTTATTAATTTAAAATGGACGCCATAGCTTCCTGAAGATTAACCATGCAAATTTTCATAGCACAAGATAGCATAGCAAATTCTGCTAAAAATGTTTGTTTATTGTTTTAATTTAAATGAATCCATAGGTTCCCTAAATCCAACACCATCCTCCATAGGGACAACTGTTCCAGCAGTGAACAATCATATTCACTTTAAAGCAGTATTCCAAAAATTCAAAAGAATATTAAACTCCATACATTACCTGTCCTGCCCTATTCATTTTGCAATTAAATACCATCTGGAAAATTATCAGGCATTGCGGATGTCCCAAAATCACAGTAATGTCCAGAGGTAAGATTCATATACCTATGGCCAGTCTAAAACCCAGAAATCAAGTAACTAAGTTAGCGGAATGCCTTAAGGGTAGTGTCATTTTTTCAGCATGACTTTTCAAAAACAAACCACTAACATATAGCATAACAAACATGGGAAGTAAACAAGTGCAAATCAAAAAGATGTAGTGAAGTAGTTATGTTATGGAGTACCACAATGCTTTTTCACAGTTAAATTTTCTTCCTTTAAAGAAACAGGACTCCAGACAGGATGTCTCAAAAAAAAAAAAAAAAAAAAAAAGATGCTAAGGTTCCGGGGAACTTCAAAGGACAGCGGAATACCCTTCTTAATCACATCCCATTTTAGATTTAATTTGAAACATAAGGCACACATGGATCACTTCACAGGATTTCTTGCCTGCTAGACACACACTAAAGAACCAAAAATATTGTTAATATTATGGTTTCAAAAAATCCTTAGCCAGAAAATTTTTGATAAAGTTTATTTGAACTATTTAACCTGACTTTTAATCCATTTTAGATACTTCAATACAAACATATAGCATTGTATAGGTTATATATACTTAAGAAAATGATCTGTCTGATTCATAGTAAACTAATTGTAAATAGCAACTATAACTATAAAAAAACAATGGTTTTCCAAAATGTGGTAATAAAACTGGCCATTTACAGACATAAAACATGAGATACTGGTAAAATTTTACAGATATCAACCCCATGTGTCGAAAATTGTCAACACCACATCATAAATGACAAATCATTAATGCGATAGGCCAAGCTTACATCGATTTGAGTCTTTGTACTGGAAAGCTGACTGTGTGTAGCTCTCCAAATAGCTAAATTTTAAGTGGGCAGATCTAAAAAGTAAATAAACTGTTAAAGGGCTTTGCATGATTTTTATGCTTAAAGTGCAAGTCCAGCCCTAAAATGAAAACTTACATAAATGTAAATCACCCCCCAAAACCCTAAACGGTAATAGTTTGAAATCTGAATCACATAAGTCTAACCTGAAACCCTGCACAATGTCTTGTTTCTGCTTCTTGGTTCTTCCAGTTAGCAACGGTCAGTCATGGATTGGACAGTTGACATCACAGCCAATGACTGAATGTTAATCCCCTGTCTGCCTCTTCTGAGCATGCCCAGGCTTAGTACAGGTTTTTAAACTGCTCAGTTTCCATTAGGCATCCTGGAGCATAGCAGGCATACAGTAATGAATTCATAGGACAAAGTATGGTATATCAATATATAAAAGGCCATTCTTTCTAAAAGATGTTCTTATGAGGGTGGAGTTGTCCTTTAATACATGCTGAATTAAAAATTGTCACTCAAAATATGTGCAAAATATGCGCAAATGAGAAACATTTGGAAATCATCAATGTGAAGTTCCAAGTAGATTAACCAAGATTAATGCATGTAAAATATAATAACAGATAGAAAATGGTCCTGTGCAGGTTCATGTATTAATACAGCAAACATTACCGGTTAAAGAATACAAGTGGCCCTTGCCCAAGTTCAGGCGAAATCCATACGTTCCATAATACCAGATTAACGTGGGTTTTCTAGTGGTTTTGCATGTGCACTCAATGCTTTAGCACAAAAAGTAAAGTAACATGTTTTAAATCTGGGTGTAAAACTCCCTGCTAGCCAGTACAGATTACCTGGCCGTTTTCCGTGATGCAGTACAGGAACATAATGATTATTGCATTGTGGGAGTGTGGTCACATAAGTAAAGATGGCTACTTACATTTCTCTGTACATGTTCAAAGGGACAAATAATGGGACACTAAGCTATATTCTACTCCTGTTCTCTGAATTTGGCAATCATGTGTTAATGAGGGGAAGGTTCGGGAAGCAGGCAGAGATCTGTCAGCTACTGCAGGAGTAGCTGTCAGTTACAGTATTTGAAGTGTTTCTTTAAATAGGAGGTTCAGTGAAAAAAAAAATATATATATATATATAGGTTCAGTGAAAAAAAAAAAAAATAAATAAAAAAAAATATATATATATAAATATATATATATATTGTTTACATTATTTAGCTATATTAAACATACCTGGGTATTTTACATATTGTTCTTGTTTTTGAATTTTTTTTATATGCGCTTTGCTATGGTTGATAGCGAGTTGCCATTTCAGGTTCTGCAGTGGTCCTAATTCTTCCCAGGATGCACCCTTCCTTAAAATGTTAAGCAATTTTATTTTACCTGAAACCATTTTAATCTCTATGATGCAACATAAACCTATACGATTTACAAAACAGACCATAATTGTGTGATTTATAATATTCTCTGTCAAATACTTTTTCAAAAACAATTCCATTCAAGTTGCAGCGTGCACTTTTCCTTTGCCCTGCATGCTCACTTTATCCAGCACAGTGGCTCAGTGGTTAGCACAGATGCCTTGCAGCACTGAAGTCACGAGTTTGAATCCACCCTTGGACACATCTGCAAGGAGTTTGTTTATTCTCCCCAAGCTTAAGTGGGTTTCCTCCGGGCACTCCGGTTTCCCCCACAAACATGTGCTTAGATTGCATTACATTATAATTGTAAAGCGCTACAGAAGATGTTGGCGCTATATAAATCCACAATAATAATCCCTGACACGTCGTAGCATAAACAAATCAGCATCACTGCTTGCTTCCTCATAGCTTGGAGTAGATGTAGAAATAAAATGGCCTCTGATTGGCTCCATATTGTCTGTCTGTCATTTATGTGGTAAAGGGGTGAAAAGGGCTCTACAGACAGGTCACTGTGTTTATCATGCATGTTGTCTACCTTTAATATTTGAAGGTATTGGCATTAAATTACCAGGTAAGTCATTCAATACATTTTATACAACTCATCCAGCAATATGACCAATATGGCAGAACCCATACAACACACCGCATGTCACTATTAAGTTTAATGTTAAAACATAAACCAGACAACACATTTCATACCATACATACGTTTTACACAGCCAATGGATATTTTTCATTTTATAAGTTTCACATCACAAGGGCTCAGTGGTTAGCACTGGAGCATTGCAGTCCTGGGTTTGAATCCACCATTGTACATATCTGCAAGGTGTTTGTATGTTCTCCCTTTGCTTTCGTGGGTTGTGCATATATACATGTAATTGTAAAGTGCTACTGAAGACGTTAGCACTATATAAATCCACAATAATAATAATACTATAGATAAGTAAATAAGTAAAATAATAGATATAAAATGTTAGGTTTCCTGGAGGGCCTTAACACCCCAGTCTGACACTGCTCACTGGTGCTGTGATATGGAACCTTGGCACTCCAGATGTTTAGAAACTACAACTCCAAGCATGCCTTGTTAGCATTCTGCTACCAAGGCATGCTGGGAGTTGCAGTTAACCAACATCTGGAGTGCCAAGGGTCCACATCACTGCACTAGACCATGTGACAATAAGTATTCTGACCAGCCAATGGGGTGTTCAAATAAAGCACACCAGTGTCATACTATAAAGTATATATAGTGACAATAAGTCACTAGGTGCCATTGAGTTAATATATAGTGACTATCTTGCTGATGCATAGCAGTTAACCTGCAGTCCAAGCCCAGCACATAACCACACATTACTCCCAGCAGCATCTCTTCCCTGTGCTTACCACTTCCCGGGCTTTACTGCTGAATTTCTCCCTCGGGCGGCTGCTCCTCAACAAGTCGTTCTCCGGCAGGGCCACCCCGAGGGCTTTGTTTCTTGTCTTGACGGTTTTAACGCTGGCCCGGAACAGTTCTGTGATATCAGCCGCCATGTTTCCCAGCTGTTCACAACACCGGCCGCGTCATCACAAGCGGGTGCGGCTGTAAAACGCGTCCCCACAGGGAACCAGAATCCAGAAGTTACAGTTCCGGGGCTCATTTGTTCCGCTCTGGGAATCCCTTCCAGCTGGCTTTGTGAGGGAGAGAGGTGGACACTGAGAGGTACAGTTATTTAACTACAAACCAAAACCAAAATATAGATATTAACATGGAAAGAAACATTTTGCTTGCTTGTATCCTCCCAGTGGTAGACACTGAATACTGGGGATAAATTTAGACATGTTACACGCACTCCACGGTGCATCCAATGCAATTCATATTCTATCAGGGCGATCAAGCCCCCCCAAAAGATTGCAACTTACCGTACACTTCCCATGATATAATAATGGTGCATGATGTAATAATAAAATGGTGCATGATGTAATAATGGTGCACAATGTAATAATAAATGGTTCATGATGTCATAATAAATGGTGCATGATGTCATAATGGTGCATGATGTAATAATAAATGGTGCATGATGTAATAATAAATGGTGCATTAAATGGCGCATGATGTAATAATGGTGCATGATGTAATAGGGGAAAATATATTGCATTTCTGTTGTGTTTACCCAGAGCTGCACCGTAATGGGTTTGTCACTTTAACCCTTAGCTTGCAGCAGCTGTGTGACTTTCGCAATATACCGCTTTGGTGCGTATGTAAGTATTTAACACTGTACACACAGTACCAATCTGTCAAAGATGGCAGACAGAATCTGCATCTTTGACAGATGGAAGTCCACACAGTCACGATTGTTCTCCCTATATAAAGTATATATAAAGTATAGAGAGAACATTTGTGACTGCCATACTCTCTACGATAGAGGCCTACTCCCTATACTTTAGCACTGGGGGCTGATCAAGGGAAATTTTCTGGTCAGATCGACCGTTTCGGAAACTGTAGTTTCGACCGTACACACATTTTCCCAATCTTATAATGTGACATTAAATCGTAATATCGATTGTAATTATGTTCGGGAAAGTAGTTTTTTTAAGTCGTTTGGTTAAATGATCGTAGTATTTTCTGATCAAATATAAATGTAATGTTACCTCACAATAGATGACATTAAACATTATTTACCAAACAAATTGAATGTCAAACAATATGGTACATCTACATATAATTAGCATTGTACATCAGTCTATCAAAGTATTGGCCGGTTTACGATTGCTATTTTGAGTGTAATAGCCTTTTGTAGCGTATGGCCACCTTAAAGGGCATGTCCACCCTGAAAATGATCTTTGGCCATAAGGTAGGTGCCCTCTGCCCACCCCCAACCGCTTTGATATTTCTTTAAAAAAATGTTTAGATCAATACTTACAGCCCCTTCTCTCCCGCGACCCATCTAATCTGGCTCCCTGCTTGCAGAAGTTGCAATAAATAACTATATTATCAATTTTTCAGTAATCAGATACATTTCAACGGTGGGAAGACAGTAATTCAGTCAGGGCTCTACATTTCATTATCATTTGATTTTTAGGGATTCTGGGAGCTATTATTTTTTTTATATTAATTTTGTTAATTTGGACCCTTGACTTTTTGCACTGCCTTTTTTTTTTTTTACCTCCAGCCCTGAGTATGTTCTATTTTTTATGGCAGTTATGTTTAGTGTTGCATGAGAGAAGCTAGCTGTGGGATAGGATCCTACTCCCACACTCATAGATCCTTCTTTGTTTTCCGGATAAGTGATTCTGCATACACAAGATCAAAAGAAACTGTTATCGGTCTCTGTCTCTGCATTGAAGTCAAACATCTGACAACAACCTAGGAGCTCTAAACCCAGGGAAGGCCATTCCTATATGGAAGAAAAACACAAAGATAAAGCACTGTATAAGATGATAGGTATTAGATGACTAGGGAGGAAATTGCCATGTGGTGCTTTCAGAGACTTTAATAATACTAGGGTGGCGTACCAGAGTAATGTTGCCTCTGTTAATTATTGGGTCAGCTTTGTCCAATTGAGAAGGGTCTCAAGGTCACAAACCCATTTGCTAAAAACACTAAAGATAAAACAGCTTAGTGTTGATATTAGGAAAAGTGCTTGATGACATTTCTCCTGGAACATAGCTAGTTTCTGTTGTAAATGAACTCTTTACAGGTTCCATATGTCAGCTGGCACCAGACAAAGGCATATTAGGCTAAGAGGTTAATTAATTGAGAGCGTTTCTTCAAAAGATCACACCCTATTATTATTAGGATCTAAAAAGGTGTTTTTACATCTTTCAAACCACTATCATAAAGCCTGTTTCAACATATAGTTTACATCTCATAATATATACCAAAACATACAATTAGATATGTTTGTGATGACATATGTTTTTTATTTCAGGAAAGTAAAATAAATCAGCCTCCCTTGGTCCTATTTATAGTTTGTGGCACTGCCAAAAATCTGGATTTAGGATGAGCAAATATCTTAAAAGGAAAGGCATCCATTCTGAATCAAAAACATGGAATAATCCACTAGATGTCTGTTTTTTTAGCTGTAATGACTACAATTAATGCCATGTACTGTAAAAGAGATTCCAATGTTAAACCAAGTGGGCCATACACAGACGTCTTCTTCCTTCTGTATATTATGCTGTGTAAGTATGGTCTTGTAGGGCTCTACTTGGCTGTTGCAATTATTTGTTGTAATGATTTAAAGGGTATCTCCACTCGTTTTTCTAAGTTTTCGTAATCCAGTTCTATTGAAGAACGGGAGGTAAAGGAGCTGTGCCTTAACTTCCGTTCTTCAATAGAACACACAGGAGCCAGGAGAGAAGGTAAGAACTTACCCGCTTGCTCGCTCCCCCGGCGCGTAGTCTGACAGGTCCCGACGGACCTTGTCTTTTATGCGCATGCGCGATCTATGGCATAGAAGACAAGGTGCGTCGGGACCTGTCAGACCAAGCATTTTGCGTTGCCATGTCTTAAAAATAATAATAATACAAGATTAACATTTTAAGGTTGTGGGTGAGAAGGGGGGGGGTGGGAATAATGGTGAATGCTCTGATTCTGCGTCTGGAATTTATATGTTGACAGCTAATATTATACATTATATTTTGAGTTGTATATATTAGTTATAAATTGTTAGTTCAGTAGGAGGTTTTTATATTTGTCCATAAATAGCATCCATGTGGACCATTGTTTGGTGAATTTAGATTTGTTAGCTATAGAAGCTGTAAGTTCCTCCATTCTCATTATTTGGTTGAGTTAGTCAATCCATGCTTTACTTGTGGGGGGGGTTGTTGCTTCCAGTATCTTGGTAGGAATGCTCTTCCGGCGATTAGGAAGTAGCGGAGAATACCTGATTTTTAGTTAGATTGCGTTTCTCTTTCTGGGAACATATTTAATAGTATCACTTGAGGGGTGCATGGAATTCGGTCGTTGTATATGTCTATTATGTTATTCCAGAATTTCTTTATTGTGGGGCAGTCGAACCAGATATGTAAGATGGAACCCCCTGATTGATGACATCTCCAACAGGTATCCGGGATTGAGGGAAAGATTTTATGTAGGGTGGTTAGGCATCTGTACCATCTGCTTAGTCGTTTGTAATACTTCTACTGGGCCTTACAGGCTATGGATAGTTTGTGGGTTGAGGTAAAGCATTTTTCCAAGTGTTCCTTTGTGAATGAGCAGTTTAAGTCTTTTTCCCATCTGTTTGTATATGCCGGTATATTTTTGAGATTAGGTGTTGGGGTTCTGAGTTTTGTGTGCAGATCAAGTCATATGCGGAGGGAAATGTTTTGAAGTATTTTTTATTCCTTGTTATTTGAATATAATGTTGGAGTTGAGCATACTGGAAGTGAGCCATTGCAGATAGGGTTTGATTTTCCATGATAGTGTTCAAGGGGTAACATTGTTATTTTGTATTAGTTGGCCAACTCGTGGCATTTCTGTTTTTTCCCAGATTAGGAAAGAATCTGTTTTATGTCCTGGTGGGAATTGCGGTGTACGAAGAATGGGTGTCTTGTAGCCATACATGCTGGATATGTCATGTCTTTTTATCGCTTTGTCCCAGTTTAGAAGGATATGGGGGAGAAGATATGAGGTGTCTATGGATTATCTGTGATCTGTTGTGGATATCCAGGAGAGTATAGTTAATGGTGCTGTGGCTAGTTGAGAGGTTATTTCTACCCACAGTTTGTTGTTTGGATGATGGAACCAGTCGGATATGTGGGTTAGTAATGCAGCTGCATGATACTTTCTCATGTCCGGTAGATTTAGACCTCCTTCTTCTTTTCTTTTGATCATGGTTGAGAATTTTAGTCTGGGTTTTTTTCCCCCCAGATATACTGTGTCATTTGTTGTTGTACAATTTTGAAAAATTGTAAAGGCAGTAGGATAGGAATGGCCTGGAACAAGTAAAGCAGTCTAGGTAATATATTCATTCGTATTAAATTTATTTTACCAAACCAAGAGTGTAGTTTGTTTTTCCATGTGCACAGGTCTGAGGAAATGATGCTTGGAAGAGGGGTGAAATTTTTTTCATAGAGTTTATTAAGGTTAGCTGTGAGTTTAATGCCCAAATAGGTGATTGTGTCTTCTTGTATCTTAAAGGGAAAGTGTTTTTTTATGGATGATATAATTTCATCGGGGAGATTAATGTATAGGCCGTTGGATTTCTGGTAGTTTACTTTGAAGTTGCTTAATAGTCTGAATTGTTGGATTTCTGTGAGAATGTTGGTGATGGATATGTGTGGGTTTGAAATGAATAATAGGAGATTGTCTGCATATAATGCTAGTTTGTGTATTGTGTGACCAATTTTGATGCCTGAAATATCTGAATTGTTTCTTATTGTGTTCGCCAGGTGTTCCATGGTTAGTATATATAAGTAAGGGGATAGGGGACAGCCCTGTTGTGTACCATTGAATAACTGGAAGGGTTTGGATAGTATGCCATTGACTCTGGCAGAGTTAGAGTTATATAATGCCATGATTTTGTTTAGACAAGTTGGGCCGACTCCAGCTTGTGTAAGTGTCTGTTCAAGGAAATTTCAGTTGACCCTATCAAAGTCCTTTTCTGCATCTAGGGAGAGAATGCACATTGGTATTTTGTGTTTCTGGGCTTGGGCTATCCGCATGATTGTTTTAATGGTGTTGTCTCTTCCTTCTCTCCGCAGGACAAGCCAACCTGGTCCCTGTTTATCCACGAGGGAATGTGTTTTTGTATTCTTGTAGCTATCATTTTGGCATATAATTTTATATCAGTATTCATTAGCGAAATGGGGCGATAGCTGCCACAGATAGTAGGATCTTTATTGGATTTTGGTAATACAGTTATGTGTGTTTCTAATGATTGTGGGGGGAAGGGGTAGTTGGGGGAAACCTTATTGAAGGCCTCCAGTAGTAGTGGGGAAAGTTTTTTCTGGATTTTTTTATAGAAGGTGGCGGTGTATCCGTCCAGGCCTGGGCTTTTGTTTCCTTTGAGGGTTTTGATTGTTTGCGTCAATTCAAATATGGTGAAGGGTGATTCTAGTTGTTGTGTTTATTACACTGTGAGTATGGGTAGGGCTGTTTTCGTGATGTATTCCCTGGATAGCTTCTTTCCTGTTTGAGGTATTGTTAGGGGGTGGTGAAGGTTTTATAGTATAATTTGGCGTAAAATATCTGAAATTCTTCAGCGATGTCCTCAGACCTGTGCACTTTCGCATTGTCAATAGTTTTAACCTTAGGGATATATGTTCTTTGCTTTCTATCTCTTAGAAAGTTTGCCACGGGTCTGCCGCATTTGTCGCTATATTCATACATTATTCTGTTCTTGTCTAAGACAGTATTTTTTGTTTAGAGTGTGGAGTAAGTGGATTCTAGCTTTGTTTAATTCTTGTCGGATTTGTGGGTCCTATGGAGTTTATGGTTGATTTCTAGTTTAAGTATGTCTGATTGGAGCTGTTGTATATATTTTGTAGTTTCTTTTTTTATTCTGGTGCCGTGTTTTATTAGTGTGCCTCTGATGATGCACTTTATTTTTTCCCATGTATGGTGCTGGTGTTGTGCCATTGCTGTGTGTTTCTATGAAAGTGTTAATCTTTGGGTTATGTCTTGTTTACATGTTTGGTCTTTTAGGAGATGGTCATTAAGTCGCCAACTTCAGGCTGTTTTTGTGTAATTGAGTATTGTATTTGTCAGATACGAAGGTGCGTGGTCTGACCATATGGTGTAGCTTGGAGCTGAGTAATATGTAAAATCTTTTGTGGTTGGGTGGAGGGTTCTCCACGTCTCTATGAGTTGCAGGTTGTGTAATTTTCGTTTGAAAATGTTTTATATGGTATATGTGAATGTCCTGATGTGGGGTCTATTACAATGTTGAAGTCTCCTCCTGTTATGATATTGCCTTCAGCGAATTTCCTTAATTTCTCTAAGTATTGTATGCCTGTGGGTACTTGAGAGTGGTTGGGTAAGTAAAAATTTGCCAGTGTTAATGTGTTTATTAAGAGTAATATTAAGTATAATGTATGGACCATTTTTGTCAATTAAAGAGTTTTTGATTGTTATTAGGAGTCTTTTGTGGAATGCGATAGAGACTCCTTTTGTTTTTGCTTCAGTGTTAGAGCTATTTTTTCTTGTTGCATATTGTGTAAGATTTGAGATCTTTTTTGAGGGACATTTGGTCCTCTAGCGTTTAGCATGCAGACCCTTAGCTCTGTCTCCATATTTTTGTTTTGGGGATTGTTTGTTTTAGAGGTTGAACTTGATCATCCACCTTAGGGGGGGGGTTAGAGGGATGGTTGTGGGAGAGGGAGGGAGGAAAAGAGGGTTAGTACAGTTGGTTTGTATCTTCTTGTGTCACCTGTGGGAGAAAAGGCATATATGCATAGCGATTTTTTTCTAGGTAGTGGTGTGTAACATAGATAAAACACATTTTTAGAAAATACAACAGTAACATTAACAAAAAAAATAGGATTGTAATCTGGCTAAAAATCTTTAACCAAGAACCTCTCCTTGCCCTCGAGAGGTAGAATACCCTTTTGGGGTTGTAGGTTGGCAGGTGTCTCATCCGTGAACATTGTGTCCCTATCTTTGTTTTCAGAAAATTTGGTTGAACACAGTGTGTTCGTGGTAGGATAGATGACAAGATGGAGAGTCATATTTGATTGTAAAGTTTTAATTGGTGTAGTCCATTTCATTTTAGTGGAGAGTTTTGTGATGAGTGGTGACATCTCTCTTTGTGTTTTTTTGGGGAATTCCATGTTTCCCTCTGATGGATATGAGTGGGTTGCTGGAGCAAGCGCAGGATTTTTAGGGGGGGGATTCCTGAATGGGTTACCACCGAACAACCCCAGAAGGAAGTTCATGACCAAATACATCCATATATTCTATTATATATGCATTATATAATAATATTATATATTCTGTACTTGCCATAATTATCATCACAGTTATCTAAATATCACTTTTGTTATAAAGTATCTTCATTAAGGCTGGGTACATACGAGCAGATTTTTCGGCCCAACCTATCGATATTTATGTCTATCGGTTGGTTGGTCTAAAAAATCTGAGGGGATTTCGGCGGCAGCAGTGACCAATGTCGGTAAATCACCGCAGATTGTACGGCCCATAGGAGACATTTGCCGTGACTAACAGTGCTTTGTCCCGGCCGACTGCTCGTAGTGGCGAATGGTCGAGATGAAAAATTTGGCCATTTGTTCCCAGCCTAATGTTCTCTTTTACCGAGAAATCCACATTTGCCCTTCAATATCATTAGTGTCCTTCAAAGTCAGAGCTGTGACACTGACGGTGGATCTGACATAATTGGCTGAATATTGTCGGTATCGGGACCTATCGGACAAGACAGAAAATTTCCATTTCCGGTTCCCTTTACTACAGTAGGGGAAGCTGATAACATTAGACCATGTATGGGCACATTGAACGATCCTTCTGTATATGGAATATATGGAACAATCACTCCTGTGTATATGTGTATATATAATATATATAATGAAATGTTAATAGTCAGCTACCACCTCCAGGATTTCTTAATTCCTGCTCAATAAGCTCCATCACAGTGGGCTATATACAGTAAGTAATGTATATAAACCCAGTCTCCGCAATCACCTTAAGCAGCTGCAGGGTTAATATTGATACAGTTTTGTATCAATCATTATTAGTTATGGTGCTGTCAATCACAGGACAGACTGGATACATTTTTGAAACATACAAATGCTGCTTCTCACTCACAGCTCAATTGACAATGTAACAATCTATGTAACAAACTATGTAACAGTCTATGGACACCAGGAGAAGTTGAACAGTAGACAGCACTGAGCAGACAGAAGAGCAGACAGAAAGGGGGATTCCAGGCACCAGGAATCCCCCCTAAACACACTCCTGGTTTGGTCCCAGTCTGGGAGGGAGATTTTTGGGAGCCTCAGTTTTCCTATGAATGAGTGTAGGTTTTCTGGGTCTTTGAGTACTGCTGTTATGCCATCTTTTCGTGCAATTAGTGAAAAGGGGAAACCCCATTTGTATTGAATTTTTTGTTCTTGGGGGACTGTGAGTAAAAAGCTGACAGAGTAAAAAAAAAGCTGGGAGATGCTAGGGACAAGAACAGGTGCCCTGGATCAACATAGGCACCCTAGTTCTTTGCCTAGGTGGCCTATGCTTAAAAACAGCCCTGAGCCCAGGGGCGAGGACTTAGAGACTTAGGTCCTCACCCTTGGTAGAGAGTGGGCATTTAAGAAGAGGAGCGGGGAGGAGGTAAGTATAATTGTCCTTTAACTACTTTATAAATCACTTAGAATAGCAAATGGAATATTATTTTATTTCCAGTTTTTGGGTAGGGACAAAATTATTCTAGACCAATAGTCTTTAAGCATTTTATTATAATATTTGCATTTATAAATCATTACACTTTTATAACTTAATTTTTTTTTCATTTTCACCTTGTCTGTTTTATATATATCCCTTATATTATATAAATACATTTAAAGTGAAGACATCTTGGATATAAATTAACACCTTTTATTGGCTAACTAAAATGATTGAAAAAAAGCTGTCGTAAATAAAATAGTAAATACACATTCAATAATCAAAGGCAGTAATAAAAGAATTAGCAAGGGTTAAACAAACAAACAAACAATCAAATATACTTTACCTAGTGTTCAGAGGTGAAGTGTTGTATCATCATCATCATATATAATAAAACCCTAAGTGTGCGTCCCTGTGTCTGTGTGTGTGTGTGTGTGTGTGTGTGTCACTGCAGTTCCTATGGACTCACCACTAGAGGGAGAGTCTCTGCAGTTCCTATTGACTCACCACTAGAGGGAGTGTCTCTGCAGTTCCTATTGACTCACCACTAGAGGGAGAGTGTCTGCAGTTCCTGTTGCCTCACCACTAGAGGGAGAAACACAGGAAACACACGGAGGGAGAACCGCAATTAAACAGACTGCAGATAAGGTTGCTTGGGAAAGGGGCCCCTGGATTTGGGACAGAAGGGGCCCCTGGATTTGGGACAGAAGGGGGCCCTGGATTTGGGACAGACAGGGGGCCCTTGGATTTGGGACAGAGGGGGGCCCCTGGATTTGGGACAGAGGGGGGGCCCTGGATTTGGTACAGAGGGGGGCCTTGGATTTGGTACAGAGGGGGAGCCCTGGATTTGGAACAGAGGGGGGCTGGATTTGGGACAGAGGGGGGCCTCTGGCCTTGGACAGAGGGGGAACTCTGGCCTTGGGACACTAAGAGGGTACTCTGTGCTTCTAGCGCCCGTTATTGTAGCGGGCTTAATGTCTAGTCATGTATAATTCAGTATTGTGTCATGCCTGAGGAAGAAGCCTAGTGCTTCGAAAGCTTGCATTTTCAATCACTTTCATCCAAGGCTTAGGCTGGGTACACAAGGGGGGACTTTTTGTCTGGGACAAATGCCCGTCGGTCGCGGCAAATCCAGCAGCAGGCGAATTTGCGAGCGATCGACCGTGCAGTCCCTTAGGGAACCGCACGATTGTTCGGAATTTTCCGACAAACCCGAGCGTTCATTTGTCCGATCCGAATGATCGTTATCGGTCGCTGCCGCCCGCCCTACATCAGCCGATATTTTCGGCCGATCGACCGAAAGTGCCTTGAATCGGTCGGTTGGCCGAAAATATTGACTGGTGTGTACCCAGCCTAACATGGTACAATTCTCTACTACTATAAATACATTTATTATTTCATGGGGAATACATTGGGTTTTTCGGGGCTGGGGGTGGGTAAAAGTAATACATACTGACAGTGTTTATGTGATGTTTAAGCACTAAATAAATAGTTATATCAATATTAACAAATATGTAGAAATTTGTCCTTAATAAGATTAAGGACTGTTAAGTCTGAAACGCGCAAGGCGTATGCAAAATAAAGGTTTTCTGTTCGCGTCATTACAGCGTTGTCTTCAGTGTTCCAGTTTGTGCAGTTACCTCATTTTCTACACTGTTTGTGGGTACTTGCGACGGGCCTGGGGCACTCCGGCAACTGAGGTAAGAAACTTACCTGCTAATGAGAGCTATTGATTTTGTAGCTACTGAACATGCACAGCATTCAAGTGGAGGGCTCGGGGTTTGTACACCCGAGCCACCTAACTTAATAAGTAAGGAGATTTAACAATGTTATTATGTTAATTGGAGTTGAGCCCATGATGTTTATTTGGTTTATGTAAATATAATTACCTACATCTCCACAGACGTGTATAAAGACGGGTGTCAAAAGAAAGTGGGGGTGTATAGAAGTAACAATAATTATGAAGACTAGGTACAGTTAAAAAGGTAATAAAAAAGTTCTTCATCTGTATCCAATCACATGTTAGCTAACATTTGAAAGCTAACATAATTGACTCGGACAAAATTAGCACCATTTTTAACAATAAAAACGTTGATTACATTTTCCTGGAAGTACCTATAATGTGGGATATTGTATAAATGTATTTCTTCTTACTAGGCAAGAAAGCAAAGTGTTTTACAAAATATTTTTCATGATTTTAGTTACCCTTTAATGAGCATCTCTACATACTGGCATATAGGTTAAGGGACCCCCCCCCCCCCCCCCAAAAAAAAAACTAGTTCTCTTACCTTTTCCAAAGATGCTTCTAAACTTACTTACAGATCCCAATCCCTCGCCGGCACGTTCACAACTCTTATGCTGCTCTTGTTAGCTTGTTATGAGCTTGAACAGCAGCCAAGTAGGCCTATTGGTTATCGGCCATCAGCCATTGGCCATGGTCAGTATCAAGGCTTTGACTGATGGACGTTATCCAAAAGCTGCAGAAAAGTGAGCTAATGTGAGGGAATTGGTTCTTTAAATAACTTTATAAGTAGAATAATTATAGATGCCCTTTAACTAGAGATGCCCATTAATTCACACATCAACAATGTGTTTAATGAAGGGTTTTATTTAACCAAATAAAAAATTTCCCAATAATAACTGTGCTACACACCTTGTTACCTATATTTACCTAAATGTGCTGCATTGTGTGCACCGTATATAAATTTCTAACTACAATAGACCAGTAAAAAGGTTTCATATGATATGGCACTGAGATATTTTTTTGTTAAAAATTGCATTGTAACCACGGCCCTTAAAACTGTTCTTTTTTTGTTCTTTAGTCTTTGCTATTCCTAGTGTAAAGCTGAGTACACACAGTACCAATCTTTAACAGATGACAGACAGAATTTGTACATTTTCAGTCTGTACCAATCGTTCCCAAAGCTGAGAGCATGCGGTCGTTTACCAGTACACACACTGCGATTACATTGTTACTGTTTGTACCCATCTAAAGGATTAATGTTGCAAATGATTTACTGATGTGCAGTTTAATGTCTACATATTTCTGCCCATACACAATCCTTTTCGAGGTCACACAAAACTTTTACATTTTGTCCAGTCGCCAAATTGAGCAATTTCTAACAGAGTTGGAGATAATTTTATTTAAAGGCCATGTCCACTATTAAAACAAGCAAAAAATGGTGACTTGTCAGTTATCTGCCCACAACTGTTATTTTTACCAGTTTATTACGTGCATTTGTAAACTGATATTTAATAAAAAGTTCTCTTCCATTCTGGGAAGGTATCTACCTCCTTTCTCTGCTCAATGAGCTTATAATTAATTTAAACATGTGTAGAGGAGGCATCAGGGGAAACAGCAGTCAATAACTGGCCATGATGTCCACAATTACAGCCTAAAGGACAACTCCACCCTCATAAGAACATCTTTTAGAAAGAATGACCTCTTTAAAATATGTTGATATATCATAGTTTGTCCTATGAATTCATTACTGTATGACTGCTATGCTTCTGGATGCCTCGTGGAAACTGAGCAATTTAGAAACCTGTACTGAGCCTGGGCATGCTCAGAAGAGGCAGACAGGGGATTAACATTCAGTCATTGGCTGTGATGTCAACTGTCAAATCCATAACTGACAGTTACTAACTGGAATAACCAGGAAGCAGAAACAGGGATACAGGACATTGTGCAGGATTTCAGGTTAGACTTATATATTTCAAATTTCAAACTATTACCGTTTAGGGTTTTGGGGGCTTATTTACCTGTATGTAAGTTTTCATTTTGGGGCTGGATTTGTCCTTTAATTGACTGCTTGAAGGGGGGAGCAGGTTTACTCTGCCAGGCAATAATTATCTGTGGATAACTGGTCCAAAAATGACTTTATGTAAATTGATAGGAATTGCTCTACTGAGAATTTTTCATTTTACTTTCATTGTTTATTTTGCATAGTTTTGGAGATATTAACATTTTTGTGTGTGATATGACAGCAACATCACCAGGTTCCCTGCACTTGAAACCATGTGAAAGTCACTCTGCCATATGTCTCCTCCTGCCCTTGCATCCCCCATGGTCCCTCCCACTCATTGGCCCCAAAGCCCCTCCTTTGCAGGCCCCCCTTAGCCCCATTTAGCCTCACCCACTTGTGGGTGCATTGGCCCTGCCTACTCGTGGGTGCATTGGTCCCACCCACTTGCGGGTGCTGTGGGCCCCTCCCCACTCAAACACCCCAGCTCTGTGAGGATATTCACACAGCATGGAGGGGGAGTGACTTCCTGTCTCCCTCACGCACTGAAGTCTGAGGCTGTGCTGGCCGGTGGTGAGGTTGAGGAGCAGCCTTAGGAATGTCACATGTCAGCCTCCCACCCATTAACTTTCTGGTCAGTAATGTCTTTATATCTTGGGCTGTGGAGCACCTAGAGAGGTGGTTGATGGCTCATTTTAAAGGTAGTAAACTGGCCTTTCATTTAATCAACTTGTATGGAGACCACAGTTCCTACTAGAGTAGATAGTAGATAAATAACCTTTAGGCTTGAAGGCTAGAAAATCTGCACTTGACACATTACATTGAATTGACCAATTGACCATGGTGCTTTTTTGATGCTAATTTTGTCCCAACCAATCAGATGTTATCTTTCAAATTTTAAATAATATCTGATTGGTTGTGGCAAAATTAGCAGCATTTTTAACGATAAGAACTTTTATTGAATATCCCTGATAGTGTTCTCATATCATATTTATTGATGCATGGAAAGATGTGATTTTGGTAACATTTAAGCAACTGTCCAGTAAAGGGATGATGGGAGGCGTAGTTTAACAATCAACCACGACAATGAAAAAAGTGTTGTAGGGACATATTCATTCCTGCTCTGAATGTTTATTAAACAAGTAATTAAATGGGACATCTGACAAATTACAAAAAAAACAAAAATTAAATTTAAAGGGATGAGGCAAATAGTAAAAGGGTTACACAAAGAAGCAGCTTTCTGAATACCTTCCAACATTCCCTTTAATAGTGATATGTAATAGTGAGAAATGCATTGAACACAGCTAAGCTAAGATCAGGTTTACTTCATTACCCCCCGCCCCCCTGCAGCTCTGCACCATGTTGTTTCTATAATGTACCTTTTGAATGGGGAATATTGGAGGTAATCTGCACAACATTGAATATGTAGCAGCATGTGATATTAATTTATTATAATTGATCTATAAACACCCCCCCGCTCCTTAAACCTAAACATAGTGCTGTGCAGGGTCTGCATTATCCTAAAATAACATTTAAAGGAACACTAAACCCATAAAAACAACTATGTGCCATCCGTTTCTATTGTTCACAGGGAGGTGAGAACGCTTATTCTCACCTCCCTGTGAATAATAGGACGCTCGGGGGACCTGGAACTTACCTTCGCCCCGCTCCTCTCGCAGCCGCTTCTTCACTGAACAGCTGTTCTCTCCCAATCGCACGCCTAAGATAGGGTGCACAGTCACGGCAGAACGGCTTTCAGTGAAGGAGCGGCTGCAAGAGGATTGGGGCGAAGGTAAGTTCCAGGTCCCCCGAGCGTCCTATTATTCACAGGGAGGTGAGAATAAGAGTTCTCACCTCCCTGTGAATAATAGAAACGGATGGCAATAGTGTTTTTATGGAGGATGGGGAGTTTACAGTCCCTTTAAAGAGAGGAAATAAACTACAGGGATACAGATATTTTAGAACATTTTAAAGGAAAAGTCCAGCCCGAAAATTAAAACTTACATACAGGTAAATCACCCCCCAAAACCCTAAACGGTTATAGTTTGAAATGTGAAATATGTAAGTCTAACCTGAAATCCTGCACAATGTCCTGTTTCCCCTGTATCTGCTTCCTGGTTCTTCCAGTTACAACTGATAGCTATGGATTTGACAGTTGACAACACAGCCAATGACTGAATGTTAATCCCCTGTCTGCCTCTTCTGAGCATGCCCAGGCTCAGTACAGGTTTCTAAATTGCTCAGTTTCCACGAGGCATCCAGAAGCATAGCAGGCATACAGTAATGAATTCATAGGACAAAGTATGATATATCAACATATTTTAAAGAGGCCATTCTTTCTAAAAGATGTTCTTATGAGGGTGGAGTTGTCCTTTAAAGGTAGTTGTTGGAGGGTATGTTTCCTGGAACACAGAAAACAAGTGCTTAAGACTTTCCGAGAAAAGGGTTGTTTTGTTCAGCTTACCTAGTAGAAAAAACAAGCAACTATAACTATATTTTATAAATATTCAGTTTAAACAATGTTTAGCAAGTTTGCTCTTTTAAAATCCATATGCACAGTTTTAGTGCACATATATAGTGCATTAATAGTTCTAATCTAATGTAAGTATGAATGCAAAATAGTGATGAGTTTGCTGTTTATCCTCAGTGGCTATTTGGCATGTGCGATAGCCCGTGGGTACAGGAGGAGGAGCCAAGATGGCAGCCCCCATGGGACAACTTGTAAACCACATATCTTCACTGCCATTGGGCTGATGTCACTCTGAGTAGGTGCATTATATACAATGCAATGTGTACTTTGTTTTTTCACTTTATTGTCCTATAAATATCTGGTTAGTTAAAAAGAAAACAGTTGCAACAAAATTTTGCCACTTAAATAGTTTTTTACTAGTTTGCCATCTCCTTTAGGAAGTGTCTGAAAGAGTCAATTAATTGTAAATAGCTGCTGAATATGGTCAGCATAATATAAAATAAATGCAGTACAATATGAAAGCCCATGAGCTATATACAGCATTGTGCAGATAAAGGTGTTTTCATTAGTAACATTGTTCCAGTTTGTAATAATGGGGGTTGTCCTTAGAGAGCAACAAAACTGGCAGGTTTCAATCATCTGTGGAATGTGTCAAAATTCTGCGGAGCCAAGAATTTCAACACCAAATTTGAATTTTCAACACCAATTTGTTGACTTTGTCACTGATTTTCACCTTTCCGACACTTCATTTTCAACATTTTGACAAAGAATTTAGTTGGAGTCCCACCCTTTGAAATTTCCGAAATTCCGCCAGGTCCGCAAATTGCCTGGCTGCAGTAGTTGCAGTTTTCAAACATCTGCTTGGCCGCACAGTAATTGGAGTTTCAGAATTAATTGTTTATGAACAGCAATTTTTTTTTCAAATTTAGGTTTGTTGTTATAGTATGGTTGGGAAATGCTGCTTGTTAAAAATGAACCAGAAGGTATGACCACCAGCAATTAAAATCCCCCCGCCCTTACCAAAATGTGACTAATACATTTTTACATTAAGATTGTCCTTTGACTGCATAAAGGTTAAGAATGTGGCTATACAACAAACAATCATTTGTGCAACATCGGTCACCATCTAAACAAGAAAACACGTCACTAATTGGCAGTGAAAACCTTTCTTTGCGGTTTCGCTTTACAAACACGCTTGTTACTCTGCATTTAATAGAAACAGATGAACACATCTGACTTGCAAATAGAGAGCCCGGTTTTTACAAATTCTTCGTGTGTTCACAGCTGTGAAATTGCGATAGTATTGCTGGCTTTCCCCTGAATGCTTTACAGACTGCAAACGAACAGGGAAACCACGCTGACTCAACCAAAAATAAACTAGTGCTACTTTTCTGCCAAACATGGATTTGGCCTTTAGTGCTTGATTTTACAGGGTGGCTGAAGTCAGATAACTAAATATGGAATGAATAAAAAAAAAATCAATGCAATGCTCCTCTATGTTTCACAGTTAATTCAAGCTGTACCAACCATGAAAAGAGCCGTGGTCTGTCCAGAAAATAAAATAGCTGTTTATTTTAAATCATCCTGGTATATTGAGATTTTTTTTTAGATAATTGCATTTTTTACGGCTTTGGGAAATTTCCATAATGCGGCAAAATTGTAGTAGTTGTTTTATTGCTTGAATTTAAAATAACTGTTAAACATCTGTTTATTATTTACATTACATTTCTTTAACTTTAAGTAGACTGTAGAAAATCAGGGCACAACTCATTATGTACACTGAACATTCTTTCTTTGTGTATTTGCATGTACAAACGAGTAGGACTTTCCATTTTGCTTGTCTCAGTTAAAGCATTTGTGTAGAGATTTATAGAAGAATGTCAATTAGGATTGATCACTAAAAAAAACTGGGTTCTGTAAAAACCTCTGTTGAGTGCATCTGTAAATAAAGGTGGTCATAAGCATGCGATTATGATCACATGTATGAAATCTGGCAATATGTGGTCCGCAGACTTGGACCCGACTTTGGTTGGCCATGTGCACATACACAAGCCCATCATTTCACCTATCTCTATTTGAAAGGAACCCGATACTGGACATAATTTAGACATAATAGACATAATTCTCCCAACATCGCATGTTAAATAGGGATGATTTATGCTCCCCCCCCCCCCCCAGGCTCACTTAAAAGTGTAAAGAAGTACCAAATGCAGAAACAATGGCTCTGTACACACGGCATTAGACCAGGAGTGCCCAACCCATGACCCATTTGGGAAAAATTGCAACCTGCAGAACCCACAAGTGGGTATGGATAGGTGGTAGGGCCTTTATGAACCAGTGGGTAGAGAGTGGGTAGTTCAGGGAGGATTTGGGCAGAACTTATCTAGTGGCCCAGTCAGTGCCTGGCTGGCCGCCAGCTTGTGGCAGGTTGGGCACCGCTGCACTAGATAAATTAAAGCAAGTTTAATGTAGTGAATGCTGCTAGCTGGACGACTTTCCCTTTGCAAAAAAATAAAAAGGACATAGATATGGATCATTAGACATAGCTAATGGTGTTCCATCTGTACATGCATGCCTGCCATAGAACAGCTGATCCCAGGTATCAGTTATTTTAGGGAAACTGGTAATTTTAGGTATTTGGGAAGTTAGAAAATAACATTTGTTCCCTATCCAAATCTAAATGAATGGATTTGCCTCAGACAATATCTATGTGCAAGATTTAAGTTGGAGCAGCTGTTTGGGGGAAGCCATAGGCATCAGGTCATTATTTGGAAACTGCGGATAATGTTTTTGTGTCTGACTGGTCCTTTTTTATTCAATGTCTACCATGCAGTAGCCTGAAGAAAGCTTATTATGGTTTCCCTTATGTGTGCCCTGGTTTCTGTTTATAACTGTTACAGAACCTGCTCAGTTTTATTTTGCTAGAGCTTTTTGTGAAATATGGAAAAGGTTTGCAGCAAAACCTATTAAAGTCTATCAGAGAAATTCTGCAATTAACAATTTATTAAGAAGGCTAATTTCAATATTAAAAATGTACAAATTACATAGGAAGGTGGAACATGTCTTTTTGAGAATTACTTAGACAGAAGTACACACATTACAGATCTTTAAGATTCTGTCTGTCATTTTTTAAAGATCCCCCTGCACACAGTCCCAAGCGTTCTCCCTATGTAACGTATATATAAAGTATAGGGAGAACTGTTCCGTGGTGCACATTTCCTTCAGCTGCAAGTACTTGAGTACAGGGAAAGGAGCCTTGGGAAATTTTCTCTCAGTTTTGAGTGATCACAAGGCTGACCGTGAACATTTGCCGACCTCGGGAATGCTTGGAACTGTGGTACACACATTTTTATCGGTTATGTGTGTACCAAGCTTTAGGCAGGGATGCCGAACTTGCAGTATGCCAGCTCTCCCCTGTATTTACCAATACAAATATACTGTACATATACTGTAGAAGCAATATTGGCTATTGGGCTGGCTGGTCAACTGACTGATGGACTGGCTGACAGGTTGGCTATAGTTCACACACAAAAGTAATATACAGCCCTGTTTTCCTTCTCTCTCAGTCGAATAGGCATGTAATTGAAATGCAGGGTGTTATAGAATTAAAAACATAGCAAGGTTTGCAATTTTTCAAAAGAAGTTGTTCTACAAATAAAAATTTGCAGGGAAACACAGTATTCCTCTATTTGTAACCTAAAGGCGGGTACACGTACCGATTCTTCCTCCTGACCGACTGTTTGAGACCTTCGACCTGTCGGCCAGGAGGAAGAACTGTCGTGGCAAAAACAGTCGCATCTGACAGTAGCTACACCCGATGGTGTGGTCCCATAGAGGACCGCAGGATCGGCCATGGTTTTCTGAATCGTGCGTTCGTCCAATACAGACTAACAAATGGTCAGCCATTGATCACAGACGCCACAAGGAACCATATAATAATTGGCCCGAAACAGTGAAATTTCGGTCAGTCGGGCCGAATTATTGTATGGTGTGTACCTAGATTTAGTACAATAATGTAGACAAACATTGCTTTTATGACCATTTATTGCTATCTGTGCCTGGTTTTTTTCCATGAATTCCCTGTATTCAAAAGCACCCAGTGTCCTTGAATTGATAGATTGCTTGTCTTGACCTCTTGATAGTTCCTGTTGCTGTCTAATCACAGTTGCCTTACGAGAAATAGATTATTTCTCCCAGTCGTACAGATTACAAACACTATGGCTATTAATAGTAATAAAAAATGAAATTAACCCAGCCATGTCAGATTCAGGACAATAGTTTATTTCAACTCATTATGTCCTTTCCTGCTGTATTATGTACTGATACTGAGTACAAAGAGAAAAAGGGCAAGAGAAAAAAGTTAGAACCTAAAAAAATTGTGTGTTTCATGGATAGATTACCTTGGTTGGACACAGAATACAAATGTTGTAACAAGGGGCTTACAGGCTCAAAGATCCCGCGGCGTCTCTCTCTGGTCCAGGCTCTCGGCGCGGTGACTTCACACGCGCACGGTCTTCTTGCGCGAGCACGTCCATTCGTGCTCACGCACTCCGACGCTCTCCAGCCAGTGCTGTGCGGACGCGCATAGGCACTGGTTCTTACCTCCTCCGTTCCTCCAGAGCTGCTATTGGACGGAGGATGGTTTGTTAGTTCAATTTGGCCTATCCCTGCATCATTCACTATCCTCCTTCCCCATTGTTCCCTCTGCCTTATTTTAACCTCTCAGCCTTTTACACAGGTGCCCGATATAGCGGTTAGTTTACTATCATGCTCGTGGTGAAATTAATCTGATTATCTCACTGTTACCAACTCCTGCTTTGTTTTTGACTCCGATTCATATCTGCCTGCCCTGACCTTTGCTTGTTCCTGACTATGTTTTCTGCTTACCCTCTGAACCGTGCCTGGCGGCCTGATTCCTGGTTTTGACACTTCACCCTGATTCTGACTCTCTCTTGTCTGTACCTCGTATTTTTGGTCTCTGACCTTTGTATCTATCCTGGTGCCTTTTCCGTTAGTTTCACTCCGGACTTCTCCTGTATTCCCGGCCTCAGTTCGAATACCTTGCACTCTAAGTCCAGGAGGCAACCGTGTTCGGTGAGGCGCGTCTAGCCTCCCGGCAAACGGTGGCTTGTCTATTGGTGAAGATAGTGGTTGTAGATTGGGGTATTTGGACTGAAGGAATACGAGGGAATCCGGAGCGTTACAAACGTTCTCTGAATTTAGGATATTTAGGATGTCTAAATCAAGATCTTCGAATGCAATATTGGAATAGCTTTATAGCTATCACTAGTGCTCAACTTAATCATGGGAAAGATGAAATTCAGAAACTCCATTTAATATTTTAAAAAGTATAGGCCGTATTTACAGGGAGCCGTAATTGATGGCCTCTCGGCAATTTAATATAGCCATTGTGGCTCTGGATAAATCCAGAACTGGCCCTATTTGCTGGTTTTAGAATTTGCGATACCCGCACAGCCGGGGGAAAAATAGGAGTTAAAACCACCATAACCGATATTAAATAAATTATTAATATTATTATGGATTTATATAACGCTTTACAATTACATAGTCATACATTACATACAGGGTAATACATGTTATACAAAGTCATACATATTACATATTACAAACAGAGTTTTACTTGGTTCTGATGGAATAAATTTTCAAAGTTTGCTCAACGTCTGGACCTCCCTCATTACTTTTTGGTGTTATATATGGATATTGGTGGGCTGGGGCAGTGAGCCCATGTCAGGGAGCTCCAGTACTGCATGTGACATTTTGGTACAACTTTTTGTTTTCGACTAAACAGAGTGATGAGTTACTTACAGCAATACCGTGATACAATAGGAGAGAGGACCCTGCCCAAAGAGCTTACAGTCTAGAGGATATGGGGGTGAGACACAAGGCTGTAATTAACGCAACTTTAACTCCAAAGAATAGCCCAGCGCCCTTGAAAAAAGTACTCATTTACCAACTACAAACACAATGGGGGCGATTTACCCAGACTCGCTGGGTAAATGTAGGGAGTTAAAGTCACTCTAACCGGTTCGCTACCTCCATATTAGCGTCGGATGCCCAGGTTATGTAAATCACCAACGCATCTGACGCTAGCGATTTAATATCACGTTTGCACTAGTTTTACCGCAGTTTTACTGCAGGATTTTAACACCAGCAAATAGCTGGCACTAGAATCCCACAGTGGGTAAAACCTACATTTGCAAACGCGATATTAAACAGCGAAAGGAGCATTTACCCAGAGCGATAGCGGCTCTGGGTAAATGAGCCTGAATATATATTGTCCATTTTCGGTCATCCTGGTTATTGTATATAAAGTGATTTAAAGGGCATGTCCACCCCCAAAACTATAATCCCCCCAACTACTGGCCCCATTGTGTAGTGTAGTTTAATCCTTACCTAACATCCCAGCTCCATAGGGTTCTCCTGTAGTCCCCCCCCTAAGTCCCAAAAACCTGCCCACAAGGAGGATAGCAGAGTCCATATAGGACTCTGCCTCCTCCCTGGCTCCGGAGAAGTTTGGCATGCGTACTGCAGCTCTTCTCCCCCTCCCTCCCTCTCCCGATTCCCTCCCCCTACGTTTAACCCCTTTAGTATAGTAATCCCACTGTCTCCCGCCCCACACCGCATAATTTTTTTTTAAGAAAGCTCCCCAAACCCTACTTACCTCTCCTCTTTCCTCCGCTGAAGTGAGCTGCCGGCATCCGCGTCCTTGATTGGCTGCCGCTCAGCCAATCACAGACGCGGCTGCCGGTCCCGCCCCTCTGCTTGCATTTCTCGCAAGCAGAGGGCCGGGAGCGCGGCGGAGGAAAGAGGGGAGGTAAGTAAGAGTTTGGGGGGCTTTCTTAAAATAAAAACTATGCGGTTGGGGCTGGGGGACCAGGGGGAAGGCAATATTAAAAATGAGATTTAAGGGTGGACATACCCTTTAAAATCAGTTCGGCATATTAAATGCATTGATGCTTATTAAAGGTACGTTGCATGTGTGGCATATTAAAACACATTCACTTGTTTGTCCCCAAACACCAATCAAGTTCATGTTAAGTCACCAGCTGTACTATGAGTTCCTACAGAGGCAAAATAATTCTCTATCCATCACTAATGATTTTCCACCAGATCTTTGTTCTCTGTTTAATGATCACTCTTGGGTGTCTTTGCTGTCATTACTCACTGCATTTTTACAATTAACATCTTAAATACATCTTCTGTACTGAGAAATATTAATATCTTAATTATAAATTCTAATTTCTTCTTAAAGCCGATTAATAACATTAATAGCAGTCCCCCAGTCATCTTTCATTTAGCAGAAAACATTATGCTAAGATTCTTTTGGTCATTTTACTGAGAAATAATAATCCATTGTAGTCAATGACAGCATTCATTTTATTTCTTTTGTTCTATCAAATGATAGGGCTCCATCAAGAAAAAATAATGTCAAAAGAGTCAAGCACTGTAAAACAGACAATTGTTAGTTTGCAATGAAATGATGAATTATGATGACTGGTATTTTAACTTTCTTTTTTAAATTTATTAAGTTTTATTCCCTCTACTTTGCGTTAGGCAATCAACATGATACAGCTTACTGTCAGATTGGGCAAACATCAAAGAGAAGGGTCTGGCAATGCTGGAAACTGAAACACTACCAAAAGAAAAATGCTGCACTACCAGTTAGGTCAACGATATATAAATCTACTGAAAACCCACTAAGTACTGTTGTTTTAAGTGGGAAACTTAAGATTAATAAGAGAGATTCAATAAAAGTTCTTATCATTAAACTGGTGCTAATTTTGCCCCAACTAATCAGATGTTAGCTTTCAAATATTAAATAATATCTGATTGGTTGGGGCAAAATTAGCACCATTTTTAATGATAAGAACTTTTATTGAATCTCTCTTATTAATCTTAAGTTTCCCACTTAAAACAACAGTACTTAGTGGGTTTTCAGTAGATTTATATAATCTAATAGTTCCAATTCACACATTTACTGGCCAATAGAACAATCTTTATTTCAACGGTTCGAATTGACAGTACCAGTATTTGCCCCAACCAATTGTACTGCATGTGAAAAAATGTAAAATTGCCTGTAATTTAGTAACATGTTTGATTGTTGGGACTGGTGTTAGCAAAAAATATTTACCGATTGGTAATGTTGGTGATCATAGCAGATCAACCCAGAGAACGATCAGTGAAAATATCAGCCTGGCCTTTTTTCCCTCAAATCTTTTTATTTTTAGAGACCATGTCAGTCCAAAGTTTATTAAATATCATGAAGCAAGTATTTTTAAGCTAAATGCTCTAATTATTTTATTGCTTGGAAAGTTAATGAGGGATAGCGACAGATGCGTTCTGAAGACATGCCACCATAAAACAAATTGTAAATGGGCTAAAATTGTGTTTTTTCTGCAAATAAAATATTTATGTGGTGCTGCCTTGTGCCAACGATCTTCTTCTCTCATCCACCCTAGTGACTTCTCCCACGTCTGCATTTGGAACTTTGTCCTTACCTGGCCCAAGACACTACCCCTCCCATTGACTCAACGTAGTCTTACCCAGTAATCAAACTCCATTGACTGTCTACTTACAGCCTACTGATTCACCCCATTTACTCTAGACTGTAAGCTCACTTGGGCAGGGATTTCCTATTAGATCACGGTATTGCTGTAATTAAACTCATCGTTTGTCACACTGAGGGCTGCATGACCTTGTATTATATGCATTACCCTTGTATGTAATATGTAAAACTTAGTATAATATGCACTATCCTTGTATGAAACATGTATGACTGTGTAATTGTAAAGTGTCACAAAAGATATTTAAATCCCCAATAATAATAATAATATTAGCCCAAAACACGTATATAATATTCTTCATCCTAAGGGTTCGTTCACACTATGCTGCGTTTTGGCACCATGCCATTGCACCAAAACGCATGTGCAATGGAAGTGAATGACACCGTTCACATTGCACTGCTGCGATGTAGCACGTTGTAAAAAATGCATTGGATGCAGCAGTTTGGTGCGTTAATGCACACGGCTGACACTGAAAATAATGGCCACCGTTGTGCATTAACACAGCGGAACATCACATTGAATCCATGTTCCGCTGTGTTAAAAAAACGTATAGTGGGGACAAAGCCTTAAAGTGAAAAGCCCATATTGACTGCCAAAAGAAATCATGGCAGCCAGATCCCCTTCCCCAGTTCAATGTGAATTGGTTGAAAAGGCATTAGCTAGGATTTTAACCTGATTTCTCCATAAAAACTTGTGCAAAGACACCCCCCCTCTGCCTGGAACAACTTACCAAACAATAGTAGACAATCCAGTTTCACAATAATCCCCTTCTGAATGTCTATCGACTGTCATCTAAATTATGTCTGCCAAGTGTTATGTATACACAAGACATATTTAAAAAAATAAAAAAATAACTTTATTGTTTCTAAACAGGGATATAATTTAACACCTTTTAATTTGCTAAATAATATTGTTCGCTAAACCAGAAATTTTTTAAAATGGCTCCAGAAAAAGGCTTCTGGGAAAACAGGTTAAGAGAGACAACTTTACCTTCTACTATGTTAAACAAAGCAGTGGGAGAGAGGACACTAACATTGTATGGTACATGCTGAAGACAAAAGTTTAAGTTGAACTTTTTATCAGATAACTTTTGCTTTAGAATACGGCACAGCGGTTTATTGTTAGTTTAGGTAGAATGTATTGTATTTCCCCATTTGCTTAACAAATAAGAAATGATTTTACTTTTGTAAGTCTGATCCGTGGGTTTATTGAGAGTGGGATAATTACACGTTACCTGGGAATACTTCAACTTGTCAAAGACTTTTATTGCTTTGTTGTCTTTGTGTAACTTCCTCCTATTGTGTTTGTGCCCTGAACACTAAACAGAGCCTATATTAACTGTCAGTTAATTACACAGTATATTTCTACAGTTTTTACCAGTCAAAGGGGCAGGTAGGCTACAATCATCCAGCTCAATCACTGTCACTGCCAACAAAGGAATCAATAAAGATGAGTCAGTTAGTGTCACCAATTGCTTGATACTCAAAGCCTCCCATTCCTAATTGCCTTTAGAGACGGCTGATAATACAACTTTGAAGTGAAAATCAGTCTAATGAGTGGCCCCGCTGAGAGGGTAGATCATATGTCAAAGCAGTCTGCAGACGCTTGCAGGCAAACAATACCACTGTTCCTTTAGGAACTGAAGGGACCATTGCAAGTCTGCTACCCAGAGTTCTACTACAATGATAGAGACTGGCTCCCAGCATGGGATCCCATCATGCTGATCCATTCTGAATCACTCACCGCACTCATGCTTTTTAACTATAACCTATGAATGATATTTTAAAAGCCTTCATATGGGTTCAGAATCTCTAACAAACCAAAAACAAAACTGGAGCAAAGAAAAATCTACACCTTCTCAAAGTGAAATATGAGGGTTCATATATGCAGGAGGTGGCATTGTGGTTGCCTTAGCAGATCTCAGCTTAAAGTTCTTTAAAGATAAAATGTCACACCTGTTAATATTTAATATATTACATATTGTACTGTTTTAGTCATATGTATTGTGCTGTCACTACTTGCAGTATAGTGACATCATCATCATGTAGTCCCGTGCTGGGCACGAGCAGACCAATTCTGTTTTTCTTTGGGTGCAATGGAACCAATGCCAGAGGAGGGGCTTACAGTAATGCCACTTTTGGGCCCATTATGCACTGTCAGTGCAAAAAGTGCTGGATTGTTCCCATATCCTTCCCAAAAGTTAATATATTAGGAATTAAAGGGCATCTATAATGAAAAATAGGTTATTTTAAATTGGCCATAACTGGAAACTATAATTCTTCCCAAACACCACTTTGTTGATCTGACCCCTTTTTATTTAGATATCCAATCTAAAACTTCTTACATTTCAGCTGTAAATCAAGTTCCTTGCTCTGAAAAACTATTCTTCTGTGAGTAGTTTTACTGTAGCTGGAATGGTGACAGCGTTTTCACAGTTGGAATGCTGTGTGCTGTGTGCAGGCTTGACAGTTGGATTGTGGGAAAAAAGTCAGGTCGGATGGAAGTGGGAGTGGTTAAAAGAGGGAGGGGGGATACAGCTCCTAAGCAAAATGTGTGCTGGATTGAAGGCATGCAGCAGCACATGCAAATCAGAGTATGTGCTACTTACATGGATTCAATTATAGATTAAGATAAGTAATTTTTTCAGTATAGTGTCCCTTTAAAATATCATTAATATTTACAATTTTCTTGGTGCCTTGTTTTTTTTTAATAAGGCAAAAGAGCTGTTTAAAGCTCCCGCCAAGATGAATATTATTTCAAAAGAAACACAGCACTGTACAGTATTAAAATTTTTAAAACCGATACAAGGTGGATGTGTATATATATATATATATATATATATATATATATATATATATATATATATATATATACTTGTATATATACTATGTATATTGTATTAAATTACTTATATTGAAAACCTTATGTAATGAGGCAAGATGTTCCTATCCCACAGAGCCTACAATCTGTTTGTGTTTAGAAATTGTATGTATGCATGCTATCTTTGTATTCCCTACTAGTGTGGATAACCTTCTAAAGGTAATAGGAATATATTTTGAATTTTTGTAAATAAAGATTTCCTAATTCTAAAGGTAAAAATGCAAATACATGTCATGTGGATGCAATAAAACAGGACAAAGGGGAGCCCTGGGGCTAAAACTGAAAACATCCCAATTCTTTCATGTGCTAAATTCTTCTTTTATTTAAGGTGCTAAGAAAGGAATGATCACACGTTACTCTTTGGTTTTATTTTGTCCTGCTGTTCTTCTGTCAATATTTACTAACTCTGACTTTCCTTTCTCCCTTTTATTTCCTCTTCCTACTGATGGAACCTAAACACATATCAGAGCTACTGTCAGTTCCATGGGTAGAACACTATTAGGGAGATTCAATAAAAGTTCTTCATTTTTTCAAATAGTTATTTTATCAAACAAAAATTTGCCCCACTGCTGACCCCAGTGTTAAAAAATACTTACCTCACATCTCTGCTCCTTAAGGTTTTCTTGCACGGCTTGATGGAAGTCCAGAAAACTGAAGAGTAGGAGCCTGTCTGTGTGTAATCCAGTGCCTGCCTCTTCCTTGTCCTCCGTGAGGACTCTGGCATGTGCGGTAGTTCTCCCCCCCTCCCTCCTCCCTCTATCCCCCTCCAGATCCCTTTGCACTGCATTCATTTTAAAATGAGCCTAAAAATAGACCTCGATCCCTCGGCTCTCTCTAATATCTGACAGCCATGTCTGTGATTGGCTGACTCTCAGTCATTCTCAGATATGGCTGCTTGTCTGGCGGCTACTGCTCTTTTTGTTCCCAGTAGAAGCAGTAGAGGCAGAGGCAATGAAGGTGAATAAGTTTACTTCTGTGCTGATTTTAAAGTTATAACTCTAGCATTTAGGATTGGGTGGGGTCCCTACACTATATCAAATTTTTAGATAGAAAATACCCTTTAAGTGAACATATGACAATCTATTAAAGGGTATGTCCACCCCTAATAAAAACTTTTAATATGTCATTCAGGGACCCCCCAAAGCTAGGTTATATTTTGCTTAAAACTTTAATGGTCCAAGAGTGAGTAATCATACTGACAAATCCTCTCTACGGCTGCTTCTATTTGCCTTTTCTGTTCACGAGCAGCAGCAGTGGAGGCTCCTCCAAGAATGACAGTCAGCCATTGGCCGTAACTTCACGGGGCCATGACTGATTGCCTTACCCGGAAGTGTCAGAGAGCCATGGCAGTGGATTGTTGAGCTTATAAGTATGATTACTTGCTCTGGGAACATTCTTTAAAGTTTTAAGCAAACAGTAACCTTGGATTTGAGGGGGGAGGCTGAATAATATATTAATGGGGTTATTCAATAAAAGTTCTTATCGTTTAAAATGGTGCTAATTTTTCCCCAACCAATCAGATGTTAACTTTCAAATGTTACAGAAGTTCTGATTGGTTGGGGCAAAATTAGCACCATTTTAAACGATAAGAACTTTTATTGAATCTCCCGGTTAATGTTTTTATTACAGGTGGACATACCCTTTAACATAAAACGAATACCCTCCATTACATTTGCAAGTTTGTATGTTCCCCCTGTGCTTGCTTGGGTTTCCTCTGGGTACTCAGTAATTTATGTAAAAGTATCTGTCATTATACATTACTGTAAAATATGAAGTCACCGAAAGAGTAACCTGATGATTTTATGAGAAATGGAATTTCAGATATCTTAATTTATAGGTACATTCATACATACATACATTCATACATACATACATTCATACATACATACATACATACATACATTCATACATACATACATACATTCATACATATACATTCATACATACATTCATACATACATACATGCATTCATTCATACATGCATTCATTCATACGTACATGCATTCATACATACATACATACATACATACATTCATACATTCATACATACATACATTCATACATACATACATTCATACATACATACATTCATACATACATACATTCATTCATACATAACCACATACAGTTAAATATTAAAAAATTCTAAACGTTATGAATATGTGCATTTATGAAGGTTTAATGTACAAGAAGGATGGTTGTACCTCGCCTTCTGTTTCCTTAAATGGCCACATATCTTGCTTCTCGCTCGCTATTTTGAGATGGGTTCTACAAATAATTAGGATCTATGATAATTTCTTCCATTTTGTCACTTTCAGTTGTGGTGACCCCTACGACCTATGTGATCAGCATTCCTTCACAAAAACATTCTAATTAATCCCTTAAGCAATGAGCATGGTCTTAGGTGTCACCAGAAAATCAGGTTTTCCAATAGTCACTTAAAGGAGTCATTACACAGGTCATCAGTCAGGTCAATGTGTTTTTTTTTAAAGTCGGATTCAGCAATCGCCTTATAATCTTCCCATAGTCTGAAACGTATACTTGGAAAGATAAGAAGGAATAGATAAGCATTTGGATCTGGAAGAAAACACGCTGAATATTCTTTTATATATATATATATATATATATATATATATATATATATATATATATATAAAGCTGTGTGAAATCCTGGGTAAGAGGTCCGTTGAAGGGCCCACTTGTTTGAAGTTGGGGGGAAAAGGTATGTACTCCCCTACACTGTGCTACTCCATAGAATATTCTGATAAAGGAGTGTGTTAAGGTATTTGATTCATCCCTGATCGATAATAGTGTATTGGTTAGGATGGCAGCTGGATAGCATAACAATGTTTCAATACAGTAACTATAGGGCATAGATTGTTATAGGAGGCCTGTGGGCTGATAGAAGTGTAGCAATCATGTTGAGTTGAAATCCGAAATGCAGTTAAGAGTCACTATTACTGAGGTTAGCATGTGATTGTGATACATCCAATGTATCTAATGGTTTTATCTATACGTAAATTTAAATGTTTAACATCATATATGGTGTTAAACTTTGTGATACATCATATCCTGAGGACAGCTTTGCCTAGCCAAAATGCATCAATTTAGTATGTGTTGAATAGAATCCTTTAAAACAGTAAAAAAGTCTGTTAAGTGTGCTAACTTACTAATATTGATATACATACCAGAAACAGCAGCTCCAGGGCATGGAATGGAGTGAGCAGGAGTGCATGGGAACACAATGATAATGATAATAATAATAAGATTATAATAAGATAAACTGAAAATTTTGATAGGGCAAGAATTATTGGAATGATTGGTGGGTTGTCCAATAATCTTGATAAGTAGGAGAAAATTCATGTTTCTTGTTAATTTTAAGAGATCATACAAGTAAACAAGGGATGATGTGATATATTGTTCCATTCCCTAGACTTTAAACTGGTCATGGAACTCCCCATAGACTAATATTAATGGAAATCTAAGGGCTGATACGCATGGGCCAACCCCAGACCAGAAATCCTGGCCAAAGACTACCGATCAATTAACTAATTATGGCCTATTTGTGACTATGCAATGGAATGGAAAAAATCAACATTTCTAATACATTTTTCGTTGGACAAATAATGTCCAATGCGTTGGACAAACGCAATCAAAATTGTGTTTGATTTAGCCAAACAGTTGATTGAGTCAAAGTATCTACCTGTGTGTACCTAGCCTAAAAGAAAAGGGTTTTACTTTTACTAGAACAGACATCTTGGGAGTGCGGGCTAGCCTGATGAACAGCTGTCGAACTGATACTTCGGCCAACAATCATATATATGTGGTGGGTTATGTCAGTGTTGATCTGGCAGGACTAGAGATGGACTAGAACTCGAGACCCGAGTTCGAGCTGAACTATTTGAGTTTGAACGGACTCGAACTATCCCGGACCCGTATTTCTTGGACTTTCGATAATTATCGAAAGTTCGAGGTGCGAATATGCGAGTAAAATCTATTATACTAATACGCGAGTAAATATTGAATTATCGAATATGCGAGTAAAATGTCTATTATACCAATACGCAAGTAAATATCATTCATGGGATAATTATCGAATGTTCGAATGCGAGAGCTCGAAAGTAGCGCGTGTGAGAGTAAAATCGATTTTTCCTGGAGTCCTGGATATTCGAACATGTTCCCCAGACCATTTCCCAGGTCCCACAGCCATTTACATTCAGTTACCATTGATATTTTATTTGTATTTCATTAGAATTTTTTTAACTATTTGACTCCCATTGACTTTAATGGGTCCGTTTTCGAACTTATGAACTTTCCATATAGTTTGAAAGTTCGAAAATGGACCGAACTTTCGAAAGTTCGTCTATCTCTAGGCAGGACAGATCCAAAACAATGACAACAGGGCAGCACGGTGGCTCAGTGGTTAGCAATGATGCCTTGCAGCACTGAAGTCCTGAGTTTGATTCCACCATTGGACACATCTGCAAGTTGTGTCCAAGTTTGTATGTTCTCCCCATGCTTGCGTGGGTTTCCTCCAGGCACTCTGGTTTCCCCCACAATCATAAAGACCTACTGATAGGTTGTACAGTATGTGTCAAATAAATGCTAGATTGTAAGCTCTTCGGGTCAGGGCCTGATGTGAATGAATACATGTAATTGTAAAGCGCTATGGGAGATGTTAGCGCAATATAAATCCAAAATAATAATAACAAAAGATGCGACACACGAACAATTGTAAGACAATTTATAAAGGCATGGTATTGCTATTTTGCAATACCTGAACGAACGGCCATCATGGGCAATAAAGTTCCCATACACACGAAGAGTATCGGCCAGGACGGACATTCGTACAGGTCAACACCCGTGATCGCACATGTGTACGAACCTTAAAATCTTAGAGAGCTTTGCTCAGTTTTATTGTTTTTTTGTTTTCTTAGCATCACTTGTATGTCTGGATCAAATGATAAAATTTAAATGTTCAGAGTGTACAAACATTTACACGTCAACTGCCCGGTAATTATAGACCAGTGTGTTTAAAGTGCTATGAAATTGAAAATTTTCACTTCTTTTATCTAGAAATTATAAATGCTGTGAGGTAGGAATGAGTGACCAGTGCTCCATGGTAAAGTAAAACTGATTCTAACACAATAGATTATACTTCTCAACATCTATCACAAAATCAATAGGCAAGTAGAGATTAGAGATGGACGAACTTCCTGAAGTTTGGTTAGTTTTCAAAAAAACGAACCCATTAAAGTCAATGGGGAGAAATAGTTTGAAAAGTTTGGATTAAATGTAGAAAAAATAGCAATGCTAACTTACTGTACATGGATGTGGCACCTGGAAAAATGGTCTGGGGAACATGCACCTATCACCAAAACTTATTTAAACACTTCCTTCCCCACAATCGAGCAATTTTGGGGTTTTCCAATTCGAGGGTTACCGAATTATACATTTGAGGGTTACTGAAATTGAAGGCTACATTAAAGGGTTACTGAATTTGAACACTACATTTGAGGGTTACTGAACGATACATTCAAGGGTTACTGAAATCGAGGATACATTAAAGGGTTACTGAATTTGAACACTACATTCGAGGGTTACTGAACGATACATTCGAGGGTTACTGAAATCGAAGGCTACATTTGAGGGTTACCGAAATAGAAGGCTACATTCTAGGGTTACCTAATTCGACCACTACATTCAGTGGTTACCGATTAGAATATTTGGTAATTAGCGAAAATTTGATAATTTTCAAAAGTAAGTCTGCGAGGTTTAAAAAAAACTAACTGGTTTGGATATTTCAGAGTTTGTACAAACTCCTAAAGTTCATGAATGAAACTGGCGAAATTTGGTCCGACAGTGGTTACGTGGAATTTATTTAAGTTCCAAAAACTGATTCAAACACAATTGAATTAAAAAAATGTCAGCACATTATTGGATTGCATTTTGGATGTAATTTTCAATTTTCAAAATAGTATTTTTTTTTTTCTTTTTAAATTTCCGATTTTCGATTAAAAGTGTAGAGTTTAGAAATTCCAAAAGTTGCATAGATTTTCAGAACCAGCAGTTTAGAATCTAAACCAGTTTAATTTAGAATCCGGGATTCATCAGTATGGCCAAGCATGAGGAACATTGTGCATTGTTTGGAGGTAATAGCACTGCTACTAGTAGACAAGAGATTCATTTTATGATCGAATGTTGAATTGATTTATATTTAATTTATATGTCCTAAACACTGCCTGAATTTCAGGCAGAAGTGTTCGGGGTAGCAGTAAATATGGTGTACTTTTATTTTGCCTTTTAAAGGCTTTTTAAACTTAGGACAACTATACTCAACTGCACCACAATCCTCCTGTTTGGTTGTTTAAAAGTACCTTGGGTGAGGACATAAACCGCTAGCTTTTTATTCCTGGGTTCAACTTCTAAGTCTTGTACTTACCTCTTAAGATTCTGATCGCCAGTGCGCTGGCCCCTGTTTCCTTCTGGTCCATGTGAAGCTCTAGGCGAGTAGAGGGAGGTGGGGAACAGAGTGCTGGCGATCGGAACTTGTAGAGGCAAGTACAGGACATACAGGAAGATTCAATAAAAGTTCTTATTTAAAATGGTGCTAATTTTGCACCAACCAATCAGATCTGATTTAACATTTTAAAGCTAACATCTGATTGGTTGGGGCAAAAATAGCACCATTTTTAACAATAAGGACTTTTATTGAATAACCCTGTTAGTGTTTGTACCCAGGGGTGAGGACCTATCGGCTTAGGTCCTCCCCTATACAGGGCCATATCTACCATGAGGTAGAGTGAGACATTTGTCTCAGGTGACATCCCTGCACTGAAGCAGATGGTAGAAAAAAATGCTTTTTCCCCCTTGACTGGTCGGAAAAAAAAGAATTTTCACTAGTAATTGAAATGATGTATTTAAAAGCTCTGCTGAAAGAGTATACCTCGACGTGGTGGCGGGCTTACTAATCTTTTGGCTAAAATCTTTTATTCTACACAACGTATGGCATTTCTTGTAACAGTTGAACCAACATGTATAGCACGGGTAATAAAATACGTTATTTTTGATTTGAGCAACAAAAACCTGAATGGAGCAATATGGTAGTGGCAACACAAGCTGTTTGAGAAAGGGATGTAATATCTGTTTCTAGTAATTTACATTATAGCCAGGCCCACCAACAAAACCATACCCACTGACAAAGCTACACCCACTTTAACATGGTGACAGCACACTTTGCCTGAAATAATCATGGGTGGAATTTAAAAGTTTGGCTCAAGCAGCAAAAACCCTAGAAGTGCCCCTGCCCCTATAGTAATTTCAAAGGTAAGGGGGGTAAAAAAAAAACCTATAGCACTATAGATGATAAATATACAAAATATAGTCTGGCCTTTTTTTTTTTTTTACCTAAACCCATGGTTTTAAATGTGCCATTCGATCAGTTGAACTGAAACACTAGCTGTATTTTACAGACAGATTACTATTCGAGTTTAATGGTCAGTAGTCTGTCTAATGTAAAAATTGCCTGCTATGGACTAGGAATTTTGAACAAAAAACCAAGCAATGCATTTAAATGACACTTCCTATAAAATACTCTTTGATTTAAAGATGCAAAAGTCACCAGCTGCTTTGTTAATCAATAGGTGTCCTGTATGGTAACTATTTTTGAGTGGGATATGAATGACAGCTGCTGCAAATCATAGTAACATAGTAATTAAGGTTGAATAAAGACATACGTCCATCAAGTCCAACCTATTCACCCCCTTTTTTTTTTTTTTTTTTTAAGGAAGGCAAAAAACCCCAGCTAAAAAGGTGGAAAAAATTCCTTCCTGACTCCAAAGGGCAATCGGAAAGTATCCCTGGATCAACCAGATCTATATTCATTAATACCAGTAATTCTCAATATTTTTTAGTCTTAGGAACTTATCCAGGCCTTTTTTAAAGCTGTTTAATGAACTTGCCATTACCACATCTGCTGGAAGACAGTTCCACAGTGTCACCGTTCTCACTGTAAAGAAACCTTTCCTAACCTGAAGATGAAACTTCTTTTCTTCCAACCTTAAAGGATGTCCACATGTCCTCTGATATGACCTGTTAGTAAACAATGCACCAGAGAGTTCATTGTATGGGCCATTAATATATTTCTATAAGGTTATCGTGTCCCCACGCAAACGTCGCTTCTCCAATGTAAACAGCCCTAACTTGTCTAATCTGCCTGCATAGTCAAGCCCCTCCATTCCCCTTATTAATTTAGTTGCCCTTCTCTGAAACTGCCTCAATTTCCAAGATGTCCCTTTTGTTATGGGATTCCAAAACTGCACCGCATATTCCAAATGGGCCTACCATTGCCTTGTAAAGAGGGAGAATAATATTTTTCTCTCTTGAATCTATTCCCCTTTTTATACAAGACAATATCTTGCTAGCTCTAGCCATTGCTACCTGGCATTGTTTGCTATAGCTAAGTCTGTTATCTACCAGAACCCCCAAATCTTTTTCCATTACAGATGCACTTAACACAGAGTTATTTATGGTGTAGGTGGCACAGGGATTATTAAATCCCACATGCATCACCTTACATTTATCAACATTGAATCTCATCTGCCATTCTACTGCCCATTTTGATTATCTAGGTCTGCTTGCAGCACTTGCACATCATTGGAAGTTTCCAAAGCTCTGCATAGTTTATGTCATCAGCAAACACAGAGACCTTGCTCTCAATGACCCCTTCTAAGTAATTTATAAACAGATTAAACAGAAGCGGCCCCAGTACAGAACCCTGAGGCACTCCGCTTAGAACTTTAGCCCACATAGATGTAGCTCCATTTACCACCACTCTCTGTTTGCGGTCCAATAACCAGTTCTCTATCCATGAACAAATGTTTTCTTCAAGGCCAACAGTCCTCAGTTTATACATTAGTCGCCTATGTGGGGGGATGAGTGGGAATGTGACCCTGGGGGATAAGTGGGAATGTGACTCTGGGGGATGGGCCTCGCAGACAAGATGGGCCCCCTCACACACAGTATTTCACACTCTCACACATGCTCACAATCTCACACACACACAGACTCTCGCTCACACACACTCACACACACACTCTCATGCACACACTCACACTCTCTCGCACATACACTCTCTCACACACACACACACACACTCTCTCTCACACATACACTCTCTCTCACACATACACTCTCTCTCTCACACATACACTCTCTCACACACACTCTCTCACACACAGACTCACACTCTCACACACAAACACTCTCACACACACACACACACACTCTCTCAAACACACACACACACACACACACACACACACACACTCTCTCAAACACACACACACTCTCACACACACTCACACACACACAAACTTTCTCACAGTGTCAGGGATTGATCCAGCCACGACATGCAATTACCTGCTGACTGCCAGAGTAACATTAACCCCTTGTCTCCAGCATATATTCAGTTATATTGTGTGACCCAGAGATATGTAGACACACAACACAATATATATAAGTACCTCTCTCTCCCTGCTGCTGACTCTGGTGGAGATCCTCTCCCTCCTGCTCCCGGCCAAAAGCTGCATGGTAGGCTCTGCCCACTAACACCAAATTGGAGACTTCGACTCACGGGACACCAAGGCACAACAGGTAGACACATTACCCGACCCATCTAATCCTTTCTGCACTGAACGGTTGTGCTTCGGCTCCGGTACTGCCCCTCAGACTGATCATGTAAGTCACGTAACTTACGCACAGAGGGGAATACCGGAGACCAATGGGATCAATCAGCTGGGGAGTCCTTCCTGCTGCTTGTAATTGCTGTGGCTGCCAGGAAAAGCGATGCGCAGCATGCGCGGGCAGGGGGAAAAAAAATCTGAAAGGCTGACGCCTTTCCAATGATACCAGGACCGTGCGCCATGAGCATTTTTTTTGGGTTGCTTCATGGTAGGATAGCCCTGATCAACATTGAATCTCATCTGCCATTCTGCTGCCCATTTTGCTAATCTGTCTAGGTCTGCTTGCAACAGTTGCACATCTTGCTCTCAATGCCCCATTCTAAGTCATTTATAAACAGATTAAACAGAAGAGGCCCCAGTACAGAACCCTGAGGCACTCCGCTTAGAACTTAGCCCACATAGATGTAGCTCCATTTACCACCACTCTCTGCTTGCGATCCAATAACCAATTATCTATCCATGTTCAGATGTTTTCTTCAAGGCCAACATTCCTCAGTTTATACATTAGTTGCCTATGTGGCACAGTATCCAAAGCAAAATCCAAGTATACCACATCCATTGCTGTGCCTGAATCCAAATTCTTACTCACTTCTTCATAAAAACCAATTAAATTTGTCTGGCATGATCTGTTTCTCATAAATCCATGCTGACTACTACTAATAAGATGAGCTCTGGAGACAAAGTCAAGGATATGATCACGTAACAAAGTTTCCATCACCTTCCCTACCACTAATGTTAGGCTTACAGGTCTATAGTTACCAGGCTGTGAACGACTACCTTTTTTGAATATTGGTATTACATTGGCTTTTTTCCAATCCAGCGGCACATCCCCAGACCAAATTGAATCTGAAAAGGGGAGGAAGAGACACAGGGCAGATTGACTGACAGTTTCAGAGCAGGAAGCAGGAAGTGCATGGTGATGCTGCTGCCACATCACACACAAAAATGTAAATATCTTCACAACAATGCAAAATAAACAATGGAAACAAATTGCAAAAATTCTCAAGGGAGCAATTCCTATCAATTTACGTAAAGTCATTTTTGGACCACAGTTCCCCTTTAACAGCACAAAATTAGCTTTCCCAAAGTTAAAAGTTTTTGTTAACCCAGTGCACTTTTGCAACCTATATTAAATGACACTATACCATGGTCACTGTTCCCTAAGCTTCCCATTACCTTCATCTCCAAAATGAGCTCAGGGTTATTAGATATCACTAGCTCCAACAACGCATTCTGTCTAGTAGAAAATGCTCATATAAGAAATTTAAGAACTTTATACCTTTTGAGGTGCTGGCAGTTCCCTTACTCCAATCTATGTCAGGGTAGTTAAAATCCCCCATAACCAAAACATGCCCCATACCAGCAGCCTTCGCCAACTGCATATGGAGATTGATTTCCACTTCCTCCCCGGGATTTGGTGGCTTATAACATACCCCAACAATTAATTTACCCACCTTCTTGCTTCCTGTACACAGCTCTACCAATATTGTTTCTGCCATATCGTTTATGTCCCCATCTATTCCATCTTTTAGATTTAGCTTCAATTCCTCCTTCTAATAATGGAGTCCCCTACCTCTACCACCTGCTTATCCTTCCTAGACCCCAATTCTCCCTCCCTTGTACTGGAGATGACCGTCCCCTGGGTGCTTAAAGGAACGGCCCGCTCCATACATGCTAATTCTGAGCCATTGTCCTCCACATTTTCACCTAACACGGGAAATCTGTTTGGATCGACCAACTGGGAAGAAGCGACCCTACCCTTCCGTCCCCTACTTACCCTGGTGACCCTTACAAATCTATCTTCCTTTACCACCTTATCTGCCCCATTTCCACCCTCCAGTTTACTGGCCCCTACCAGTACCTGTGATTCCCCCAGATTTGTCAAGCCCTGCAATGCTGCTTTAGATTCTGGACCTCCGAATTCCAAATGGGCAACCCACTCACATCTGACACATACATAGGTCCCTTGGGGCGGCTGTTCCAAGATCCCATACATGCGGCAAGATGCACATTGCATGGCCCCAACAAAACTGTCCATACTAAATAGCAATAAACGCAAGAGAAACAGCAATACATGCAAGAGAAACCGCAAAACACGCAAGAGAAACAGCAATACACGCAAGAGAAACAGCAGTCTTGTTCTTAAACCCTTTCTTGTTCTAAACGCTTTTGTTTCTTAATGCACCCCCTTAAAAACAGACAAACCCCTTTAAAACAGAAAATCCCTTTGGCTTCCTTAAGCCCTTTGAATCCCTTTGACATCTTGCTGGATGCAGGGAGGAGTGGGGACAGATGTCTAAAGTCCTGAACTAAGCTGGGACTATTGGCAGTGGTCCCCTAGACTTTTGCATTGAAGTGCAAAACAATGACCCCGTTCAAGCTAACTTACACTATCACACTTTTGATTATCAACATAGAGTGAATAATACAATCTCCCATGCAAGTGAACTTGCTCTGAATGGGTGCAGAGGTCACACACGTCTTAGGCTGACCTTCACCGTGGCCTGTGCAAATTGGGGTGATGTTTGTAAAATCACCTTATTTCCAAAGGGTGAAAAAAGGGAGAAGACTATATTTAAAGGTCAATTCCAGCCCACCCGTCCTCAATATTCTCCCTTTCCCCCACTGAAATACCCTGGGTTTGCATTCATTCTAAAGTTATACTTACCTAGAAAACAAATACAATACATGAATTCAATGGAAAAAAACAGAAGCAAGAAATATGAATTCTTTCTGCAGTAACTCGAAAGTTTCAGGTACACTGTACTTCTACAGGGCAAGTTGCTCACCCCCCCAGTCTATTTTACCTTTAACTGCGCCGCCCTCCCACCTAAACCACATGTCTGCTATATTTTTTAACCCCCTGTAATTTCCCAGAAGTCCGCTATTCACACTTATCTCTGCCAGTGCGTATAACGTCTTTACAGTCCTTTTAGTTATAGTCCTTTTAGATTGATGGCTGCTTCCCAAGCCACCTCCTCTGTGAATGTATGAGCTGGTAAAGGCTGAAAACAGGAATATCTGCTGCAAGATCAGGAGAAACGGTGGACTTCAGGTACATAGTAAAAAATGAAAGTTTAGCATGCTTGTGTTTCAGGGGTGGATGTGCAGCTAAAGGTAAGGTAAGGGTGGATCGATCTTGCCTTTTAATCACCAGCTACTCTTAAATCTCACTGTATGTACTCATGCAGTTTCCATTGGAAACCTTGGTCCTCCATTAATGTCTAAGAAGATTTTTTTGGTCTAAAGTGTTGACTTACCTCAGCATTCCAGTGATATGGTGCTAATTAATTTAGTCAGTTGCATACTAAATGCTTGGTTCAAGTGTCAGTACACAATATCAGTTTTAAAATAAGCTTCTAAACTCTTTGGTTGCATACTGTTACTGCGTCAGCAAACAATCTGTCATTCTACTGTTACATTTCAAACTTAATTTATTGTTACACTTATCAATAATAAGTTTGTCTGTGCTGTTAATTTGCAGCAACCTATCAGATGATACCTTTGCACTTTGCAAGAATTAGTCATCACGGGATTGAGGTAAGGTAAAGCAGTGTGGCATGGTTCGGGGAAAAGACCACAATGCTTTACATGTTCATTTTTGTGCCATTAGGTAGTGCAAAATTTTTTGAACATCCATTTCAAGCGATAACTGCACGTGTAGCCAGGCATCGTTCTTTAATCCACTGCTCAGGCATCTGCCGCTGTATCGACCTGATAGTTCTGTTATGTAGTGTAAGCAGAGCAGCGAGCTGTCAAAAAGCTGTAATGTATGGGCACCTTTATGGCTAGGCCACACTAAGGTGTTTTTCACGCGTTTACCCACGTGATTTTGCCTGCAATTTTAAATAACATGGAAATTGCGGTAATGCAAAAATTCCTGCAATTTCTAATGCGCATACGATTATACATATCCGTTTTGGTAACACATGCGTTGCGTGCTTGATTCTGGTGCGTTGTAGTGTGGCTTCAGCCTTATAGATGATAGGGAAACAAAAAGTGGTGTGACTGAGTTAAAGGACGTAAATAGCAAATCCACCCTAAAAACAAAAAATATGTCACATGTGTTATCTGCTCCCAACTAATATATTCAGCACATTATTAGATGTATTATTAGCCAGATATTTAAGTATAATTATTGTCCCCATTCTGGCAGAGTAAGCTGGCTCCTCCCTCTATGCATTCAATCAAGGCTGTGACTGCTCTCATCACAACCAATGATTGAGTGCTTTTCCCCCTGCTGTCTCCACTGCACATGCCTTTGACCGAATGGAAGAGATATTATCATTAAATATCTGGTTACAAATGCATGTAATAAATTGTTAAAATAGCAGTATGGCAGTTATCTGACAAATCTCCAGTTTTTTGGACTAGACATGCCCTTTAACCTTGTTTTTTACCTTGTTCATTGTATCTTCCAATAGATTATATACTTTATAAATTGAGTCATTATAAAACCCTGCTATACATACTATATACTATACAAAATAACAAATGGTAAAACCTACCTCTGAACAATAGTATAGTATAGTATTTGAGGTTAAATAAAGACATATGTCCATCCAGTCCAACCCATCTAGCAATATGTTCATTGCCTGCCTAACTGTTGATCCAGAGGAAGGCAAAAAAAACCCACCAAATTTACGAAGGGGAAAAAAATTCCTTCCTGACTCCAAGTGGCAATCGGAAATTTCCCTGGATCAACTCTACTTTATGTATCAATACCAGTAACTTGCAACATTCCTTGTTTGCAGAAACTCATCCAGCTTTTTTTTTTTAAACTGACCAATGAACCTTCTATAACAACATCCACTGGAAGACAGTTCCATAGCTTTACCATTCTCACTGTGAAAAACCCTTTCCGAACTTAAAGCCTAAACCTTTTTTCTTCAAGTCTTAAGGGATGTCCACGTGTCCTCTGACATTTTCTATTGGTGAACAATGCCCCAGATAGTTTATTGTATGGCCCGTTAATGTATTTATACACAGTAATCATATCCCCATGCAAGTACCTTTTCTCCAGCGTACATAATTGTAACTTTTCCAGTCTCTCTTCATATTCAAGCTCCGCTAATCCCCTTATTAATTTAGTTGCCCTTCTCTGATCCCTTTCCATTTCAAAGTTGTCCTTTTTGTACACAGGATTCCAAAATTGCACTGCATATTCCAAATGAGGACTTACCAATGCTTTGCAAATAGGAAGAATAACATTTTCCTCCCTTGAATCCATACCTCTCTTTATACAAGACAATAACATGCTGGCTCTGGCTGGTGCCGCCTGGCACTGCTTGCTTCCTTTAAGTTTGTTATCCACCAAAACTCCAAGATCCCTTTCCAACAGGGATTCACTTAAAGGATAAGTGCACTGTAAAATCAAGTTATGTTCATTTGGAAGCTGCAGTTTAAAAATACTGTTGCCATATTTTTTTTTTACCTATGCCCCTCCAGAGCCTAACTTTGTGCCTTGAAAGTTGCTGACATCTTGCTACTGGTTTGCTAAATGTTATGCTCCGCCCCTCTGAGATTTCTTCTGCTTTCTCCTGCTTGAGCCTCAAACAGTAATGCCTGTGAGAAGTAATTTCTACTTACTTCCTCATAAAAGCCAAGCAAGTTAGTTTGACAATATCTATTCCTCCTAAATCCATGCTGGTTACTACTTATAATGTCAGTCCTTGAAACATACTCTAGAACATGTTCCCTTATTAAACTTTCCAGTATCTTCCCTACCACTGAAGTTAAACTTACAGGCCTGTAATTACCCGGCTGTGAACGACTACCCTTTTTGAATATTGGAATAACATCAGCCTTTTTCCAATCCAGAGGCACACCTCCAGACATGAGGGAATCTGCAAAAATAAGAAACAATGGCCTAGAAGATAAAACTGAACTTAGCTCCCTAAGTACCTGAGGGTGTCTTATCCGGTCCAGGAGATTTATTAATATTAACCTTATTTAGTTCTTTCTGTACCATATCCTCGGTGCACTTGAATCTTTTATACCATTATTGCTACTATATTCTATGATATCTTTACTTGGACCTTCTATAGTGTATACAGAGGAAAAAAAATATTCAAGACATTTGCTTTATCGCCATCCCCTGTAACTAACATATCCCCATTTATTAATGGTGCCACATTTTCAGTCCTCATCTTCTTACTATTAATATATTTAAAACATTTTTAGGCTTAGTGATGCTTTGTTCAACTATCTTAACTTCATTATTAATTTTAGGTAGTTTGATTGCTTTCTTACACTCCTTGTTACAGTTTTTAGAATCCCTAAAGGCCCTTTCCGTTCCGTCTGATTTTTTTTAAATGCCTTTTTCTGCCTTTCCATTTGCCTCTTTACATCAGAATTCAGCCACATGGGAGCGCGGATTTATTTTTTTTACATTTATTTCCCAAGGGTATAAATTTAGATGTGAACTGGCTTAAAATCCCCTTAAACATAGTTCACTTATTACCTGATAATACATTATCCCATAATTCAACCACCTGTGAGCGAAAATTATCCTGGAACAAATTCAGGAACTCATCACCTTTTTCTGTGATGGCAATTTCATACACCCCATAATGAGCACACTTCCCAAACTTGCAGCCCTTGCCAACTGCATATGAAGCTGACTCACCTCCTCTCTGCTAGCATTTGGCGGCTTATAGCAGACACCAACAATGATATTACCTCCTTTCCTGTTGCCTAATTCCCCCCCATATTGCCTCCACTTTAACATCCATATCACCAGTTATCACTTCTTTAAATTTCGCTTAAATTTTTTTAACATAAACACATACTCCTCCCCCTTTCCTTTTCTCTCTGTCCTGCCTAGACAAGGCATATCCTTCTAAATTTACAGCCCAGTCGTGAGAACTGTTCAACTACGTTTCTGCTATACCTATTACATCATACTTTTTATTCAACGCCATAATTTCCAGTTCACCCATTTTGTTAGCCAGGCTTCTCGCATTTGCAAACATACATTTTAGATCATGATCTTGTATCCTGTATCATCCAATATCACAGGAATATGCTGCAAAGAGTATTTTTTTTGGCCTAAACAGGACACTTGTTAGCTTGGGATTTATACATTTGTGTTGATTTACTCATGCCTACAATGTCATGGGCAGGATAAGAAGCTGTGAGCTGGATTAGAAAATTAGTTGTATCAATGAGACTAAAAGTAAATACTGTGTCAAGGACAATAGAGGCCAGAGGCATTGTAAAGTATAATGTCCATGATTGTGCCTTTAATACTGTACACCATAAAAACACATGATTTAACACTCCATATATCTTGGAAACTGATGTCTTTGTAATTATAATTTGGACACAGACCATCTATAGAGTTCTATGACAGCCACAGGATTCCTCATGTAATGCAATGTCACTTGTAAAACACACTGCGCATGTCAATAACTGGATGCCATCATTTGAATGCCACTTGCTAAGACACTACTAGATGACTTGTGATATCTCATGGCATTGACAATGATTCTGAAGAATAGAAATCTTGAGTTCAAGCCAATGTATGGTGCATTTGGTCTGTCTGATAATATTTAAAAGTCTACAGCATTGTACTATTGTATATTATTGTAATATACACATTCCTTTCACACTTAATAATCAGCTTCAAATTCACTTCATTACAGCTCATCCAAACCCACTACATATTGAGTACAAGTATTTATTACGCCATGGACAAGCACATATCGATGTATGTATGTACTGCACACACGGTTGGATAGGATTTTCCTGACTGCAGGGACAAAATCCAGAGTCAGGGCTGAAAGCCTGCCCAAGTAAAGGACCTGGCACCCCCTCCCCCGAAATACCCACTCCCTGCAACACCCTTAAACTGCCCGCTATATCCACCCACACTCTTTGCCCCACCACACCTCATCCTCCAGCAAACAATAACTTGCAACAAGGACTGCACAAGCACAATGCACTTCAAAACTGCCCTTACTAGGGTTCTAATGCACATTTAAAATACTGTATACATTGTTATATGTACTATATAATGTAATGTGTTCCCTTGGCTACTGCTATTATAATGGAAATCACCATTATATTCACTGGGCTTGTCAGTAACCCCAAATGTTCCTCCATAATGTATCCTGCCTGAGAGCAGTGTCTGATCTTATTGTGTATGGTAATAAACTGTCACTATCTATGTTTAGCATAAACATAGAAATAAACTAACATATTTATTTCATTCTGTTAAATCACAGGTTGGGTGATTTTGGAATAATGAAACAGAAAAACAAGACTGAGCCCAATGCCAACAAAAGATCGCTTCCCCTAATTTCATTGTTTCTATTACAGCACAATGGAACCTAAAATGAAAACACTGATGCAAAAAACAATTTATATTCCATATTTATAAATATAAATATTCTCTATAAAACAACCATCTCATTCTTGATCTCGCCCAGCACAACATGTTCTAGAGCCGCCAGATGCTCCATTATTAAAACAATGACATAAATCATTATAGTTACATGCAATTTATACAGCATGTGAATGAGATTTAATAGTTCTCCTTATGGACTAATATAATGTTTTCCCTACCATGTGTAATAAATCTGGATCTATGTCAGTGAATCACAGGTATACAGGGGCGTGACTACCAGGGGAGCAGCGGGAGCAACTGCTGGGGACCCGGGAGACAAGGTGACCCATCTTCTTATTTTTCCTATGACAGATACAGCCTCCTCCCAGAAAACCACTGTGGATTCAGGTAGGGGCCTCATCATAGTTTTGCTGGGGGCCCAGTAATTGGCTACTGTCTTTATAAAAAAAAGTCATAACATATTCCGCTTTATTCCTACTTCCACTTATGCTTTGTTACCTCTGTTCTGAATGAGGGTAATACGAATTAGGGAAATCAATTAGTTGAATTGTACATGTGGCAGCTGCTTATGCCACATATAGGCAGTGTTACCTAGTGGCATAACTAGGAATCACTGGGCCCACCAGCAAAACTTTGATGGGGCCTCTCTCCCTGCTTTATGTACAGTGGTTTTCTGATAAAAGGCTGTATTTGTCATAGGAAAAATAAGAATAAGGAATCCGGGACCCCCTGCTCCCCTGGTAGTTATGCCCCAGGTGTTCACTAAACTGTACACTCATGCACACACAAAAGTGTGCAAACAATAATCTGGGTGAAAGTAGGAAGTGCAGTATGCAGCACACAAAATGTAATATTGTGTCTGCACAAACCAGATGTATCTGTGCACACAGCCAATAAAATTTTGAGGGAACATTTCATATAGGGGGCTATCCTTGCATTAATATACAGAACACAGTTCTTCATTCAATTTCACACTTCTACCAAAAAAGAAGGTGAAACAGATTTAATCTTCCCTCACACTAATGCCAATTACAAGTTAAAAACTACTAAAGTTAAATCTATACTGATTAAACCAGTAACCTACACTTATTGCTGAACAGAGAAACTTAAAAGTGTAACTTCTGTGCACTAAGGTCACTCAAACATCAGCTGGTGAAAGGGGCGGTTCCCCCCAAAACTCAACTTTCAAACTACCAGCATTTCACCACAAAAATTCCCAAATATATAATTCTCTTACTGTTCAGAACTGTACCGGTAACTGAAAACCAGCCATTACATTGTTCTATAGATAGGTTATATTTCCACCATGAAAGTAGTTTCGGGACTAAATCATCAGTTTTGACAACTTGATTTTGCTTTAAGCTACTGCTGAAATGCCCTGAAACTGATGAAATTTCACCACCGAAATTCTGAAATGCAATATCTGGTTTTGCCATCAAAATTGTAGGCAGGGGCTTGTTTTTGGTGTCAGTATTTCACCCATCTGATGTTTCTGTTTAACAGTTGCTTGATGATTGTACCATAGCCATTCATGTTTAATAATGCATGCAATGCACATCTAAAATGGTGATTGAATGCATTGGGTCAACATAGCACAATGCACCGCTATTAGTGTGGCATGCACACTGCAATATTCATGTAATTGGCAATCACAGTGTCCATGCGATATGCAAATCTAATGTGATCTGAAAAATGGATTGCATTGCACACATTTTCAGTAGTATTTGAAAGGTACAAGCTATTTTTAACAGAGGACACTTGTATGGGGAGCACAATTACCCTTTAAAGAACTAACTTCCACAACATTGCTACTGATACTATATTGTTTGGTTATAAGAAATTTAATCCCACATATATTATTTCAGTGAGAGACAGAGGTAAAATTAGTCCGCAAGCAGCGTCAGACTGAAGTGTTAGGCTCCACTAGTAAATTTAAGGTCCACCATTTCATCTCTCTTTACCCAACAGCTCACTCTACCAGACACCTTATGTTTATTAATGGGCATGTACATTGAAAAAATAACTTTAGTGAGAAATGTAGAGGACCCCCCAAACCTAGGTTTCGCATTATTAATCGTTGCCAAATATTCCCCTGATGGGACTCACCTGCTCTGGTCCCTCGCAGCATAGGAGCGCCCCCAGCTCCTATTTCAAGCTGAAAGAGGAGCAGAGGGCTTCTGCGCTGACAGCTGCTCTACTTCCTGGTTGCAGCTGTCAGTCTGACACCTTTACTGACAGTGGAGCGAGTAGAGGAGCAGCTAGAGATCGGGTCAGGTAAGGAACTTCGAGGGAATATTTTGCAACTATTAATAATAGGAAACCTTGGTTTGGGGGGGCCCTCTAAATTTCTAGCTAAAGTTATTTTTTCACTGGACATGCCCTATAATTTATTCTCCCCTTACCTCTGTATCAAATAGTTTCCTCTTTTTTTAGCTGGTAAATGGACTTTGGGTCCCTGGTGTCCACTCTGATCCTGTCTATTTGTTAGGAAGGATTTTTGCATTTTGCCTGGGTCAGCTCTAACATAGGTTTAATGTGATGTACAAAGTTTTCAGAATTGCTTAAATGGGAACTTCGGTCTACACACAACTGCTCTCTATTAAAAAGAGCACACCACTATCTTTCACCTAACTTTAAGACAATGCTTCTAGCTGCAGTCTATCCAACCTTACAGCAGTGTAAAAGTTGGTGCTTCCTGCTTACAGGAGCTGTGACATCACCAGCAAACCCTGGCTTGAGCATGCCCATGTATCCTACTGCTGGGACAGAGCATTATCAGCTACATCATAAGCACCAACCCTAAACTATGGTGTCCATAGACAGAGGGAAGCACAGATTAATTGCAAGCCTGTACTGCACCATGTTTCAAATTATTATGCAAATTGTGTATGTGTCATAAAGATTAAATATTTTGTTTTTTCAATTAAACTCACAGATGTGTCTCAGGGCTCTTTTGATCACTGAGATCAATCTCAGACACCTGTGATAATTATTTTGCCAGGTGAGTCCAATTAAAGGAAAGACTACTAAAGAAGGATGTGCCACATAATTAAGCACACCACCATTCTCAAGCAATATAAGAAAGAAAAATGATCTCTCGGCTTCCGAAAAGTGTGAATTAGTTGAATGCCTCAGGCAAGGTATGAAAACCTTAGATATTTCACGAAAACATCAGCATTAAAAAATGTGTCTGACACAGGTTTGTGCAGAAAAAGGCAAAATGAGGAGGGTTTCTGCCAGGCAAATACATCGGATTTAGAGAGCACCTGCAAAAATGCCATTACAAAGCAGAAACCAGGTATTTGTAGCCGCTGGTGTCTCTGTAATCCCGCAAACATCAAAATGCAGGATCCTCCAGTTATGCTTAAACATTCAATTCGCCAGCCCCTAAGCAATGCTCACAAGCAGAAACGCCTGCAGTGGGCCCAGAACTACATGATAACTAATTTAAGACTTTACTGGTGAGTGGTGTGCAAGTGCAACCCTGGATGATCCAGATGGATGGAGAGATAGATGGTTGGTGGATAACACCATGTCCCAACAAGGCTGCGACATCAGCACAGAGATAGCGGAGTCATGCTTTGGGCTGGAATCATGGGGAGAGAGCTGGTCTTTAGGTTGGCTTTTTTCCAATCCAGCGGCACATCCCCAGACAAAAGCGAATCAGAATTTGAGAAACAATGGTCTAGATAGAACTGGACTAAGCTCTTTTAAAATCTGAGGATGCAATCCATCTGGTCCTGGCGCTTTATTGATATTAACTTTGTCTAATTGTTTCCGTACCATATCCTCTGTTAGCCAATGTGAATACTCTTCATTTCTTCCCTGCATATTATTACAATCCCTACTGTAAGGACAAGGATTCTCAACAGTAAAAACCGATGTAAAAAAACGGTTTAGCAGATTAGCCTTCTCGGCATCCTCTACAACCACCTCAGCCCCATTATTTAATGGTCCCACATTCTCAGTCCTCATCTTTTTACCATTTATATACTTAAAAAACATTTTGGGGTTGGACTTGCTTTGTTCGGCAATCCGTATTTCATTTTCTATTTTAGCTAGTTTAATTGATTTCTTGAACTCTTTATTACAGCTTTTATACTCCCTGTAAGCCTGTTCTGTGCCTTCTGTTTTCAGAATTTTAAAAGCCTTTTTCTTTTTTTCCATTTCCCTTTTTACCTGAGCATTAAGCCATGCAGGAGTGGACCTCATTTTTTTACACTTGTTACCTAAAGGTACAGATTTAGAAATGTAATAGTTTAATATCCCTTTAAAAGTGGTCCACATCTGCTCAGTATCTTTACCTAGAAACAGTTCCCCCCAGTCTATAAGCAGGAGCGATTCCTTTAACAGCATAAAATTAGCTTTCCTAAAGTTAAAAGTTTTTGTTAAGCCAGTGCACATAGTTTTTTTGCAACCTATATTAAATGACACTATATCATGGTCACTATTCCCTAAGCTTCCCATTACCCTCATCTCCAAAATGAGCTCAGGGTTATTAGATATCACCAGATCCAACAACGCATTCTGTCTAGTAGGAACTTCTACCATCTGTGAAAGAAAATGCTCATATAGGAAATTTAAGAACTTTATACCTGTTGAGGTGCTGGCAGTTCCCTTAATCCAATCTATGTCAGGGTAGTTAAAACCCCCCATAACCAGAACATGCCCCACACCAGCAGCCTTCGCCAACTGCATATGGAGATTCATTTCCACCTCTTCCCCGGCATTTGGCGGCTTATAACATACTCCAACAATTAATTTACCTACCTTCTTGCTTCCTGTACACAGTTCCACCCACAATGTTTCTGCCATATCGTTTACTCCCCCATCTATTCCATCTTTTAAATTTGGCTTCAATTCCTGTTTAACACACATACATACTCCTCCTCCTTTCTTATTAACTCTGTCATGTCTAAATAAGGAGTATCCTTCAATATTTACTGTCCAGTCGTGTGAATCATTAAGCCATGATTCTGCTATACCAATTACATCATACCTTTCCTTTAGAGCTATTATTTCAAGTTCGCCGGTTTTTCCAGCCAGAATTCTTGCATTTGTAAACATACATTTTAGATTATCAATTGATTTACTTCCATACATGGTCGTACATGCCTCCTTATCCTCTATGCTCCCCCCTCCCCCTTCTCCTCCCTCCATTGTGTTAATAGCCCCCCTGGGATTTTTTTCTTGAAATTGAAGTACAAAAATAGTCAACCTGTCTATGCTCCATAGAGTTCCCTAAGGCTCCTTTCAGATGAATGGCAAACCTCAGCGGTTTCAGATGTTTGTTACATGTAGCATTTCTCGATCGGTAACTAACAGTACACACCATTTGCAGTTCGTCTGAAAGTAGCCTAAAGGTGGCCATACATCTATGAGATATTACTTACCCGAGCGAGCGCTCACGCGATGTTCATCGATGCTGCCGGAACCGCTTCTCCTGATTGTATATTTGACCGACATGCGATCGCAAAATCCCATTCATTTTGCGATCGCATGGAATGTAAGATCGGGAGAAGCGGTTCCGGCAGCATCGAAGGAACATCGCGTGAGCCCTTGGTTGGGTAAGTAATATCTCATAGATGTATGGCCTCCTTAAGGCCTCTATCGACTGGTCAGGTAGACCAAGATGGCATCAGTCATGGCAAAAGTTGCCCTGGCAGACATTTCTCTGCAAATGACCCTACAGTCCCCAGGACTGTGATTTACTGACATGACCGATTTGGACAAAAGAATGACCTGGGCAGTTTTGAGAAGACCTTTTAATTACAATACAATCAACACCTTGCATTCTGGAGGTCCCTGTCACCTTGAAGTTATATGCTGATTGGGACTCGTTCTATGATATTTATTGCCATAATTTATTCTGAATTGAAAAAGCCAGTTGGATGACTAGGGAAAGTTTTCAAGAACTAAACTTCAAGACCAGTTGATCTAACTGAATACCACAGACCTGACCTGGATGAATGAGCAAAGGTAGGAGAGACTTCAGGGTAGTTTCTATCTTACCACGGCAAGGTAACGTTGTTATACAATAATGCACTGATTATGAAATATTCTGATTAAGTTGACTAAGTTTGGAGCATCACACAAGAAATACAAGCTACAAGCGGCATATTTGGTGCATCAAATTTTTTATTATTTTAGCATTTTTACATTTGAACTCAGATTTACATATGGCTGTGTATATCTGCTAAACCTGTGCATAACCTTGATTAAAAAAAAAATCTTCCTTCCTCCACTTTTTTGAACTCCTCCGAGTTTCTGGTTGTATGTATCTCTTCAGGCAAGATGTCAAAAAATCGCTCAGGCATGTTATCTCAATTAGAAGTCTCCGACACAAGTAAAATGAAAGGCTTGAGTTATCACTCAGCCATGCCGTCCTCTGCATGAATGATTCAAATACTTTCAAGCTGTGATTAAGTGGTATCTTGTATAGATAAACAACTCAGAGTGCCATTGAACTGTTGTGCATATTAATTTTACCATATGGGGTCCAGTAAAGTCCAAAACTAAACTCAGTGGTTAGAAAACAAAACATAAGAATTACCTGAAATTAAAAAAAAAAAAAAAAATATATATATATATATATATATATATATATATATTTTGTGTTTTCAAGTTTTGTGATTGTCTGTTTGGATTCTACTCAGAGGGATGCATTCTCTGGATCTTTTGGGGGATTATTCAGAATTTTCTTAGGGTTTAGTCTGCAGTCATGAGCCCGTTGTGGTACACAGCACCATGCTAGCTCATCACAGCCTTATAGGAAAGAGTTAGATGTTATTCATCATGATGGCTTAGCACAAGGGAACCAATGGCCATCAGCGGTACTATTGTGGGGTATAGTGATTTTAAGGGCATCTATACTGAAATAAATTGCCCATTACTGGAAACAATAATTCTTCCCAACTATCACTGTACCATTTATTTGTTAATTTGACCCTTTCTTTAGATATTCAATCTGAAACATCTTACATTTCAGCTGTCAACCAAGTGCCTTATTATCCTAAACTCTTATAGTTTGTGCAGTTTGGGAAATCCCATCTTTCAATGCTGCCTCATAGTGATTACTGAGCATGCTTGCCCTCATAGAAAGTCTAGTCAGATGGAAGAAAGTATTGGTTAAGGGGGGGGATACTGAGCTTAAAAGTAATTTGATCTGTTTTTTTTTTAAAAACCTGTTATTATATTGGAACTACCATATGATGATAAGTTGATGCTTTTTTTCTGATTAAAGGGTACCTTCACCCAAAAATATAACATTTTCTGTAGTGTAGGCGACCCCCCTCCAACCCTAAATGCTAGGGTTTTAACTTAAAAAAGTATACAAAAAACAGACTTACCCACCTTCGTTCCCTCGGCCTCAGCCTCTACTGCTACTTCTGAGAACAGAGTAGCAATTGGGGCCGGGCCGCATCTGTGATTGGCTGAGAGACAGCCAAGAGAAGGTGGGTAAATCTGTTCCTGTGAACTTTAGCATTTAGTGTTGGGGGGTCCCCTACATTACAGAAAATATATATTTTTTAAAATAAACTGCAGAGCCCGAGGGATCCTGAGGTGGGGAACGAGGGGGGGGGGGGGCTCCCCTGCACATGTCCTCCAGGAGGATAGGAAACCATAAGGAGGAGAAAGGTAAGGATTTTTGAACACTACACAGTGGGGCCAGCAGTGGGGCAAATTTTAATTTTGGGGGTGAACATGCCCTTTAAAGCTGGAGATACCTGTATCCATTCTGTTTAAATTATGGGGGCAATACTGCTGTGTAGGCCTGTTTGGGATTGCAGTTTCAGGAAACAAGATAAGTTGGGCCAATAGGTTGCCAAATGTGCATTGGTTTTATACTGCTTTTTGGACTCCTGTATGTATATATGGAAGGCAGATATTTTAACCTTTTTGTTAAATAATCTGAGCCCTTATCAGTGCTTTTGATTGAGTATATGTTACGGATTTTATATACTGTACTTATCAAGTGTCCCAGGAAATAGTGGTTTGCTTTATAAATAGGGTGTGCCACCTTTCCAGTGGATTGAGTGTGTTTTTGACACAAGTCCAACATCTAATTGCATCGATGCAGTGTGCTTTAAAGGAATTTGCTTGAAAACATTTAAAGTCTAAATTTTCATCTTGTTCCTGCTACAATGATTTATTCTGTAAACCTTCCAAGCAAATAGCTTGGGTAATGTATCCCTGATAGCGGGCAAATATGGAAATGCATTTCAGAAATAATTATTCCAGTTTGGTTGAGCTGTTTATGAACCAAGATAAGCATCAAAGTACATTTGGTGATCCTGACTTCTTATTACATTGCACAAAACACTGTTATGGGATACAGTGTTAAGTTAAACAAACTTAAAGCCGAGCTGAGGATAAGAATGTTTGATATTGAAATATAAACATAATGTCATCACTGGTACAAAACAAACTTGAAAATGTCATCCTCTACATCTCCTGACTCATGGCTTTAATGAGCGAGATGGAAACCAGGTCTTATATCCATGATATACATTATGTGTTCATGAGACTGACTGTAGTGTTGGGGAAGGAAGATGTTAAGAGTTCTTAAGTGCAACTATAATGTCTGTCTAACAGTTACATAGTATTGGATGTTGTATTAAGACATTCATCCATCTAGTCCAACCTTTATACATTATCCATAATGTCTGTATAACAGTTACATAGTAACATAGTATTGGAGGTTGTATGAAGACATACGCCCATCTAGTCCAACCTTTATACATTATCCATAATACTAGTTGAACAGTTACAAAGTAACATAATATTGGAAGGTGAATACAGATATGCATTCAACTAGTCCAACTTTTTTAGCCTACTCATAATGCCTGTCTATTATGGCAGCTCACCACTAGTGCATGTGGCCACCCAGAAAGGTAAGATTAGTATATCCTTCGGATAAAGACTTTCTAATTTCAAAATGTTTTGGAGGGAAATTTGGACATAGTTTCTCTTTAAGCTTTCCTCTTGGACAAAGCAGCATCTGGCATATACAGAATCATATGTGTTACCGTACATTTGATTTTTGAGTACTGTAGTAGAAAATAGGCAATTTATTAAATATCACTAAAACACAAAGTAGGGTAAATTCTAAAAGATTAATGGTGACTAGGGATGGACCAAAACTCAAACCCAAGTTCGAGGCAAATTTTATGAGTTCATATGAACTCTGGCTTTATAGAACCCTCTGAACTCTCTTAAAACTCTCTGAACTACGAACTTTCGGTTTTTCTGAACGCAGACATATTTTTGATAGATATCAATAACCCTTGACTTAAGTGCTCCATAGCCTTAGAATGCAGCTTTCAGTACATTCGAAGGTTAGCGAACGCTACATTTGAGGATTATCGATGAATTTGAGGGTTAGTAAATGTTACATTTGAGGGTTATTGGTGAATTTGAAGGTTACTGAATGCCGTATACGAGGGTTAGTGAATGGTGATAACCCTCGAATGTAGCGTTGACTAACCCTCGAATTGGGCCATAACCCTCAAATGCGGCTTCAAAATTCAATGCAGAAGCCCGATTATGAGAAAAGTTACAGGATTATTCAATAAAAGTTCTTATCATTTAAAATGGTGCTAATTTTGCCCCAACCAATCAAATGTTAGCTTTCAAATGTTAAATAATCTCTGATTGGTTGGGGCAAAATTAGCACTATTTTAAAGATAAGAACTTTTATTGAATCTCCCTGTTAGTGTTTAAACAAGTTTAAACATGTACATAAATGTTCCCCAGACCATTTCCAATGACAATCAGTGCCAATAATATCAATACGAAGCATTTCATTTCTGATAGCATGTTTTGGCCAATGACGCTACCTGCATTGCCATAAAAAAATGTTGTTTAATTTAGGGTTGGGAAACTAAAATAACTTAGATTAATAAAAAGCCACATTCTCTGAATCCACATAGTGGCTTGAATAGGGTAGTTGATATAAATCTATTTATATATTGCCCCCCTCCCTGCTATTTTAAACTTTTATCTGCAGCAAGGGGTGTATCTGTGGTAGGAAAGGTAAGAATCTGGACCCTTATCCCGTGGTAAATATGTCTCTGGTAGTTGGCTTTACATTTTGAGCCTACATTATCCTCATCCTAACACTATATATTCACAAACAAGCAAAAGACACAAAATAATGAACAGTGCAGCCTCATATGTCGTTGTTGAAATCTAATCAACCTATGGAAGGTTCATATTCAGAAGATGGAATTCAATACCTGAAGTAAAACAAGCCGTTATACAGAAAGACTAATTGTTGTGTACTAAACAATCCTTCTAGGAAAACTGCTGCTCACCGGCTGATGTATTCCTGCAATTTTCCTGCTCAGAACACATTTTGTTTGTATGCTTCCTCCCCTCCCTAAATAAGACCACCACAACTGCAATGACTGATGCATGCTAACATTGTCCTTTTTTCAATATGGTCTTGACAAAAGCTTTCACCAATGCCATTATCCCTTGGAAAATTGAAGGCCAAGTGTTGAATAATAACAAAGTGAAACATTAGGAAACTTAACTTTCCCTGCCATTGCTTAAATTACTTGTACTCTGGGCTACAGTAACATAACCCTTATCCTGGCAAAAGACATTTAGTGATGGATAAAAGAGGTTTTGAAAAGCATGTATGAAAGAAATGAGAGTACTTGTTCTAAAATGATTCTGCACATAGTTATTTAACATAACATGGAATAATGTGTCATACAAGGTTTTTACCTCAAGAAAAAAGGTCTGGTTTTCTCCACAGAGCTATTACTTTGGATTAAGGTCAAACAGAGACTTTAAGTGTCAGTGCTCCTTCCTTCACATTAGTGATGGCTTGTATACAAAGGATGATTTGCAGCTGATCCACGAAGAACAGTAAAATACTTTCATTGGGCGCCCAGTACAAGAAATTGGTACAATGAATTTTGTTCTGGATTTAGATGTAATGTTATATACAGTATGTCATTATCTGGCTCATGTGTTTTCCTCTTATTTTCATGGATTATTAATTATATACTGCATATATTCTATTTAGAGATATTCTGTATTCTATTCTGTCATTGTTTAATGAGTTGAGTATTCATTCCCGATTATTATTATGGGTCATGTAGTCACATAGGTCACATAGGCGACTAATGTATAAACTGAGGACTGTTGGCCTTGAAGAAAACATTTGTTCATGGATAGAGAACTGGTTATTGGACCGCAAACAGAGAGTGGTGGTTAATGGAGCTACATCTATGTGGGCTAAAGTTCTAAGCGGAGTGCCTCAGGGTTCTGTACTGGGCCGCTTCTGTTTAATCTGTTTATAAATGACTTAGAGGAGGGGCATTGAGAGCAAGGTCTCTGTGTTTGCTGATGACACTAAACATGCAGAGCTTTGGAAACTTCCAATGATGTGCAAGTGCTGCAAGCAGACCTAGATAGATTTCTAAATGGGCAGTAGAATGGCAATGAGATTCAATATTGATAAATGTAAGGTGATGCGTTTGGATATAAATAATCCCTGTGCCACCTACACCATAAATAACTCTATGTTAAGTGCATCTGTAATGGAAAAAGATTGGGGGGTTCTGGTAGATAACAGACTTAGCTATAGCAAACAATGCCAGGTAGCAATGGCTAGAGCTAGCAAGATATTGTCTTGTATAAAAAGGGGAATAGATTCAAGAGAGAAAAATATTATTCTCCCTCTTTACAAGGCACTGGTAAGGCCTCATTTGGAATATGCGGTGCAGTTTTGGAATCCCATATACAAAAGGGACATCTTGGAAATTGAGGCAGTTCAGAGAAGGGCAACTAAATTAATAAGGGGAATGGAGGGGCTTGAATATGCAGGCAGATTAGACAAGTTAGGGCTGTTTACATTGGAGAAGCGGCGGTTGCGTGGGGACATGATAACCTTATACAAATATATTAATGGCCCATACAGTGAACTCTCTGGTGCATTGTTCACTAATAGGTCATATCAGAGGACTCGTGGACATCCTTTAAGGTTGGAAGAAAAAAGTTTCATCTTCAATTAGGAGATTTCTTTACAGTGAGAACGGTGAAACTGTGGAACTGTCTCCCAGCAGAGGTGGTAATGGCAAGTTCATTGAATAACTTTAAAAAAGGCCTGGATAAGTTTCTAAAACTAAAAAATATTGAGAATTACTGGTATTAATGCATATAGATCTGGTTGATCCAGGATACTTTTCCGATTGCCGTTTGGAGTCAGGAAGGAATTTTTTCCCCCTTTTTAGCTGGGGTTTTTTGCCTTCCTCTGGATCAACTGTTAGGTAGGGTTAAAAAAAAAAAAAAAAAAAAAAGGGAATAGGTTGGACTTGATGGACGAATGTCTTTATTCAACCTTAATTACTATGTTACTATGTTACTATGTGTTTGTCCAGCTTTAGCCCAAAATGGCCATGCCAATAATATGGAATATGTCCTTGCCGTTAAAGGAGAACCAAACTTACATTTTTTAATGCTAACATGAAAGTTTTTCTTCCTAGAGCAAATATACATTGGAAGATTCTTCTCTAGTAAGTTGCATGTAGTATATCTAAGTAATAGATTCTGTAACTAAAGGTTCATTCACATGTGCGATCGTGGGTGCCGACACACAACGCACGATGTGTATGAACGTCCGTTTCGGGCGATAATTTCGCCATGTATGTGCACTGAAACAGCCGATTGTTGAAAGATCTGCCCAATAAAGTGCCTATACCTGGCACAATTATCGGCTGAATAGGTCGTTCATACACATCGTGCGTTGCGGGTCGGCACCCGTGATCGCACTTGTGTATGAAACTTTACATTGCAGTTTATTTACCATTCAGAGTGAGTTACTGGAAAATCAACTGCAGGGTAACAAGCAGATTTCAAAGTCTTATCAGGGACTTCCATATTGGTGTGGAGACATCTCTATGACATCTCTATGACATTTTATTATTAATCTGTGCCTAGTTAAAGATAAAGCTTCTAACTGTACCTGGATTCTCTCCTTATGCAGTGTTGGGACACATAGTATCTCTGTTAGGCTAGGGGTAAGAGCTCTAATTTTAGATAGACAGAGGGGTTCAATTCCTCAGACTTACTTTTCATTTTTACTGAAATGTTAATATTCTATTTCTTACATCCATGCTATCTAAGAAATACATTGTAAATATTAATTTTCTTTTTTTGTATGAAAATAAAGGATTATATCATTGCTAGAAGAGGAGTATTGAATCTGTTTGAAAACAGAAAAAAAATTAAATCCCTGTTTTATGTCATGGAGAGGGAAAGGCTGCAACTTCCTTGGTTTGATCTGTTGAGCACTACAGAGTATGTGCATGCATGGCAACACTTAGCTGGGGGTTTACCCAGCCAAGGTGGATTATGGGAGCCGACCCCTATTTCCCACAGGTTAATTTCATAAATCACCCAGCAGCAATGGCATAGGGAGAGGTGAGACACAGCTTGTTGTATATTTGTAAACATGTCTTTTTGGACAATGTTGTCTGGAGATTTTAGTTCTCCTTTAAATCTTTTTGACTCTAGATGTTGCTGAAACACTTATCATTGTTATGTATGTAAATAATCACCATGTTTGACCTGAAATATAGACCAGAAACTATTAATTAAATAAATGTATTACTTGCTTTTATTATTCCTAACCAACAAACACTAGTTTAAATTAGAAAAAACTCAGCAGAGCAACGCTTGCATGTTCATTCTTACATCCCTCTTTTCTTATTTATAACATTTGTCCTTTAGGTTTCACATATATACCATAGCATTTATCCAGTGATCATACAAACAAAAAATAGGTCTAGAATATAATAATTAACCACTGGGCCGCTTCTAGTCATTTTGGTGCTCTAGCCTGATCAGATCACAATCCCATTGTGCTTAAAAGCGCAGTAGTGTGGCCTAACCATCCAAGAGTATTGGAGTAAACACTTTCAGTGCCAGCACTTTCCAAGAGTATTGCCATTACCATTTTCACTGCCAGCAGAGTATTGCCATTAACCCTTCAGTGCCAGCATTTTCCCAGATGCACAGCACAACTGTGGACACATTATCCATGAGTGAAGTACATTGAGCATGCCTAAGGGCTAGTACACATAGGATAATTCAAATTTACCACACACTACCATTTGTAGCCTTTAAATATTTTCTGTAGAAAAATTAAGGAACTGAAAAAAGGTCTGAAACATGTTGTGCTGACTAGCTAATAAAAACTTTTTGTGTTGTTCTAAGTCCAACCTGTAGTCTTGCACTTCAGTCTCTATTGTTCTATAATATTGGGGTAGAGTACACAGAGACTACAGGTGGTGGCCGATCTACACCTGGACGTGTGGAGATATTTTTAATAAAGGAACTGATGCCCCATTCTTAAGGTTTCTACACATGCAATAAATTGCTGATAATATCACGTGTGTAGCAGTCAATATTACTAAGGATGGACATACTATCTTGGGTTGGTTTTTCTAGCGGGTTCATGGCCAAACTCAATGGGAGTCTATAGTGTTTTAAAGATTCTTTAAATCACCCCTGTTTTGGAATTTTTCTCCATTCTTGAAATTGATGGAGATGTTCACTCCTCTTGTGAATTAGCTGTCGTCTTTGCACAATTTATGCATCTCACTGTCCTCCAAAGAATGACATTTCTCTTCCAGGTGGAAAATTGCTGCTAAGACTTGTATTGGGCCATCCTCTTTTTAATATTGTGGTTACCCTGACTGGGCTTTTCTAAAAGGAAATATCAAGTCAAGCAGAAATAGTAGATTGAAAAATAGTGCATGCACCAATGAAGTCATCCCATATGTGTCTGGACTGTTTGAGAAGATATAAAGGATAAAACATTGCATCCCTTTATTTTTTAAGGACAACACTGCTGCTTGAAACCCTTCCATTAAAAGTATCCAGGATGAGGACCCAAACTGCTAGATCCTCGGCCCTGGGTTTAACTTCAATCGCTTGTAATTTAAAGGGGTGAGAGTGGGTTAGATTCAAACTGTATTGTCATCCTTTAATTCAGGACAAAAAAAATGTTCATCCAAAAGACAGAACAACCAGCCAGGTGACGGAGTACATGGATTTTTTACATTTAAGGCTGGGTAAACACCAGCCAATATTTTGGCCGATCGACCGATTCCCGGCACTTTCGGTCGATCGGCCGGAAATATTGGCTGTGTGGGCCGGGTGGGCGGCCATGACTGGCATCGATTGTTCGTTCAGCCGATCGATCGATCACTCGCATATTCGGCCACAGACAAATTTGCCGCGACCAACGGACATTTGTCGCGGCCGAGCAATCGTCGGGACAAAAAGTCCCTCCATGTGCACCCAGCCTAAGAGACAAAACAATATCAACAAAAAAGGGTCAGCAGTATTGTTCAACATAAAGGTCATCCTTTTGAGGTTCTAAGCATTTGACCATAACCTGTCCACTTCAGAAAGTCCAGCTATGCAAATAAGCTGCAAGGAAAGAATGCCCTGCTTTTCTAATTGCCCATCTACCTTTGGATTTGCCTGAAGAAATAATCATGGTCTGCCAGAAGATGTCTTCAGGTATGTGACCCTTTAACAGCACTAGTTGGGAAACTAGTAATCTGCTTAGAGCCTAGAGCCTTTGTGAGCTCTTTCAAAGGCTACCCTTCATGTCACCAAAGAATCAAGTATTTTAGGAGAGTTTAGGTTAGAGCTCCCTTACCCATTTGACAAATAAAATGAGAGGCTTTTGGGTAATTGCAATGTTCCCATAGTAGCCCTTGAGCAAATGTTATACCTTCCATGACGCTTTAAACAGCATTGCCTGACCTAATTGCAGATTCAGAGTGCAACCTTTCACTATGCAAAGAAAAGTATAGGAAATTAACAATGCCTTATCCTTCCAAATTGGCCATCGGTCGGCCAATGCGCCATACACTGGTCGATGGTAACGTCTCTCTTTACTTTAAAGTAAATGGACGTTTGGCGGCATCATGGTCAGTTGGATTCGGCCCCTACAAATTAGCGATATTAGGTAAATCCCGTCGTGGACCGATGGGGTTTACCTAATATCGCTAAAGTGTATGGCCTTTAATGTAACTATAAAGTTAACTAAAAAAATGTTTCTTGTGTATGTTTGTGTATGTATTTAATGGAGACTCTGATGTTACCCATGTCACTCTGGTCTTTGAGGAAAAAGCAGGTGTGTTGTATGTATGTATAATTTTATATATAAAGCGTCACAGGCCCGAAGAGCTAACAATCTAAGTGGGAGGGACAACATACAGATACAAGTGGGGGGATGGGTACAAAGTGCTTAAAAGGGCTAACAATCATTTGTTGTGCTGATGGTCATAAAGGTATGATAACAGCCTAGATTTGAAAGTATTAATGGATGTCATAACAAATTATGGTAACCAGAATAATTACCAGATACCCACTAGACTCTGGGAAACCCCAGTCTTTATTGCTTCCTCGCTTTTTTGCTTCCCCTGGCCTTCTTTGATTCTATTCAGGTCTGGGTTACCCCAACCCCTGTGATGGGGGGGTTGCGCGGAGGCGCCTGTGAGTTAAATGTTACACTCTATTTACTTACCTGCTAATTCAGCCTACTGCTGCTTGTGCTGCTTTTTTGCTCCAGGACGCCATAATTAACTGATAATTACCATTCTGGGGACGCCCAGATACACATATATGTATGTATTTTTAGATGTGTATTATGTTCTAACTATTATCTACTATATGTTTTTAAATGTTAAATAAAAGTACAATTTTATTCTCCTTATGTTGGAAGGTTCATTCATAAATACCTTTTGATCTACCTTTACCCCCCTATTTATATGCTAAGCGGATGTGTATTTCCCTAGATATCGCTGTTAGAGTGCCTCTGGGGTTTCCCAGAGTCTAGTGGGTTTCTGGTAAATATTCTGGTTACCATAATTTGTTATGATATATTGTTTAGTATACCCACAGCACCAGCATTACAGGGTTGTTATATTTGATACAGTATTAGATAAATTAGCCTATTAATGGATGTCACCAGGCGAAGGGAGAGAGGGAGAGACTTCCAAAGGTAGGGAGCAGCAGGAGGAAATGGTTTAAGGCAGGAGGCAGCAGTGTTAGTTGGGGGTCTGTGGAGAAGATTTCCTTGCGAGGAACGAAGAGCACGGTCTGGAACATAAGGGACCAAGAGAGAAGATAAGTAGGGAGGTGCGGTAGAGTGAAGGGATTTAAGGGGTAAAAGAAGGGTATTGAATATGATTCTTTGTTTGATGGGAAGCCACCCTATGGCTTCCCATCAAACAAGTGAGGTGATCCAAGCTGCCGAGTTTAAGATTGTTGAATCCAGTATAAAGGGTTAATCAGTATTGTAAAGAGTTAACCAAAGCTTGTTATGTATGCACAACTGTCTTGCTTACTCACAAAGTAGTAGAAGTTATTTTGGAAAATGAAGTTCATCAGTAACATAAGTTGTGACCATTCATGGAACTTTTAGAGTGTAACTAAAGCCACCAGAGATGTATATAACTGGTCAGGATTCACACACTGTGAGAGTGGGAGTGGGTGGTAGGAGTTGGAGGTTGACGTTAGTAGGAGGAGGAGGTAAGCAGACATACACATACACTCTTTACACACACACACACACACACACACACACAACTTAAGACTAATTATGCTTAAAGTATATAGTTATAATTTGTAGACTGTCTCTAATATACTTGACTGGCTTTTTACTTACTGCATAATTTGTAACTACTCCATACAATAAATCCTTATTTGATATATCACCTTGGTGAGTGTTATTATTAACCATAAGATAACTTACACGGAACTAAAGAAGTAAAATACACATACGTTTATATTAGAGATCTGTAGAGCTTCCCTGTATATGTACATAAGTATCACTTATCAGATCAATAAATATTAAATGTAATTTTTTACATTGGCGCACAACAGCCTGTTATATAGACACCTTGGACACTAGGCATTACACAAACATATACCCACTCTGTCAGCTTCAAGAGGGGGAGCAGGATGTGTTCTGTGATTGAAGCCTCCAGAGGTCTGTATGAGTTAAAGAACCTAGAATCATTGGTGTAAGTATCGCGATATCAAATCAGTGGGCGCAGAGGTAATATTCTGCTTTCCGGATTTCATTTGGATTTTAGTCGATCTTTGGATTGGTAAAGTATGGAGTTTATTAATAGTCTTGCAAGTGAAAGTAATTTAACGTTTATTCTTCCATTAGATGGTAATGTGTCTAAATCATGGAAGGAAATGTATAGTAAATGTACATTAGAAAATGGAAAGATTGATAAAAAGAACTCATTTTCAAAGTTGAAAAAGAAAATTAACAATGTTATGTTAATGGTTAAAGTGTTTAATGAGTTGATGAGTTTAGATAAAATTGACAGTTATAAGGAGATTAACTGTGATTGTGAGAAAGTTGAGGAAAATACTAGAAGTTCCAATAGTGTTGAAGAGCATATAGAAAAGGACAGTCTTAGACTCACAGAGATTGAATTGGGTCTTCAACAGCAGGAAGCTACGCAGGTTTCTGTTATTACTAAAGAACAGAAACACTCCCATTTAATTCCAGACATTAGAGATGAAGAAATAGAATATGAGACAGCAATGTTACAGTTAGAGGTAAATGAACAGTTACTTAAAATTGCTAAAAGTATTCCTGTATTGGATGAAAAGAAAGATGCTATATGTAACATTGATATATTTGAAGCCCACACTGATCGGTATAATTTGAATGAAAACCAGAAAAATGAAGTATTTAAATTTTGGTTACCAAGTCATATGAGCCAAAGATTAACATCTCCAGTCAGTGTTCCATACATAGACATACATGGGAACCAGATATATGGCAATAGCATTGATAGGCTAAGACAGTTATTTCCTTTAATAAGTGTTGAAGAATTTCCTACAATAGAGGTAATCACTAATCTTTCTACCTCCATTGATGAATGTCCATTTACATTCATGTCTCGATATAAACTAGCATATAGATTTGTTATGGGAAGTGAGGATGAAGTTTCTAAAAGGATGGTGCAAGGGTTTGTAAAGAAGTTTACCTTTTTAGATCCTGGATATTTGATATATGTTTGTGAATCATCTGAAACTCTAGAGAGAGCAGCAGATTTGGTTGACAAGTATAAACGCCAAATACTAGCATCACAAAAAACAGAGTCCCATAATAAAGAGATAGGAAGTCTATCTAGAGATAAAGGACATCAGGAAGAATTATCAAAGGTTAAGCCTCATACATTTTCGCAATGTTTCTTTTGTTTCAAATGGGGACATCATTTAAGAAAATGTTATAAATTAAGGAAACTAAAACAGAAGTTTTGTTGTACAGAGGAAGGTGTAAAAATAGACAGAGAGGCTCAGATTTCTAAAATTTCCAAAGTTGTGGATTCCAACACAGAGAAAGACAACTGGTTTAAATCTGTAGTGACTAGGAAAAGAGAATTCCAGAGACAGAGGTCTAATATTGAAAAAAGGACTTACTCCTTGTTAAGGAAAGCAATGTTACTACAAGCTTAGTAATAAAGTTATTTGGTGTTGTGTTCATTAAAGGCTTATAAAATATTGTTTATTGACAAATGTTATGGCATAGGATAGATTGTTAATACATGGAAATATGTAATTTTGATATTTAATATATTTTATATATTAGTTTATACAATTTACATGGCAGGATATGTGATATCAAGAAAATGTGCATATGTATAAACATAGACACTTGGAGGGGGAGATAGATATTTATGGTTATTAATAATAGGTTATTTAAGTTGTAGGACATGTGCAAGAATTATGTCCTTTGATAAAGCAGCTAAGATTTTTATAGGCATTTGTTTTGAAGATGCAATGTTTTCCTTCACTAGTGTTGAGGTCAGATTTGATATATTAAAAGTGGATAGATTTGATTTTTCAGATATATGTTATGCATTATATAAGGTTATGTTTGATGCAGTTATCATATGTGCTATAGATTGGTAGGTTATCAAACAATAGTAAATTACATTAATCCTATTTGTACTATTGACAAAATCTAGAATGGCTATTTAAATGGAATATCTTTGCCATAGAATTAAATATATAAAAAGTAGTTTATATGCTTAAATTATGATTAACTAGATCTAATGTGATCTGATAAATCTTGTTATTGCTTACAAATCAGTATACATTTTTTTACTTTCCATGTATTTCCTGATCTATATTAAAATTAATACATGTATATATAGTTTTGTTAGCCTTTAGTGAATAAAGTAGATACAAAGTGTAAATTAATCTCTGTAGAGAAACTTGTAAGGAAATACATGGCTAGTCAGTGTTTTTATAAATAGACAATTGAGAATTGAGATAGAAACAGAAGGTTCAAAGGTCTAACGTGTTTGGTGCTACATGGGAGGGGGAATATTCTTTTAAAGTATTTTTACTATGCGATATTTGAATTAAGTTATTTTTGTTGAAGTTGCTTTAATATATATTCTTATTTTAAGGAGATTTTGTTTCTTTAGGTGAAAGAAAAGCAAGATGCATAAAATAAGTATATGGGTCTACTATTGTAGCAGCAGAGTTAAATTAATGAGGTAAAGTATTGCATGTGAAATTATAGATGCATGGGTTATTATCAGCCTGTTTAGAAGTAATTGTAATAGGTATAATTAATAACATTAACCTAAGATAGTCATGACACATGATTGACAAGGGCATGTGTGCATGGAAAGGTATTGGATGTGTTCTAACATAGGATCCAAGTTTGTCCTCTACTTGTTATTATAACAATTATAATGTTGTTTGACTAAATATGATCTGAAGGTGCACATTATTCCAGACACTGCGCAGAATACTGAATTGGTAATTTTTCCAAATTTATATTATTTGGATTATATATTTTTAAAGGAGTACTCCGAGTCAATATTCATTTGGGAAACCCTGACATTTGTGTTTTGAGATTTATCGGATAATCTGGCCAATTATGCGATAAAATGTTTTGAGATTGTCAAGGAGGTACTGTAAGATGTATATGAGGAAATACATATTTTTACAACGTTCATGGATCCAATATTTTTATATTTTTTTGTACATATATATTTTGGTAGATGTACATTTCATTGAGTGTACAGTAGCATAATGTTATTGATCTATAGACAGCAGCTGTTCCTCAAGTTATGTGGACTAAGAACTCGAACATGAAGCTATTTTAGACAATGGTTTGTATTTCACAAGCAGTGAATACATGGATTTGTTCTCCAGGAGAGATGAACAGGACAGCAAGTTGTCTGTGAACTATTTCAAACTTAAATTCTGAGTTCTGAAGAAGTTGTGGAGTTATAACATTATTATTAACTACTACTAGGCTGAGTTATTGTCCTAGTTTAATACTAAGAGTTGAGTTTTAAACTGAGTTTAAAGAAATTAAATTTAAGACCCTGAATACAGATATTGGAAAAGTTTGACTTTGAAAAAGTAAGAAGAGAACAAAGCAATAGATTTAGAATAAATCAAATTGGTGTTATTCAGTTTCTTTTATACATTAAATCACACAGAAGAGTATTGTAGTAGTGTATCTGAAGATGGAAACATGCAGTAGAATTTTGCAAGTATTCGTCAATTAGATTAACCCCGGAACAGATCATGATATTTTATATGAAAAGGGCAACCTTTTGGATAATAGAATTATTAGATGATACATGATAAAATATTACCCTAATTTATACAGTTAAATGGAACAAGAAAATATATTGTGGTATACAAATCTTGATTTGATTTGATGCACTTGTATCAGAGTTTTATAATATTGTCAACTAAATTTCATAAGAAAGTTTTAAATAATATCACAAGGTTGGTTATAAGGGATATTACTTTTAATAATAAGAGTTACAATGATTCAGTATAACTGAATTATCAGTTACAGAAATGTGTTTACAGGTGCTTATGAATTATTATGAACTTAAAAGTTTTAACAGTAATAACAGTATACAAGGATAAATTAATGTGTTAAGTATAATACATACCATAATAATGGAATTGTAACACTAGCTGTGTAAACAAACTCTATTATTGGCCAAAGGTGTACATCACAGGGATGGGGTACCGTAAATGAGTAAGAGTTTAAATTGGTTGGTTAAAAACAATTGTGGGCATAAATTAATCCAGAATAAAAAGTAATATTTATATGAATCAGATTTATAGGTAATAAAAGGATAATTAAAACTTGGTTATAAACTAAATCAAAATATTTATATTTGGGTTGTATATCTATTCATCTGTAAAGCTGTAAGGTCAAAACAGTTAAATAACATGGTTAAATCAATGTTTAAATTGGTCATTTTCGATATTTGAAAATTATTAATAAGTGATACTTGTATACCTAGGATTGTCTAAATGTTTAATGTAAACATATGTTAGGAGTTTTAATATTGTAGATGTCAAGTACATGAGTTTGTAGTTATAAAGTTGATGTTGTACCTGTTTCCTAAAGTTAAAAGTATCCACTATTTGTTTTTTCTCTATAGTCTTGAAACCAATTATAAATTGATATTTTTCAATATTTATAATGTGACATATGTGATTTGATTCCAATTTTCACAAATTACTATTTGGTTACACTCTAAATAATTATTTAAAATTTGTCTAGGAAACGATATTAATTTTTATAATGATATGGTAATATAGTGATGGGTTTATATATTATAACACTGATTTCAGTGTAGTTTAGAGTTAGTGGACGTCGGGTCAAGATCTATCTACATCAGGATTGACAAAGTGACAACGCCAAGAGTCGGAGAAGCATAATAAAGCTATAACAGAGACTAACAGAATAAGTTCATGCCAAGGAGTAGCTAAGACCAGCTGATGATATTCCTACATGGAAAAAAAGTTTTTTTCGAACTGTAATGACTGCTTACAAGTTATAAGTTGGTTTGTGGATTTTGTTTTATTCCAGTTCAACTTCGGAGGATTATGTGACTGAGGCTTGGTAAAAAGCAAACACACAATCCAGGGCTATAATGTACATGAACTATTACCGCTCAAAGATGTATTATAGAGGTCCGGCCTGTCTGGGTACAGACTGCAAAAAGTCTGGGCCTTAAAAGGGCACCAGTGATATACTGTACTATTACTGATTCCGTTTCTCTAAATTTCTTATGAGTAAAATTGTGGAAGACGACATCCATTTCTACAGGATAAAAAGAGTTCTCTGGCAACCATATACAGAGAAAAATTTGAGTGTTATCCTGTTCGTAATCTTGGACAGTTTTTAAGATTACAAGCCATACATAAAGACGAAAGACTCCCATGATGATGGATATTGTAAAAAGACTAAATTTCCATCAATAATTGGAAAAAGACTGAAAAGAAGAACTAAGCTGTGAATGGAACTTGAAAGAAGGTGTTGAGAGATCCAGTTCCACTTTAGTTAGTTTAGTTCCTTATACTATCACTTTTTACCATTACATTGCATAAGAATGATAATACTACTTATATGGACAATGTTTAAACTTTCTAAAGACTGTTTAAGAAGATCTATGGACTTTCCTGATGGAACTTTCATTATAACTATGGTTCCAGTATCGTTGTTTGCAAAACAGTGTGCAGAGGGGGACTTGTTGAATCCAGTATAAAGGGTTAATCAGTATTGTAAAGAGTTAACCAAAGTTGTTATGTATGCACAACTGTCTTGCTTACTCACAAAGTAGTAGAATTATTTTGGAAAATGAAGTCATCAGTAACATAAGTTGTGACCATTCATGGAACTTTTAGAGTGTAACTAAAGCCACCAGAGTATATAACTGGTCAGGATTCACACACTGTGAGAGTGGAGTGGTGGTGGTAGGAGTTGGAGGTTGACGTTAGTAGGAGGAGGAGGTAAGCAGACATACACATACATCCTACACACCACACACACACACACACACACACAACTTAAGACTAATTATGCTTAAAGTATATAGTTATAATTTGTAGACTGTCTCTAATATACTTGAAGGCTTTTTACTTACTGCATAATTTGAACTACTCCATACAATAAATCCTTATTTGATATATCACCTTGGTGAGTGTTATTATTAACCATAAGATAACTTACAGGAACTAAAGAAGTAAAATACACATACGTTTATATTAGAGATCTGTAGAGCTTCCCTGTATATGTACATAAGTATCACTTATCAGATCAATAATGTATTAAATGTATTTTTTTACAAAGATAAACTGGAGAGGAGAGGGATGAGAGGCCGGAGTCCGAGTAATAAAATGTTACAAAAGTAATTAAGACGGAGATTATAAGGGCATGGATGAGCATTTTAGTAGTGGAGAAAGAGAGAAAAGGGCAGATCTTGGCAATATTGCGAAGGAGAAAACGATTGCTGGTTGTGATTGCTGGTTTAGTTAGAACACCTCCCGTGTCCACATCCACCTGCGGCGCACCTCTCCACCCGTGCAAACACCCCCCTAATGGGTTTCCCGAAACCACCTTCTGGGTGTTGGTAGAAGACTTCACATGGGTGTTGTCTAGAAGACGTCACATTTTACATCTCCCCCATAAACCAGCCATCAATTTTTTTAAAAAAAAGAAACATCTTGTTGCTAATCAGGAACATTTAATTAAGGGGAACTGTGGTCTCAAACAAGTTATTTTTTAAATGAAAGGCTAGTTTCCTACCTTAAAACGAGCCATCAACCACCTCTCTACGTGGCACAGCCCAAAATATGAGAGAAATCACTGATCAGAAAGTTATGGGTGGGAGGTTCTGAATTGCAGTCAGAAATACTATTCCTCCTCTAATCTGCGGTTGGCACATGCTCAGTGCATGACTGAAGGGTAGGAGGAGGGTTGGGAGACACCACTGCTTTTTTAATGCCTCCCACTTTGCTGTGTTGAGGTCAGATTTGATATATTAAAAGTGGATAGATTTGATTTTTTCTAAGTTTTCAGATATACGTTATGCATTATATAAGGTTATGTTTGATGCAGTCATCATATGTGCTATAGATTGGTAGGTTATCAAACAATAGTAAATTACATTAATCCTATTTGTACTATTGACAAGATCTAGAATGACTATTTAAATGGAATATCTTTGCCATAGAATTAAATATATAAAAAGTAGTTTATATGCTTAAATTATGATTAACTAGATCTAATGTGATCTGATAAATCATGTTATTGCTTACAAATCAGTATACATTTATTTTACTTTCCATGTATTTCCTGATCTATATTAAAATGAATACATGTATATATAGTTTTGTTAGCCTTTAGTGAATAAAGTAGATACAAAGTGTAAATTAATCTCTGTAGAGAAACTTGTAAGGAAATGCATAGCTAGTCAGTGTTTTTATAAATAGACAATTGGGATGGAAACAGATGACATAGTAAATATTAAGGTTCAAAGGTCTAACGTGTTTGGTGCTACATGGGAGGGGGAATATTCTTTTAAAGTATTTTTACTATGTGATATTTGAATTAAGTTATTTTTGTTGAAGTTGCTGTAATATATATTCTTATTTTAAGGAGATTTTGTTTCTTTAGGTGAAAGAAAAGCAAGATGCATAAAATAAGTATATGGGTCTACTATTTGTAGCAGAGTTAAATTAATGAGTAAAAGTATTGCATGTGAAATTATAGATGCATGGGTTTAATATCAGCCTGTTTAGAAGTAATTGTAATAGGTATAATTAATAACATTAACCTAAGATAGTCATGACACATGATTGACAAGGGCATGTGTGCATGGAAAGGATATGGATGTGTTCTAACATAGGATACAAGTTTGTCCTCTACTTGTTATTATTAACAATTATAATTGTTGTTTGACTAAATATGATCTGAAGGTGCACATTATTCCAGACACTGCGCAGATATACTGAATTGGTAATTTTTCCAAATGTATAAGTTATTTTGGATTATATATTTTTAAAGGAGTACTCCGAGTCAATATTCATCTTGGGAAACCCTGACAATTTTGTGTTTTGAGATTTATCGGATAATCTGGCCAATTATGCGATAAAATGTTTTGAGATTGTCAAGGAGGTACTGTAAGATGTATATGATGGAAATACATATTTTTACAACGTTCATGGATCCAATATTTTTTATATTTTTTGTACATATATATTTTTGGTAAGAATGTACATTTCATTGAGTGTCACAGTAGCATAATGTTATTGATCTATAGACAGCAGCTGTTACTCAAAGTTATGTGGACTAAGAACTCGAACATGAAGCTATTTTAGACAATGGTTTGTATTTCACAAGCAGTGAATACATGGATTTGTTCTCCAGGAGAGATGAACAGGACAGCAAGTTGTCTGTGAACTATTTCAAACTTAAATTCTGAGTTCTAAAGAAGTTGTGGAGTTATAACATTATTAGTAACTACTACTAGGCTGAGTTATTGTCCTAGTTTAATACTAAGAGTTGAGTTTTAAACTGAGTTTAAAGAAATTAAATTTAAGACCCTGAATACAGATATTGGAAAAGTTTGACTTTTGAAAAAGTAAGAAGAGAACAAAGCAATAGATTTAGAATAAATCAAATTGGTGTTATTCAGTTTCTTTTACAGTAAATCACACAGAAGAGTATTGTAGTAGTGTATCTTGAAGATGGAAACATGCAGTAGAATTTTGCAAGTATTCGTCAATTTAGATTAACCCAGGAACAGATCATGATATTATTATATGAAAAGGGCAACCTTTTGGATAATAGAATTATTAGATGATAACATGATAAAATATTACCCTAATTTATACAGTTAAATGGAACAAGATAAATATATTGTGTATACAAAATCTTGATTTGATTTGATGCACTTGTATCAGAGTTTTATAATATTGTCAACTAAATTTCATAAGAAGTTTAAATAATATCACAAGGTTGGTATATAGGGATATTACTTTTAATAATAGAGTTACAATGATCGTATAACTGAATTATCAGTTACAGAAATGTGTTTACAGGTGCTTATGAATTATTATGAACTTAAAAGTTTTTAACAGTATATAACAGTATACAAGGATAAATTAAGTGTTAAGTATAATACATACCATAATATATGGAATTGTAACACTAGCTGTGTAAACAAACTCTATTATTGGCCAAAGGTGTACATCACAGGGAGGGGGTACCAGTAAAATGAGTAAAGTTTAAATTGGTTGGTTAAAAACAATTGTGGGCATAATTAATCCAGAATAAAAAGTAAACTTTTATATGAATCAGATTTATAGGTAATAAAGGATAATTTAAACTTGGTTATAAACTAAATCAAAATATTTATATTTTGGGTTGTATATCTATTCATCTGTAAAGCTGTAAGGTCAAAACAGTTAAATAACATGGTTAAATCAATGTTTAAATTGGTCATTTTCGATATTTGAAAATTATTAATAAGTGATACTTGTATACCTAGGTATTGTCTAAATGTTTAATGTAAACATATGTTAGGAGTTTTTAATATGTTAGATGTAAGTACATGAGTTTGTAGTTATAAAGTTGACTGTTGTACCGTTCTCCTAAAGTTTAAAGTATCCACTATTTGTTTTTTTCTCATAGTTCTTGAAACCATATTATAAATTGATATTTTTCAATATTTATAATGTGACATATGTGATTTGATTCCAATTTTCACAAATTACTATTTGGTTTACACTCTAAATAATTATATTTTAAATTGTCTAGGAAACGATATTAATTTTTATAATGATATGGTAATATAGTGATGGGTTTATATATTATAACACTGATTCAGTGTAGGTTAGAGTTAGTGGACGTCGGGTCAAGATATCTACATCAGGATTGACAAAGTGACAACGCCAAGAGTCGGAGAAGCAATAAAGCTATACAGAGACTATAACAGAATAAGTTCATGCCAAGGAGTAGCTAAGACCAGCTGATGATATTGCCTACATGGAAAAAAAAGTTTTTTTCGAACTGTAATGACTGCTTACAAGTTATAAGTTGGTTTGTGGATTTTGTTTATTTCCAGTTCAACTTCGGAGGATTATGTGACTGAGGCTTGGTAAAAAGCAAACCACAAATCCAGGGCTATAAATGTACATGAACTATTTACCTGCTCAAAGATGTATTATAGAGGTCCGGCCTGTCTGGGGGACAGACTGCAAAAAGTCTGGGGCCTTAAAAGGGCACCAGTGATACCTGTACTATTACTGATTCCTGTTTCTCTAAAATTTCTTATGAGTAAAATTGTGGAAGACGACATCCATTTCTACAGGATAAAAAGAGTTCTCTGGCAACCATATACAGAGTAAAAATTTGAGGTGTATCCTGTTCGTAATCTTGGACAGTTTTTAAGATTACAAGCCATACATAAAGACGAAAGACCCATGATGATGGATATTGTAAAAAGACTAAATTTCAATCAAATAATTGGAAAAAGACTGAAAAGAAGAACTAAGCTGTGAATGGAACTTGAAAGAAGGTGTTGAGAGATCCGTTCCACTTTAGTTAGTTTAGTTTCTATATACTATCACTTTTACCATTACATTGCATAAGAATGATATAATACTACTTTATGGACAATGTTTAAACTTTCTAAAGACTGTTTAAAAGATCTATGGACTTTCCTGATGGACTTTCATTATAACTATGTTCCAGATTCGTTGTTTGCAAAACAGGTGGCAGAGGGGGACTTGTTGAATCCAGTATAAAGGGTTAATCAGTATTGTAAAGAGTTAACCAAAGCTTGTTATGTATGCACAACTGTCTTGCTTACTCACAAAGTAGTAGAAGTTATTTTGGAAAATGAAGTTCATCAGTAACATAAGTTGTGACCATTCATGGAACTTTTAGAGTGTAACTAAAGCCACCAGAGATGTATATAACTGGTCAGGATTCACAACTGTGAGAGTGGGAGTGGGTGGTAGGAGTTGGAGGTTGACGTTAGTAGGAGGAGGAGGTAAGCAGAATATCACATACACTCTTACACACACACAACACACACCACACACAACATTAAGACTAATTATGCTTAAAGTATATAGTTATAATTTGTAGACTGTCTCTATATAACTTGACTGGCTTTTTACTTACTGCATAATTTGTAAACTACTCCATACAATAAATCCTTATTTGATATATCACCTTGGTGAGTGTTATTATTAACCATAAGATAACTTACACGGAACTAAGAAGTAAAATACACATACGTTATTTAGAGATTGAGAGCTTCCCTGTATATGTACATAAGTATCACTTATCAGATCAATAATGTATTAAATGTATTTTTTTACAAAGATAAACTGGAGAGGAGAGGGATGAGAGGCCGGGAGTCCGAGTAATAAAATGTTACAAGTAATTAAGACGGTAGATTATAAGGGCATGGATGAGCATTTTAGTAGTGGAGAAAGAGAGAAAAGGGCAGATCTTGGCAATATTGCGAAGGAGAAAACGATTGCTGGTTGTGATTGCTGGTTTAGTTAGAACACCTCCGTGTCCACACTCCACCTGCGGCGCACCTCTCCACCCGTGCAAACACCCCCCTAATGGGTTTCCCGAACCCACCTTCTGGGTGTTGGCTAGAAGACTTCACATGGGTGTTGTCTAGAAGACGTCACATTTTACATTTCTCCTACCCATAAACCAGCCATCAATTTTTTTAAAAAAAAAGAAACTCTTGTTGCTAATCAGGAACATTTAATTAAAGGGGAACTGTGGTCTCCAAACAAGTTTATTTTAAATGAAAGGCTAGTTTCCTACCTTTAAAACGAGCCATCAACCACCTCTCTACGTGCTGCACAGCCCAAAATATGAAGAAATCACTGATCAGAAAGTTATTGGGTGGGAGGTTCTGAATCTGCAGTCAGAAATACTATTTCCTCCTCTAATCTGCGGTTGGCACATGCTCAGTGCATGACTGAAGGGTAGGAGGAGGGTTGGGAGAACACCACTGCTTTTTTTAATGCCTCCCACTTGCTGGCCCTTCCCAATCATGGGCCCTGTGGCCCCTCCCCTTGCAGCCCCCTGTGGCCCCTCCCACTCATGGATTCTGTGGCTCCACACACTTGCGGGTCCTGTGGCCCCTCCCCCACCTGCCACGGGTCCGAGTGGGAGGGGCCCTAGAGCCATGAGTGGGAGGGGGCCACAGAGCCATGAGTGGGAGGGGCCACAGAGCTATCAGTGGGAGGGGCCATGGGAGGCTGCAAGGGGAGGGGCCATGGGGGCCCACGAGGAGGAGGAAACACGGAAGAGGGACTGTCACATGGTTTCAGTGCAGGAAGCAGGAAGTGCAGGGGATCTGGTGATACTGCAACCATATCACACATATAAATGTAAATATCTTTAAAATTTTAAAATAAATAATGAAAGTAAATTGCAAAAATCCTCAGGAAAGCAATTACTGTCAATTTACCTAAAGTCATATTAGGGCCATATTTACCCTTTAAATCAAATATGATTTAAAAATCTTGATTTTTTTTTAACTTTAGCTTTTCTGTGTGTAGCTGGTCCATGTAAGATTTATTGAACAATACGTTTTCTTTTTTACTTTTTAAGTAAACTGACATGCTCTCTAGTTAAAGTAACAGGCACATTGTTTCTGCTATTTCTGTACAGTACATTTCTTTGAAATTTATTTTGTTTCAATAAAGCAGGTGTAGATACTCACAGGATTTTTGTATCCTTTCGGGCTTCAAGTCTACGCCACTTTTAGTGGTAGAAAACAGCTATAGGAACAAATTGTAGACGAGCCGCAGGCAGCAAGTGTGAACTGCAACAATCTTTAATGTGTATAAAGTGACATGTTTCTGAGCCACATGCTCCTTTATCAAGCTTCATCAGCTTCCTTGATGAAGGAGCATGTGGCTCCGAAACATGTTGCTTTATAAACATTAAAGATTGTTTCAGTTCACACTTGCTTCCTGCTGCTCGTCAACAATTTGTTCCTATAGCTAATTACTATTTTGTGCCTGCTACACTATAGCTGTGTACACACAGTACAGATTTTTGAAAGATGACAGAATGGATCTGCAAGATCCTGTCTATCATTTTTCAAAGACCAGGATATGCACATCATAGGGAGAATGCTTGGATTCTGTCTTTCCCTCGACTGTGGCCGACTCCCCTACGGGGAGATTACTGCGGCCAAGGGAAAATTACGGTCTTTCCCAAACAAGCATTCAGGGGCCACACGCTCGTTGGGAAAGTGGCCACACACAGTGGCTATAAAGCCCCGATACCATAGAAGATTGCATGGTTGGCCATGATTTAATAGCATGTCCATTTGTCCAAACCAGTGGGCAACATCTGTCACAATTTTTTGAGCCACCTGACTGCTACACGGAAATACCGGGAGGACGGCCTAAACATTCTTCTCTTGTGTGCCCAGCCTAAAGCTTAATACACACGTTAGATTTTCCGCAGACCTCCAAGCCCCAACTGACCCCTGATCACAAAAAATACCCTCGATGAACGGCCGTTTCACCCGAGTCGTGTGTATGTAGGATTGATGAACAATCCCCGAACAAATGCATACACATGCGCGACTATCGTGCAAAATGTCCTTTTGTAACAGGTGTTTGTTGTGATCGGGGTTCGGCCCTGGGCTCAGAGGTCTGTGGAAAATCTTACATGTGTACGAACCTTAAGTCCCTCTTCATGTCTGCCTCCTTTCATGACTTTACAAGCTTTTCATGAGCTTAAACAGCCACGAAGGAGGTGGATTCTATAGCCACCATAAATCATTGGCCATAATGTGACCGTCACAGCCAAGACTGACAGCTAACATCCTGAAGATTGGCTGAAAGAGAAAGGCGGACTTAAATATGGATAGCTCTTTCAAGGAATGCTGGATAGCTCTGCAAGTATTGCGGCGATAACCCTTAAATGTAGTGTTCGCTAACCCTTGTATGCAGCATTCGGTAGTCCTTGAATTGGACTATAACACTCGAATGTCGCGTTCACTAATCCTTGATTTCAGCATTAACCCTCAAATTTACCCATAACCCTTAAATGTAGCATTCGGTAACCCTCAAATTTGGTGATAACCCTTGAATGTAGCATTTGATTTTGGTAACCCTTGATAATTCAATGTGGAAACCCGACAATTGCCCAATCGTCAGGACAGGTTGTGTTTAAACAAGTTTTGGTGATATTGACATGTTCCTCAGACAATTTCCCATGTCCCAGAGCCATTTACAGTAAGTAACCATTCATGTTTTTTAACTGTATTTTATTAGAACTGTTTTGAACTTTTTCTCATGCCAGAGTCCTCCAGGAGGACATTTTTACACAAAGGAAGGCTCCTACTCTTTAGTCTCCTGGACTTTGAATAGATACTGCAAGACAACTATATGCAGCTGAGAGGTAAGGATTTTTTTAACCCTACAGTGGGGCCATATTGAGCCATATTTGTGAAAGGACAGTTTAGAAGTGAATTTATGTTAAATGGAATTCCAAAGAACTCTCGGTCAGTTCAAAGTATTTACGTCTAAAAATACTACCAGAACTAAATTTGTTCTGCTTCAAAAGAATCTCATACTATCATTGAAAACTACTCAATAGCAAATACTCACTGGGTCACCAAAACCACATAAAAATGATTCCCAGTGTGTGGCTTTTTTAAAACCACCCCAACCACTGCTTAAAGAAGAATTATATTCATGCATTAGTCGACTTCTTTCTGGCTCCTCCCACAGCCATTGTCACTGAAGATTCTCCCATCTCTGACATTGGAGAACATATGTTAATGTAGGAGGGGGAGGAGTTTAAAAACGGTCATTTACTGTTAGAGAACTCAGTCAGGTACTGCATGAGTATAATTCTCTATTTTTTAAAGGGACACTATACTGAAAAAATGACTTTTCCTCTATAAATGAATATGTGTAAGTAGCACTTACTCTGAGGTGTGTGTGTTGCTGCATGCCTTCAGTCCAGCACATGTTTTGCTCAGGAGCAGTACCCCCTTCCTTCTTTTAACCACTTCCATCTGACCTGACTTTTCCCCACAAACCAACTGGGAAACCTGCACACAGCATTCTAACTGTCAAAACTCTGTCACCATTCCAGCTACAACAAAACTGCTCACAGAAAAATAGTTTGACAGCAAGGCACTTGATTGACAGCTGAAATGTAAGATGTTTTAGATTTTTGATATCTAAAGAAATAGGGGACAGATCAACAAAAAAAATTATACAGTTGTGGTTAGAAATAAATATTCAGGGAGATTCAATAAAAGTTCTTATCGTTTAAAATGGTGCTAACTTTGCCCCAACCATTCAGAACTTATTTAACACTTAAAAGCATCTGATTGGTTGGGGCAAAATTAGCAACATTTTAAACCATAAGAACTTTTATTGAATAACTCTGATAGTTTCCAATAATGCTCATTTAAAATACCTTTTTTTCAGTATAGATACCTTTTAAATTGCCACCAAAATGTTACCATGAGATTTTTAGATCAGTGAATATTCCCTCATCATCTCAGAAAGTAAATTAGACAGCTTTTTCTCCCTTTACTGTAAAGAGGACAGTAAGGCGAGTGGGGGGGTTTAATTCTGCTTTAAAAAGAAAATATTTGTACACACACACACACAAGTATTTAAAGACTCTTTCATGTAGTACCTATTTAAATGTCTGAGCTAAAGACACAATTAGGTGGAGACACATCACAATAAACGTTACATTCCAAGGTGTCAGATGCGACCTGTATTCTGTATTGCTCTGAGCCATGGAAATCTGGCGCCACAATCATTACTCTTCTTGTCTCACCTCTCACAGTGTATGTCTGAAGGCAAAATCTTGCGTCCTTTTGTCAGCTTATTCCAACGTTAACCGTGTTTACTGAAATGCAGAATTTATGAGACAGGATTTAGCAGGATTTAAATGACAGTCAGCATGTCATAAAATGTATATCTGTCAGCCATAGGCACAGTGTGATTATAGATAAGAGCCCACCGACCTGCATATTCCCTGGGTGCTTGGGAAACATCAGACAAGCAATGGTCTATTGGACTTGGCCTCTAGCTTCCAAGAAGGCCCCTTTGGCTAAAAAAATACTCGGAATTGTAGCGTTTTTAAAAAAAGGTTTGGTGTGTTTCACAAATAGTTCTTACCTTTATGTATCCACTGCTGTGCATTATACTGTACTCCTGTTTGGGGCGTATCTGGCCTCTAGACTGACCGCTAAATGACAATTACTGTGGCAAAATAATTCTACCCACACACATTGCTAGAAAGGTTTTCTCAAAATAATCAAAAAATCTCACAATCACAGATTGTGAGATTGAATCAAGCAATCAAAATGGAATGGCCAACAGTACATACAATGTAATATGAATAGATAGACTCAGGTTTTATTCTATTTAAAGTTTAGCACTAATACGCTTTCAATATGAAAAAAGAGTATTTTCTAATTTCAGTGACCATAATCTGCCCACCTTCTGTACATAAATGCTTCCAAAGTTCCTGTTTGCAGGATCCCTAATAAAGTTTACTATAGACTAACGGTTCGTACACATGTGTGATCGCGTGCACTGAAACAGCCGATAATTGTTCCGTGTATGGGCGCTTTATCAGCTGAAACGGCTGCTCATTCAGAGATCTGCCTGGGGATCGGGAAACGATCCCCGAACGAACGCCCATTTCGGGCCGATAAAGTGCCCATACATGGGACGATCGAACGTGTGTGCGAACCTTAAGTCCCTGGGTCGATTCAGCTGCTCAGTAGTGATCTGAGCATGTTTCACCCATCCAACATCCATCAGCTATCACTAGAAATTACTGATAGGAGCATTTCATTAAAGTGGTGCATCCTAGGAAGGACCGCAGAAACTTAAATGGCAGCTCCCTATTGAACACAACAAAGCATAGCAAAGGGTATGAAACATTAATTTTACAAAAATTAAGACTGTGTGAAATACCTATGTATGAGTAAAGCAGGGTGCACACATTTATTGTGTGACTATCAGATCACGTGAGACCATATTTCCAATCCGATCCAATCCAGCAGAACAAAAACCTTCCCAACAAGGTTGTTAATGTTGCGCATCCTATATAGAGGCATATTTTGCAGGAAGAGATTCAAACGGAAGTGTATACAGTAAATACAGGAAGTGACATAAACAGAAGTGCATATCTTAGTACATGCAAACTGGCACAGGAAACCAAACACATTTTTAATGAAAATTACCCTGATAGATTTTTGAGAAATGTTCTCCAGGAAAAGAAAACTAAGAGCAACATTGGATATTGCTTTGAAAAGAAGGCGATGCTGGGTTAAGCCATGGCTTCTACAGCGCAAGGGTCTCATATGACTCTTTTGAGGGAGCTGAAAGATAACTCCCCCACTGATTTCAAGAACTACTTGTGCATGTCAGAAGCCACTTTTAACAAATGATTGCACTTGTGGCGTAACTAGGAATCACTGGGCCCCCCAGAAAAACTACAATGGGGCCCCGACAGTTGCAACTGGCAGAAATTTTGCATATCCTCTACAAGTATTTCTCTAGAAACACGTAATGTGGTAATCCAAGCACTAAAGGACGAATGCTTGAATAAACTCAGTAGAGTTTGAGCTGGTTTTAGCGTAGGATTTTAATGCCTGCAAATAGCTGTAAATCCTGCAGTGGGTAAATCCCTTACCAGGATTTACCCACATTCACAAACGCGATATTGAATTGCAAAAGGAGCGGCTCTGGGTAAATGAGCCTGACAGTATATACAAAGTATAGCTCCTCCGTGCTTATTTATAGTTTTCCATTTTTTCCTTTGTCTTGTTGTCTGTTGAGGTCTTTCTGTTCCACTGTTCCACTGCAATGATAAAAAAAAAAAACCAAAACATTAAAATCACAATTTTTTCCCCATCGGTTTCTAAAGACATCTGCTGAATGGCTAGATATTGCTCAGAATTGTGAATTGTGAAGATTATTGGAATTATCCCAACTATGGAGGGACCATTGATGGCAAACATGTCAGGAATTCTCCTTACCAGAATCTGGTTTATACTACTAAAACTATGAAGGATACTAAATGCAAAATATAAGTTCCTTATGGTAGATGTGGGTGCAAATGGAAGAGTGTCAGATGGTGCAGTGATCAAATTAACAGTTTTTAAATCTGCCAGATGAAACTCAAACAAGGACTGAATTTCGAATTTGTGGCGGATGTGGCATTTGTTCAACTACCGACTGTCATGAGCAAGAAAGATTGTTGGAAATGCATTTGGAATTCCAGCTAGATCTAAATTCCGTATATTTTTCACTCACCTATTAATTTAGCGCCTGAAAAAATTGATGATGTTGTTTATGCTGGTTGTATAGCGTATAATTTCCTCCCCAGGAACTGTAACAACTCATATATGCCTGCAATGCTTCTAGATCAAGAGGATACCATTAATAGATGTAATACCAGGAGGATGGAGGTCAGAGGGGGAAGTTCTGCTGGATCCAGGGTTGGCAGGCGTCCTTGTCATCACTCTGACATCACAGCCCCGCCCCCTCTCACTTGGAAGAGGCCAAGACCTGACAACCCTGGTTGGATCTGCAGAATGTGCAAAGGAATTCAACAAGAGCTGCTTAATAAAATAGGGACAAATATGTACAGTATTTTTATGGAGTGGGTCAAGTTGAATAGCAAAATTACATGGTCTCCTAGATTTCTTTTTTGCTGTTGTGGATTACTTACTTACTTGTAAACTACTTTGTAAACTAATGGCAAAAATGGAAATTGAAACAATTGTTATAATAACACACCAAACCAACACATAAACAACCCATCCAGACAGACAACAATTACATAGGTTTTAAGATGGAGTTTCTCCCACTGCTATGACTTCACTGCTCATCTCTGCAGTGCATGATATAGCCAGTGGGAAGGCACACTATCTAAAGAAGCATGTCTTCCCATTGGCAACATCGCCAGAGCAGAGTGAAACTTTGCAAGGTTTCTTTTGTTTGTTGTTGGTATATCTGTTGTATTCAGTTAGATCAACAGGACTTGATATTTAGTTCTTGAAGACGTTTCGCTAGTCATCCGACTGGCTTTCTCAATTCAGAATGACTTAAGTACCCTGGAAAGTCCAAATTAGCATATTACAGCCAGTTGTTAGGGACCTTCTGAATGCAAGGTGTGGATGCATTGAGTCTAAAGGTTTGTACAAACGTGCCATCGTGGGGGCCGACCCGCGGCTCATGATGTGTATGAGCAGGCCATTTCGGGCGATAATCGGCCCATGTATGGACACTTTATCGGCCTTAACGGACGCTCGTTCGGAGATCTGCCCGGCAACGACCCCCGACCGAATGGCCGTTTCAACCGATAAAGTGCCCATACTCGAGTGTGCCGATGCAGCACATGCGATTGCACCTGTGTACGAACCTTAAGGGATGTTATCGAAATTGCCCAGGGTAAAGTGTCAAAGCAGCATTGTACATGGCAGGGCAGGTGAGAAAACCCTCCACCTCTATTTAGGCTTGTTTTCTTCATTTTGACATAAATTGCCTCCTTGACACCTCTCTTCACCAGTCATGTACCTTTTCCAAAATGTTGACATTACAATCTTCAAATGTATGTCTTTTGTCCCTAATATGCAGGTACACAAGTCCTGACCCGAGGAATTGTCTCTTCTGTGCTGGGCCATACATTGTTGCAGTAGCTGTTTGGCCTCCCCCACATACAAATCAGAGCACTCGTCACTGCACTACGTATATGATGTCACTTTTCTTGTGTTTCAGTACTGGGTCTTTCGGATGTACCAATTGCTGCCTCAGTGTGTTGACTGGTTTAAAGCAGACCAGGATACAGTGTTTTTTGAATTCTTCTTAATTTCTCTTAGACCCCTGCTACATATGGGATGACCATGTTCTTTCTCCTGTCTTGCTTTCCCTCTTTACTGTTGGTATTTGTGTTGTTTTCTTTCCTTCTACTTCTTTTGACAAAGGCCCAGTCCGGATATGCACAAGTTTTAAGAGATGTTTAATTTCTTTTGCCTTCGCCTCTGTGCTAGTGGGAATGTTCTCTTTGTGTTGCAGGGTTCTGATGACACCCAACTTGTGATCTAAAGGGTGGTGGGAGTCAAACATCAAATACTGGTCTGTATGGGTTGGTTTTCTGGAAACCTCTATTCCCATTTTACCATTCTCCCTGACTTCTACCAAGCAGTCCAAGATGGCCAGTGTGTTGTTTCTTCCCTTGCCAATTTGAAGTTCTGGTCTATGGCATTAAGGTGTTCAATTAATGCACTTCCTTCTGTTGGCTTTTAACCCAGATGTCATCCACGAATATGAACCAATGGCTGGTTGCTATGCCTTTAAAGGTATTAAGCACATGTGTTTCCTTTTCCCCCATGTAAAGATTTGCCACAATTGGTTAAACTCGAGATCCCATAGCACATCCGTGTTTTTGCTTATACAATTTAAGTCCAGTAGGGAACACACCTGTTCTGAGTTGAGATCAGTTCTGCTGGTAAGGGTGCTGTCTTGGTCTAGCTGTTTTCTCACCATATCAACAGCCTCCTTTGTGCGTATACAGGTGAAGAGAGATGTCACATCATAGGACACCATAGTTTCATCTAAGTACTACATCTTTAAACTTGTTAGTGAAATCCTTGGATTTCTGAATGTGATGCTTAGAATTTCCAACCAATGATCCTAAGATGTTGGCTAGGTATTTTGGTACGTTGAATGTTACAGAGTTGATGCTGCTGACTATTTGTCTTAGTAGGTCCCCTTCTTGTGTATCTTTGGGAGTCCATATATACATGGATGTGCCTCCCCAGGGTAGATGCATTGCTCAATCAATGGCTTTATCCTTTTTGAAGCTGTTGTATTAAGTCTATGACCTTTTTCTTGTAGTGGCTGGTGAGATCCCTTGTTAAAGCCTCATATGTGTTATTGGCCAGCAGTGTCATCGTTGCCGGGGTTCGACACCAACTGTCTGCCATGTGCAATGCTGTTTTGACACCTTACCATGGGCAGTTTCGATAACACCCCTTAGCCTTAATGCAGTCGCACCTAGCATTTAGAAGGTCCCTAACACCTGGCTGTGATATGCTAATTGGGACTTTCAAGGGTACTTATATTGCTAACAGATTCTTGTACAAGTCATTCAGAATGAGAAAGCCAGTCGGATGACTAGCGAAACGTCTTCAAGAACTAAACTTCAAGTCCAGTTGCTCTAACTGAACACAACAGATATACCATGACCTGGATGAATGAGAACCTTCACAAGCATTTTGTTGTTGGTATAATAGGGGTGAGTACTTTAGAACAGAGGAGAGGCAAGAATAAAATGGTTGTTTGAACCAAAAACATTAAATAGTGTATCTGTTAATATTTTAACTTTAAACTCAAACATGTGTCAACCTCACACAGGGTTTTGAACAGTATCTTCATCTGCTGCTGAACGCAATAGTGATAGATCTTAAAGGTGCAACATACAGTTTGTCATGTTTTTAGGGTTGTTTATAGTCATCTTGGTGCCCTAGTGTGATCACAGCACTTTTGAAAATCTCTGCTGGTGTGGGGTGGCCAGCCGCGGCCAACCTCGATCGTTTGTTCGTCTGGATTGGACGAACGAATGATCGGAAGTGCCGGAAAATCTGTCTTAGGCTGGGTACACACCAGCAGATATTTTCGGCCGACCAACCGATTCACGGCACTTACAGCCGCTCGCCCGAAAATATCTGCTGGTGTGGGGCGGCCGGCCGCAACCGACCTCGATCGTCCGTTCGTCCGGATCGGGTGAATGAACAATCGGATCGTGCGGTTCACTATCGATCACAATCGGTCGAACGTTCCCAAATTCATCCTGAATTTGCCACGACCAATGGACCTTTGTCCCGGGCCAAGCACTCGCTCGTAGCGAACAAATAGTCAACGGAGGGACAAATAGTCCCTCTGTGTGTACCCAGCCTAACACTTTCAGGGCCATCATTTTACCAGAGTATTGATATTAACACTTCAGTGCCAGCACTTTCCCAGAGTATTGCCATTAACACTTTTATTGCCAGCAGAATTTCCTACTAATAATTTCAGTGCCAGCACTTTCCCAGAGTATTACCTTTAACCCTTTCAGCTACCAGCATTGACAGGATATACAGAATGTACCTGCTTTCCATGTCTCCTCCATTGAATTGTTCACTCCTCACCTACTCTAAGTTCTAATTGGAGAGTTGGATGGAAGGAAGAGGCAGGGATAGGGATCTCATGGCTGCTAGTCACAGGGTCACTGTTATAAAGTCTGCAGCAGCTTTTACCTGGCATTTTAGAACTGTTCTCCTCAGTACTATTAGCTGAACTCATCCCCCCCCTTCTTCCTTCACCTCGTTGCGGTGCACGTTGCAGTGCACATGACGTGATGTCAGTGTGCGCGTGTGACGTCACATGCATACACGTCTGTGCACACACTGATGTCACGTTGTGTGCGCTGCAATGTTACGCGCGTGCACGTGGCAGACGCGCGCACGTAGGGAAAACGGATGGCCCTTACCATTTGAGGCTGAAGAATCAGGAGGTAGCTGCAAATCTCAGGAGGGGGCGGAGCTAAACATTCAGCTCAGCAGAAACAAGATGTCAGCAGTCTGCAAAGGAAGGCTCTGGAGGGGCATAGGTGGGAAAATGTCAGCGTTGTTTTTAAAGCTGCAGCCTCCAAATAAACTTAACTTGATTTTACTGCATACTTATCCTTTAAAGTGTCCATAAAGTGCAAATATTGAAAACCAGTGCAAAATCCAAATAAATATGAGAAACATAGTGAAAAATGGCAGTCTCAGGTATATGGGCCATCTAATGTTAGATTTAACAGTGGCCATGTAACATAGTAAAACAATAACCAATTAGGCATATTAAAAAGTGACTGTGATATAATTGGAAAATGGAAACATGTTAGAAACTATTAGTTAGTGTCCAGCAAAAAATACATTTGAGCATGGAAATTACAATTCCCCGTGTTCAATAAGGAAGTGTCCTACTGAGAAAAAGCCAGGTGCAATACCCAGGGCCAGTCTTTAATATGGGCGACCTGTTGCACAGGTTGCATTACAAGGGGGGTGCCAGCCGGGAGTCTTAGGTCATGTACCTGCAGGTCAAAGTTGTGCATTAGTACCACAGCCCTCCCAGTTATGGTCCTGCTGATCAAATGCCCTAACACATGTAAACCTTATGTAAGATGTCTGTATGCTGTGCTTTCTATCTGTCTTTGCATTTATTGTGTTACATAAGGTTACGTATGTATGTATGCATGATATAAACAAGCACGCACTGCAGATACTGAAACATGGTGAGCGCACGTGGCGGACTTGATCTGAAGCAGACCAAGGGAATCCGCATTAAAGGGTATGTCCACCCCTAAAATAGATTTTTAATATTCTGCTCCCCCATGTCCCCCAGCCCCAACCGCATGTTTTTTTTTTTCAAAAAGCTCCCCAAACTCTTACTTACCTCCCCTCGATCCTCCGCTGCACTGCCGGCCCGCTGCTTGCGAGAATGCAAGCAGAGGGGCGGGACCGGCTGAGGCGCGTCTGTGATTGGCTGAGCGGCAGCCAATCACGGACGCGGCTGCCGGTCATTCAGTGCAGCGGAGGAAAGCGGAGAGGTAAGTAAGAGTTTGGGGAGCTTTTTGAGAAAAAAAAACATGCGGTTGGGGCTGGGGGACATGGGGGAGCAGCATATTAAGGGGGATTAATGCTAGGGGGAGGGATAGTAGAACGGGAGGAGAGAGAGGGAGAGGGAGGGAGGGAGAAGGGCGCAGTGCGCATGGCAAATATCTACCAGAGGCAAGATAGCAGGCGAGCCCTGCTATCCTCCTGGTGGTTAGTTTTGGGACTTTGGGGGGGGGTTTACAGGAGAACCCTATGGAGCGTGGATGTGAGGTAAGGATTAAACTACACTACATGATGGGGCCAGTAGTTGGGGGTATTGTTATAGTTTGGGGGTGGACATGCCCTTTAAGCAGTCTATTTTGGGTGCCGTGGGGATCGTTTTGGACAGGGTGCTGGTCAAAAGTAACAAATCTTGCACAGGGTGATATTTATCCTAAGGCTGGCCCTGCCAATACCAGTGACTGATAGCCAGAGAGGTAGCTGCATAAAGACATAAAGGACACAATGAAGATGTTTTTACCAAGTTTAAATAATATTTAGTTTTTTTATATTATTATTAGGCTGATATATATATATATATATATATATATATATATATATATATATATATACTGATGACACTAAACTATGCAGAGCTTTGGAAACTTCCAATGATGTGCAAGTGCTGCAAGCAGACCTAGATAGATTAGCAAAATGGGCAGCAGAATGGCAGATGAGATTCAATGTTGATAAATGTAAGGTGATTCATTTGGGATTTAATAATCCCTGTGCCACCTACACCATAAATAACTCTGTGTTAAGTGCATCTGTAATGGAAAAAGATTTGGGGTTCTGGTAGATAACAGACATAGCTGTAGCAAACAATGCCAGGTAACAACGGCTAGAGCTAGCAAGATATTGTCTTGTATGAAGAGGGGAATAGATTCAAGAGAGAAAGATATTATTCTCCCTCTTTACAAGGCACTGGTAAGGCCTCATTTGGAATATGCAGTGCAGTTTTGGAATCCCATATACAAAAGGGACTTCTTGGAAATTGAGGCAGTTCAGAGAAGGGCAACTAAATTAATAAGGGGAATGGAGGGGCTTGAATATGCAGACAGATTAGACTAAGATAAGTTAGGGCTGTTTACATTGGAGAAGCGACGTTTGTGTGGGGATATGATAACCTTATACAAATATATTAATGGGCCATACAATGAACTCTCTGGTGCATTGTTTACTAATAGGTCATATCAGAGGACTCGTGGACATCATTTAAGTTTAGAAGAAAAGATGTTTCATCTTCAGGTTAGGAAAGGTATCTTTACAGTGAGAATGGTGAAACTGTGGAGCTGTCTTCCAGCAGAAGTGGTAATGACAAGTTCATTGAATAGTTTTAAAAAAGGCCTGGATAAGTTTCTAAAACTAAAAAATATTGAGAAACTGGTATTAATGCATATAGATTTGGTTGATCCAGGGATACTTTCCGATTGCCGTTTGGAGTCAGGAAGGAATTACCCCCCTTTTTAGCTGTTTTTTTTTGCCTTCTCTGGATCAACTGTTAGGTAGGGTTAAAAAAAAAAAAAAAAAAAAAAAAGGGGTGAGGTGGAATAGTTGGACTTGATGGACGTTGTCTTTATTTCAACTTAATTACTATGTTACTATGTTATTTGTGTACCCTGACTATTTGACCTTTAATAGAGGGGAAGGTCTGTTGAAACAAGCTGCCTATTTAGTTACTATATTTGGACACTGAACTCACTTTGATTTGCACTTGATTAAAACATGTAATGCCAAAACATGTAGTGTAAAGAACTTATTGGTTGTAATAAACACAGTTGACTTGTATTAACAGCTTAAGGTGCCCATACACTACGTAAGAAATTAGGCTGGGTACACACGGAGGGACTATTTGTCCCGACCGAGCGCTCGCTACAAGCGATCAGAATTTGCGAACAACCGATTGATAGGGATCTATAGGGCACGTCTGATCACCCAGCCCCATACATCCCACAGTAGCAGATATTTTCGGGCGACCGGCCGAAAGTGCCATGAATCGGTCGGTCGGCTGAAAATATATGCTGGTATGTGCCTAGGTGTCTCTCATAAGATAAATGTCCAATCTATCTAGAACCGCCTAGTCCGTTCTTTCATACAATCAATTTGAGATCACAAAATGAATGGGTCAGATAGAAACATCTCAAGATAAAAAATGCTGCTTGTAAAATGTGGTCTTTAGACATTAGTTAGATATCTGAAATCCATCTAATTTCTGCCTAGTGTATGGCCAGCTTAAGTCTGTGCCTGGATTTGGATTCTCTGCATCTAATATTGTAATTCTATAGTTTGTGGGGAGATTGGTGGAATGCTCCATTGATGTTGGATGGAAACCTAAAAATTAACCACTATCAGAAGTCCCAAAATTAACTTTCTGCACCATATCAATGAAGGTGTCTAAGTTCAGTGGCCTATAACCAACCAAGATCCAGAACAGCAGCTAAGCTGTAGAGATGTCATCAGTATATCATGCTCATTACTTCTGGCAGTTTGTGAACTCATTCGCAGTAGCCAAAAGCCAAAATGTGGCAATCTTGTTTGCTCACTAATGACAAGATGATGGATTAAACTATGTGTGTGTCAATCACCTATTGGTGGGATATTGCTGCCAGCTGGATTCATGAACGAGTAGCTCTACTTTCTCATGTTCGTGGCACTATAGGAGACTAAGGATCACAGTGGGTAATGCAGCTGGAATAAGGGAATCAGTCAGACAATGCACAAAGGGCTGTTGTAACACTCCTGATGCTACATCATGTATTAAGTACTAGTCATCTGGTTAAAGACACCTATTAACAAACACAGAGAGAACTATACAGGGGACAACCTAGGGCCCTGCATATCAGTCATGTATTCACATTCTCATAGGGTTCAAAACATTGAAGGAGAACTGTAGTGTGTGTAAAGTTTTTTAAAAAAAAAAACATTTAAAATGAAAAGTACTTGGGTCAGGAATATAGAATTGGTAATTCCTACCTCCCAATATTCTTTCTGTGAGGAGCACCAGACCAAATAAAACTTATTCTGCCAGTCTTCCTCCAGACTTCAGCACTATCTTTAATAAAGAATTAGTCCAGGACTAACCTTGCAAATGAAAACTGTTAGTGCTGTAGCTCCACAACAAAATGATATTGTGAGGTAGGAATAATCAATCCTACTTCCCTGCCTCACATACTTTGCATTTTTAAACAGTTCATTTTTAGAGTATAGTTATCCTTTAATAACATATTTACAAGATCATAGAAATGCAGAACCTACCACTGTTGTCATAGATCCCCATATATGGAAACTAACTTTGAGTGCATTGTTATGGGGTCTTTGCTGTTCAGCATATGGAGGGATGCAAAATGCCCATCTGTGCTATTCAATAAGATACTATTACTTAACCTGGGACTAAGGTAGCAACAGTTAGAAACTCCCTCTAGGACCATATGCTGAATAGCATAGAATGAGATATTAATTCAGTAGCGATATGCAGTGTTTGGATATCCTGAAAAAGACCAGAGTAACATGCGGTCTATAGAGCGCAAAGTAGCTATTCAAAATTGCACCTTAAACTTTATTACTATCAATTTAAACAAACACTGCACATGGATTACAATGAAAAAAGTAAAGTCCTGTAATAAACAGTGATGAGAACACAAACCTGGTCTTGAGGTGGGACTGCAGGTTTTCACAAACCCATCGGAACTTTCGGACATTTCATAGAATTGTCAAAAATTTAGCTCCCACTGACTTCAATTGGACTATCAGTTCTGCAGAATTTCAACAAAACAATATTCTCTCTGGAGGCACATAATGGCAATGTTATCTATTCTATTTGGCAATTAGAGAGCGTAAAGGGATATAGACTTAAGGTTGCCATACACATGCGATTTCCACAGATCATATTGGTATCTGTCGGTACACATGCTGTTGGGACCGCTCAAACAGACTGAACCAATCCCCATGCGCGGTATAGGCATCAGTCGGCCGTGCGGCTATACACAGTATGATTGGAAAAGGGAGCTGTGACTGACTGACGAAAATTTTCTGTCATTCCCGACTGACTGTCATACCAAGGTCATTCGGAGGCACTACGTTCAGTCGGGAAGAGCCCATACACCCTGACTATAATGGGTAATTCTCTGGCATGATTTACCCATTATAGTTAAGCTAGGTACACACAGTAAAGATTTCTGAAAGATGACAGACAGGATCTGCAAGATCCTGTCTGCCATCTTTCAAAGATCTGCATACACACAGTCCCGAGCGTCTCCCTATAGGGAGAACGCTCGGGACTGTGTGTTTCCATCGGCCGCGCTAACTCCCATAGGAGTCTAGCGTGGCCGATGGAAATTTTCGGCCTTTCCCGAACGAGCGTACGGCCGACCCGACGTTCGCGGCCGCCGCTCGTTCGGGAAACGAACGTACACACAGTAACGATAAAGCCCCGATACCGTCGGATCCGACGGTATCGGGGCTTTATCGTTACTGTGTGTACCCAGCTTTAGAGTTAATGGCCACCCTTAGAGCTCTCAGAGTGCATCTATTCTGGTATGTTGTGCCTGCCAAGGTGCCTAAAGGTAGCCATACACAGGATGAATTTTGCAATAAATTGATTTATCTATTCGATTCTTTCAATCAACCTTATCAACTTCATGGTTAGTCAAGTACAACTAGAACTAGATTGTAAGCTCTATGGGCAGGGGCCTCCTTTCCTCTTGTGGCAAAGCACTTCTATTTATATAATTTATATATTTATGTACTGAACTATCTATGTATTTATCTCCTTGTATGACGTTATTGTATTTTGTTACTGCACAGCGCTGCGTCCCTAAGTGGCATTTGATAAATAACCTATACACACACACATACATACATACTATATATACATACATACATACTATACATACTATACATACTATACATACATACATACTATATATACATACATACATACTATACATACAGTAGATACATACATACTATACATACTATACATACAAACATACTATATATACATACATACATATTTACATACAGACAGACATACTATACATACATACATACATACTATACATACTATACATACTATATATACATACATACATACTATACATACAGTAGATACATACATACTATACATACATACTATATATACATACATACATATATACATACAGACAGACATACTATACATACATTCAAAATATTTTCATTTATTGTACAGGTATCTGGTAGTTTTGGGGTTTTTTTGCATTTTGTTTGATTCATTTTCTATCCTGTTAACAAATAACCTTGCAGTCTTAACAGGAATGATTTGTACATTACTAGCCAAGCATTATTTCCTGTGTGGGGCTGTGTGATCAATTCATTTTCAATCAAAAGTGGGTCGTTTATCTCATGTCAATCAAAATGTAAATTAACCAAACATGGTCTTGGTTCATGTAGGGCTAGCTTTAGCTTCCTCTAAACTAATCTAAGGCTTGGTACACACAAACAGATGTTTTGTCCCAACTGAGCGTTCGCTGCTGATCGCCTGTTTGATCGTCTGATCTGGATGAACGGGCAACTAGGCTTGGTCACGGCCGTCCCCACCCTCACCATGTGATATTTCTGGACGACCAACCGATACATGCCACTATTGGTTAGTTGGCTGAAAAAATTGTATAGTGTGTACCCAGCCTAAGAAGAAGGGGGCTGAACACAGGCAAGGGAAATTTTTCTGAATGTAATGAGCGATCCCGACACAATGGTGAATGTTCGTCGGCATCAGGAATGCTCGTTTGCATGATACACACATTATTGAGAAAGGATTCCATCAGATCCATAGAAATCTTCCCTTTCTCATTCATCTGTGTACCCAGACAGAGTGAAAATTAATGCTGGGCTTTTAGAATTAACGGATTTTACTTTTTTGCAAGTATATGTCCGGTTAAGATTTAACTTGTTGTAATTAGTGGTTTCTGCCTGAAATATATTTTTATTTTCAGTCTAATACCTAAATTTTTTTCAATGATTCGTGCAAGACAGTTGATATGGTTAATGGATATTTGCTAAGTAGCAATTATATACTGAACTGAATCCCAACCGTGAACAGTATTACACTGTACAGATTGATTTTGAAATGGTCCCATGGTTTCTATAGTAGTTAAGTTAAAGGAAACTTGCCAACAATCAAAATGATACATTCCGCTTTGACAAAAAAAAGAGCAGCCTCATATACTGTGACATCCCTAATCCTGCATGGATTCTTTTATAGAAGATCAAACCATTTTTTAGCACCAGCTTAGAAAAACACTTCCAATACTTATTAATAGTTTCAAATTGCATCAATATGGTATCCCGTGCTTGAAAAGTCCTTTGTTCCTTACCAATACTGATACAGAGAGTTAAATTGCTTTCACGTCTTGGATGCAAAGTCAAAGTCATTAAGCCTTAAAAGTCTCCATTCTCAGAGATAACATCTTTAGCCTGGAGGAGAAGGAATTAGGTTGTATTTACATGGTTTAAAGCTAATTTTATTGCATTTTATGTATTCACCAGCTGACTCTGGATGAAATATTGAAGTATTTTGTTTTCTCTTTCTGAATGCTGGTAGGACGTAGTAAGCCTATTATGTGCATGAAACCTGCATGAATTGATCAGGACACAATATGGTTGGATCACCATTGCCTGAGACTTTTAACTAAAATAACATCAGTGTTATATCACATTTGGCTTAGAAATCGTGATCCGCTGATAATGAATATTGGATTTCAATCGCAGCCAGGGAAATGCAAACCTTTTAAATGGCATTGTAGAGCCTTGGTGTGGCTGTTTTATAGGAGAAAGGTCTACTGTGTTAGGAGATGGGCGGTATACTCATGTATTTCCTGCTTTGTATAACATTCCATTAACACAGTGGTCAGTGTGTAATTCACAAATTGAGTGTTGGTAATTGAAGGTCATTTTCTGACATCTTCCATTATTATTCACAACATCAAAATTGATGAGAATATGATCTTCCCTGTAATTGATCGACCCTTTAATTGGGCATATTTCAACACAGGTTTTTCAGGGCAGGGCAGACATCAAAAGAACACAATTTCAAGATGTGGATACTTAAAACATGAAAAAGTCTTGAATATAAAACTTAAGCAAAAGCCTTAACTTTTCAACACTCTGAATATGCATCTCTAAAATTTTGATTGAGCCAGCAGCAGGGGGACGGTGTGTGCAAGCCCATAAAGCTTCATACACACATGAGATCACAGGGGCTGGCCGATGTGTACCACCGCTGTTTCTACCGATGATTGTGCCATGTATAGGCAATTTGTCAGCCGAAACGGTTGTTTGGATTTATATTTGAAGAGATATTTGGCTTTGCATTTGCCACAAGGATTGTTTGGCTGATCCCCAACCAATTTGTTTGTTTACTGAGTTATTATCTGCTGATATTTTATAGTTAGCCTTTAATTCTTAAATTCTCATTCATTCAAAAATTAGACACCTATTGTTCTGTAAAAATGGTGATCCATCAAAAACCTTGACATATCCACTGGCACAGCAGGATCTTCCCTTAGGCAAATGCACTGGGCCGATGTAGTTAAATCAATGAAAGAGTTGGCATGTGGGATTTTCTTCCTGCCAGCTGCTAAACTGCAATTAAAAATTCATTAGCATATGTGGTACCAAAAAAAAATCATGTGGTTTCCAAAATGTTCAAACATGCTTGATTGGGCAATCAACGCACTTCTATGAGATATCCCAGTCTAGGATTGGTTATCTTTATATTTATACACACGCCTATAGAAGCTAACAATTCAATTAAACCTATTATAATAGACTGTACCTTAAAGGGAAAGTTCAGTGGAAAATATCTTTATTTTTAAAATGCTTTGTTTATATTACACACCTCTAGTTATTCTACATATTCTCTTCCTCTTGCGGCCATCAAACATTCAGGTCGGCTGAACGCTCGTTCGGGAAAGAGGGAAAATTTCCTTCGGCCCGCGGCTGAGGGAAACACAGTCCCAAGTGTTCTCCCTATGAACAGCATAGGGAGAATGCCCGGAACTGTGTGTATCGTGATTTTTGAAAAATGAAAACCTTATCTTACACACTCTAAAACTAATCCACACATTTTAATAAATAAGGAAATGTTAACTTTTTCTCTCTACCTGCAGTGATGTATTCCACCAATAGTAAGGCAGCTCACTGGAGGGGCAGAGGCTCAGTCAGCAAAATGTGAAGGAGCCCACATTTCCATAACTGTCTTCAGCAACATTAAGTTCCTTGAGAGTGACAGTCATTGCACTGGACCCAGTTGAGAGCAGTCCGTGCTCCTTTCCCGAGCTGCTCCATTCCCCGGTCCCTCCTGAAACTCCCAGGTTCCTTCTAGGTCTGGGAAAGTGCAGTTAGACGGGGTGTCTGTGAAACCCAGCATGTAAGGCACGCAAACAGACAAGCTGTGGGAGTGGGACCAATCAGCAGCAGTATGCAGAGAGAGTGTCCAAGGCAGTGGATATTATTATTTAAATCCACTGCCTTGGTTGGATACCATGGCCAAACCTCTTGAACATGACTTACCTGCACCTGCTCCCTCCAACCAACCCGGCGCCGATAAGCGTAAAAAAATGGAAAAGCTGCAATAAAGTGCCACTTCTCTAGCTACCTGCAGGGGTGCCTCCCTGAGATTTTTTTCTCAGGTTGCCTCATTAGAGAGAGGCCCTGACTGCTGGATGGGTCAAACATGCTCAGATCTCTGCTGAGAAACTGAATCAACCCAAAATAACCAAACATAGAGATGACAGAGATGAAAGATACAACTGGTCACTAACAACATCTAAAAGATCTAGAACCAACCAAGATTGGTCAGAATTAAATGATGGTGTATTGAGCATAGCACTGCTTCATTTCTCCGCAACATGAAATTGTAGGTTGGGGAAAACTACCTGTCTCAGTTGACACATGTATTAACTTTTCGGGGGTCTGTCAAAGATTTTCTTCTATGTTTGTTCTCCACATAGATGACTGAGATAAAGCCTTCTTTAGCTTGGGGGGTATGGAGGAGATAAACTTATATAATTAATATAAAGATGATTTTATTAAAGTATTTGTTTCCTGAAATACTAGGAGGTTTGCTGAGCTGCGATTGGTAGAAGATTACACAGAAGCCTTTTTAAGAGGTGACAACAGACAGTTTATTGCTGGAAGGCAGAAGGTCAATTAAAATGATGAGACTTGAATAAGAAATGTAGGGGGATGTACACTGTGTGGTGGGATTATGGCTGTCAGAATTTTACATTTTAATCTTGGAGACGTCAGCAGCTAAAGTTGAAACTGACAGTGGGATAGAACAGAATGGTTATTGTGTTGGGGAGGTTAGAATATTACATCTTACCTGAAACAAGCTGATGTTAAAGATAAAAAGGCAACAAGTTGAAGATTTCTGGGGACAGATAGATGTTGGTGGTACTAAGTAGAAATGATTCCCAGTCTCAAAACATAGAAAAGATAATCAATGCACATTCCTAGGCCCCATACTATATCATATTATCTGCACACTGGCATACTTTATAAACAAAGGGGTTTTAGTATACATTACTGTGATCAAATGAATGAAAATCCTTCCAACCACATCAAGGTAGCCCCAGTCTGGAAAATCCTAACTTCTAACCTTTTTTACTTCAATTACCATTAGCAAACTTTTGAATTTCTCATAGTTGTGCACAGGATCAATATAACAGGCTTTCTCACTTCCCCCCAGCCCTTTGGCTTTTAAAAATGAGGGAAGAGGCCATCCATCCAGTGCTTTATATTAAAGGCATAGGACCTCCCATAAAAGGGGCGTGTTGGGGGTGCTATTACCACATAGAAGCTTGACCGTGCTTCATAATAAATATAGTCTCAAAACGATCCCGGTTTTGTTTGGAATGTCTGCAAACTACAAAATTATGGGAATATCAATAATCAAGACCGAAAAGTCGAAAATCTAAAGAAAAAAAACTCAAAAAAAAAATTGTGGTAAAAATATTCTACTTTATTTGGGTTTGAATCCGATTTTTGGAATTTAAATAATTTCCGCGTAACCAATGTCAAAGCAAAACTCACCAGTTTTATCTTTTATGAAGAAAAGGACATTATCGAATTGCCAGTTTTGTTGCACTGTTAATTTTTCCAGTGATTCTTTATAATAAGACATTTTTTTCGAACTTAATAAAAACAAACAGGGAGATTCAATAAAAGTTCTTATCGTTAAAAATGGTGCTAATTTTGCCCTAACCAATCAGATATTATGTAACATTTGAAAGCTAACATCTGATTGGTTGGGGCAAAATTAGTACCATTTTTAACAATAAGAACTTTTATTGAATAACCCTGAAAATATTTAGCTGTAATATTCTGAAAGTATTTACTTTCTATCCTTGTGTTATCTGATTGTTTCTGTGCCTGGGACCCTTCCCTGGGCCCCCTGCTTTTTTTTTTTAATGCATTTTATGTGTTTAATTTAAGACATCATGTTGGCAAAATATATAATGTAGATTGTGTTGTGTTGTATTTGATATTGTACTTAGCACTGAACATATTGATTAACACCATGCTCCATTTCTTACTTTACAGTGATTAAAAAATATTTGGTGAAGCTTTATACATAAAGAAATATTTTTAATCTTTCTGCATTTGTGTACAAGCATCGATATTCTCAAAAATATATGCAATTGATGTTTTTTTAAGGAGAACACTAGAGATGAACGTTTCATTCCTACAGTGGTTCGGCGGAACCTATTTAAGTTCTGAAAATCCACTTTTTTCTATTTTAAACTTTTTCGAATTTTAGGATAGAAATTTTAGATTTTCAAATGAAATTGTTTGAATTTTCAAAATACAAAATTCAGAGTTTAGAAAATGTAGAAAAATCCATTGGATCGAATTTTCAAAAACCGGCTGTTCCGAATCAAAACCAGCTTATTTTCGAGATTCATCACTAGAGAACACAATTCTTGAAGTTGGCTGGAAGAACTCGTAGCATAAAAAGTTATGACAAGTCACGCTGGTATTTCATGATCAAGGAACTTCTTGGTGATTTCTAATGATCTTATATTTTATAGTATATTTTAGATTGTAAGCTCTTTGGGACAGAGACACTCCTAATTTTTCAAATCACACCATTCATAAAATATCTATTTATCCTTTATATAATTATATATATTCTTAGCCTGGTTATAAATGTATTTATTCAGTTTATCTATATAATTTTTTGCACATCTCCCAATCATGTATCTATACTCTATAATGTACAGCATTGATGCTTTATAAATTGATATATACTGTATATACAAACATACAATAGGAAGTTCATTGTTCACTAACAGGGAGATTCAATAAAAGTTCTTATCGTTTAAAATGGTGCTAATATTGCCCCAACCAATTAGATCTTATGTAACATTTGAAAGCTAAAATCTGATTGGTTGGGGCAAAATCAGCACCATTTTAAACGATAAGAACTTTTATTGAATAACCCTGTATATTTTTAACTAAGAAAAGGCAGCATGGAAATCTTTTTTCCTCTGATACGGTTATTTTATTTAGACATTTGCTTGTGATACAATGACCATTTCATGGTATTGCATGGTCTGAGGAAGGTGTCCTGATGGCACTGAAATGGTACAACTTTTAACACATTATATTGTGTTACTACATATGTGGTAAGATTGGTGTGCGCTGGTTTTGTTTCATCTTTCAACAATGACCAGTTCACATACACATATTCCCGTAGCAAATATATTGTCAGCTGATTGTAGGTCATGATTTTATATTCAGGAACATTTTTCTATAGGTCTGTGTTCCCTGTAAAGACTTTTGACCTCAATGAACTGTGATAATATCTTCTGAATAGTGCAAATTCATCTCTGTGGTATTGTTGTGTGTAGCTATCCCTATATCCACTAGGGGGTGCTTGTAGTTCCCATTTTTTCCTCTACAATAGAATTTTGTTCCATAAATATGATTCACCGTCAGCCAATTACGTGGCGTAAAATAACAATACCTTTGCTATTTAATGTGTCATTCAGGACAAAGGATATTTCCACAGGTATATAAAGTATTAATAGTGGAATACTAGCTAAGATAAAAGCCATGCTGATGGGATTTAAGCAAACCCAACTACACTAGTGCCTGCTGCAGAATTCTGTCTCTTTCTGTGATACTATTAACTGGGTTTACTCCTTGGACACACATGGCCATTTGCTATTGGGTCTATCTAAGCAAATAATTGGCTGCAGATCTCCTCTGCTTGCTGCTTTAACAAGCTGCACCATGGGCTATTTGTATATGTTTGGTCTCAGACTTGGTTTGACCAATTGAGCCTCACAGCTTGCTTGCCTAATTTCCAAGGACTGAAAAGGTAAAAGACCCTTCTAGCATGGAAGGTGTTGAGCATCATATAGGTCCAGCAATTTTCCTCATCCTTATCCCAAATCTTTCTGCATTCAGGCTAAAATGTAACTAATGGAATCTCTGAGAATGAAAGGTTATTAAGGACAAGTTTGTGAAGGTTCTCATTCATCCAGGTCATGGTATACCTGTGATATTCAGTTAGATCAGCTGGATCAGCTCAAATATATCAGAGTACCGTGTATAAACAAGCATAACATAATACCAACCGCACAAAGTTAATAAATCTTGGTTTGAAATACCTGACATTTTAAGCCGTACGTCACTGTAACTAGAACACGCTTAAAGGCACTTAATCTTTACATAATTTATAATTGTTCCTGGTATGGCGAATTGTACATAGAAGGCAATTGGGTATGATTTAAAGAAAGATTAAAAAATATACAGGGAGATTCAATAAAAGTTCTTATCGTTTAAAATGGTGCTAATTTTGCTCCAACCAATCAGATCTAATTTAACATTTGAAAGCTAACATCTGATTGGTTAGGGCAAAATTAGCACCATTTTATTGAATAACCCTGAGTTTTTGTTTTTTTTTTACAAATTTTCTGTGATTGTTTTGTGAGAGATGTGTGATTGGTTTGTGCGAGATGTGTGATTGATTTGTGCGAGATGTGTGATTGGTTTGTGCGAGATGTGTGATTGGTTTGTGCGAGATGTGTGATTGTTTCGTGTGAGATGTGTGATTGGTTTGTGCGAGATGTGTGATTGGTTTGTGCGAGATGTGTGATTGGTTTGTGCGAGATGTGTGATTGGTTTGTGCGAGATGTGTGATTGGTTTGTGCGAGATGTGTGATTGGTTCATGTGAGATGTATGATTGGTTGTATCCTTATTTAATCTGGGTATAGGGGAGCATGCACCCATTGGATGGAGAAAACTGTGTTGTTGGGTTGGCAAAGCTGGGTTTTTCATGGAGGGGTTAAACTTGATGGATTATTGTCTTTTTTCAACTCACAACTAACTATGTTGAGATGTGGGTTATTTATGGTGACTCCATATTACAATAAAAAGTGAAATGGAAAAAGTTAACTTTTCTTATAAAATTCTGCTGGAAAATCCATGTGGATAAGACATTAACAGCAGATCTCTGTTCAGATCTGTCTGAGAAAGATCTCCCAGTAAGGTTTAGTTAAAAAGAGCCGGTTAGATGTTTGGACTATTATTACTACGCTTATTCCTACTTCCCTGTAAATAATAGAAAGCCGGGGTCTTGGAGTTAAACTTACCTGCTGGCACTCCTCTCGCAGCTTCTGACTAGAAGATGGTGCGCTGTCCTGACCAGCTCCTATCTATTGCGCATGCACGCCTATAATAAAGATAGGAGCATGCTGATCAGCTGTTGAGAAGCTGTGAGTGGAGCGCCGGCAGGTAAGTTTAACTCTGGAACTTAAAGGGTATGTCCATTGCTTTTTTTTAAACTTTACTTCTTACTGTTTTACTGAAGAACAAGAGGTAAATGCACTACGTCTTACCCCCCGTTCTTGAAGGAGAGGAGGAACAACTTACCCACAGATCGATCCAGTGCCGGCTTCTCTGACAGTCGCTGACGCATCCACGCTCCTTCTCACTGTGTGCTAAGGACTGACGTGTCGGAGACTGTCACCTGCGTCGGAGTCTTTGAGCAACGCTGGATCGATCCAGGTAAGTTCCTCCTCTGCTCCTGACAGTTTTACTGAAGAATGGGAGGTAAGACGTAGTGCATTTACCTCCTGTTCTTAAGTAAAACAGTAAGAAGTAAAGTTAAATAAAAAAACAATGGACATACCCTTTAAGTGTTCAATTATTCCCAGGGATTATTCCCAGGGAGCTGAATATAAGCAATCTCACCTCCCTGTGAATAATTGACGAAGATACAAGGTACATTAAATAACCAGTTTAGTGTACCTTTAAGATGTTTACGGTCTACAAAATGTTTTTCTAACAACAAAAGTTTTTTTTCTATTTATTAGAATTTATTCAAAACAAATATATTGGGGAAATAAGCTTCCATCCATTTCACATGACTAATGTGTTTTTATCTAGTGTTTACTGAACCATAACGTGTTCAACAATTCTGCATTATTTAAAGCAAGCACATAATGATATTAGAATATACAATTCCAAGGTTTCGCTATTTATATGGATGTTTGGGTCAGGGCAGGAATACATGTAATGCAAACCTTAGATTTATGTTAGAGAGGGTTGGTTTTTGCAACAGATTAAAGATGTCTCCACACATTTAAGCAGATAACAAACAGACTTGCACTTCAAAGAAACCATTTTGACATGTACTGGATGGTCATAACTGGTCTGTCAGTTCAAATAAATAATTTTCATATTCAAGTGTTCCCTGAATATTAACAACTTAATTTGCACAGCTGGACAATAGCACATGATCAGATTGCTGTGTGATGATCGTAACTTTGTGGAGCACCAATCAGTCAGGGTGTAACTAAAAATGACTGGGCTACCCAGCAAAACTAAAATGGGGCCCTTGTCCCTTCTTCATCCTGGGATGGCTATATCTGTGGAATGAAGAGTTAAGCTTGGTACATACACGAACGACAAAGCCCCTATACCTTCGGATATGATGGTATCAGGGCTTTATTGTCAGTGTTTGGGTTGGCCTTGCAGTCATTCTGGAAAGAACGAAACAAACAGTCCCGAGTATTCTCCCCATGCTGTGTATATGCTGTCTGCCATCTTTCAAAGATCTTTCCTGTGTCCACCTTAAGAAGTTGGAGCTCTGGGCCCCCTGTGTTTACAGGCTCTGCTCTCCTGGTAGCTATGCCTCTGCTGTTAACATATTACTATAAATACAACACCGATCTGATAAGTTTGCAGTGATTTAGGAGATTTCAGATAGGGAATTGTAAAGCTAGATCTCCCTTGGCAAATATAAATATGGGGGGGATATCCGATCGTAAAAACAATCGGAGATGAAATATTTTTAAAAGTTGTTTTTTAAGTTGATTGGTTAAATGATCATAGTAAACTGGGACTTATCAGAAAACCGCCTCAGACCTTACACCCAAAATGTAAGGATCCCAACCAGATTTATTCCACTGCATATGGTCTTGCCCTTCCATTCAGGACTATTGGGAAATGGGGGTAGCCATTTCTACACAATAGAAAATGATGTCTCTTTGGCAAGAGACCACTTTGGGCAATATTTGCCCAATCATCCTGTATCACAATAGGTGCAAAAAAATCTACAACACTGGAATTCCTCTACACCACAATCACTAAAACTATTTCAATTCAAACTGACATACCTGTTCCAAATGGACTGGGTAGCAGAAACATAAGACAAAATGAGTCAGACACTTTTTCCTACTATGGGAGAGTTTTATTAATTTTCTTCTATTACACACCAACAACGTATTGACAATTTCTTCCAACTAACAGTGTGGTACACAGAACAAACTCTGTGCCATAATTCTCCGGTCTCCCTACAATAGACCTATCTATCTGCCTGCATCCACGCATTATTACCTACTATTCCCTCCCTCTAGTTAATTTTCTTTATTAACACTTTATACCAACAGCCCCGGCGACAATTGCAAGGCAAGGGGTTAAAGGGTATGTACACTGGGAAGTCAGTTTTTTTAAATTGCCCATTACTGGAAACTATAATTCTCCCCAACTATCACTGTACCATGTTTTCATGATCTGTCCCCTATTTCTTTAGATATCCAATCTAAAACATCTTACATTTCAGCTGTCAATCAAGAACCTAAGTATCATTAACTTTTCTGTTATAGTTTTTCTGTAGCTGGAATGGTGACAGTTGGTATGTGAACTGCATGGTGGGAAATTCCCTCTCCCAATGTTGCCTCATAGGGGTTACTGAGCATGCTTGCCCTCACAGAGAGTCAAATAGTCTGGCAGGGGGCTGGGGGGCTGAGCTTGAGCATAACAAACACTTGATTTAAGTCATGCAGTAACACAAACAGACAACATTAGGCATTAATCACCAAATTTAAATGTCAAACAATATGAATGGTACATCAACGAACAATTAACATTGTACATCTGTCTATCAAAGTATCGGTCAGAGTTACGGCTGCCGAAACCCGCACGTGTGTACGAACCTTTAGGCTGGGTACACACAAGCAGTTTTTTTTTGGCCCAACCGACGATTCTTTCAAAAAAATCTGTGCTAATTTGGTTGGTGACAGCGACCGATGTTGAACGCTAGTTCTCCCCCCGATCGGACAAAAGGTGATCGCACATGCCGTGATTGACAGTGATTCATCCCAGGCACCAACTCCCTCATGGCGAATGTTGAAAAAAATCCCCCCCCCCCCCGTATGTACCATAGCCTAACTATGATTCTACCTTCTTATACCTTAAGAACCTACCATGATTACCAAAATAAACACAGCTATAGAAAACTATTGAAATGTGCACTTACAGGAGAAATGCTTCTTCTAAACCGTAAGTCAAGAAACAATCAGGGAGATTCAATAAAAGTTCTTACAGTTAAAAATGGTGCTAATTTTGCCCCAACCAATCAGATCTTATTTAACATTTGAAAGCTAACCTATGTATGTGTCAGATGTGAGTGGGTTGCCCATTTGGAATCTGAGGTACAGAGTCTAAGGGGTAAACTTGCAGCATTGCAGGACTTGGCAAACCTGGGGGAAATGCAGGTACTGGCAGGGGCCAGTAAACTGGTGGGTGGAGATGGGGCAGATAAGGTGGAGAAGGAAGATAGATTTGTAAGGGTCACCAGGGGAAGTAGGGGACGGAAGGATAGGGGGGCTTCTTCCCAGCTGGTCGATCCCAACAGATTTGCCATTTTAGGTGAAGATGTGGAGGACGATGGCTCGGAAGCAGCATGTATGGAGCGGGCCTTTCCCTTGAGCACCCAGGGGACGGCCATCTCCAATACAAGGGAGGGAGAACTGGGGGCTAGGAAGGATAGACAGGTGGTAGTGGTAGGGGATTCTATTATTAGAAGGGTAGATAGGGTAATCTGTCGCCAGGACCCTGCATGCCGAACAGTGTGTTGTCTGCCTGGTGCTAGGGTTCGACATGTGGTGGATCGTGTAGACAGATTATTGGGTGGGGCTGGGAGTGACCCGGCGGTCTTGGTTCACATTGGTGCCAATGACAAAGTTAGAGGTGGAGGTGAGGTCCTTAAAAATGATTTCCGAGAATTAGGGGCCAAGTTAAAAGCAAGGACCTCCAGGGTAGTGATTTCAGAAATACTACCGCAGCCACGTGCTACGCTAGGGAGGCAACGGGAGCTCAGGAGTATAAATGCGTGGCTAAGAGAGTGGTGTAAGGAGATGGGGTTTGGGTTTTTAGAGAACTGGGCTGACTTTTCTGTTGGCTACAGGCTCTTTAGTAGTGACGGATTGCACCTCAATGGTGATGGTGCAACTGTTTTGGGGGAGAAGATGGCTAGGGGGTTGGAGGAGATTTTAAACTAGGTATGGGGGGGGAGGGAACGTTTAACTACACAGGGGTAGATAGAGAAGTTAGGGATCTGGGGGCTAGTAACACAACGGAGGGAGGAGAAGGAGGAGGGGGGAGCATAGAGGATAAGGAGGCATGTACGACCATGTATGGAAGTAAATCAATTGATAATCTAAAATGTATGTTTACAAATGCAAGGAGTCTGGCTGGAAAAACCGGCGAACTTGAAATAATAGCTCTAAAGGAAAGGTATGATGTAATTGGTATAGCAGAATCATGGCTTAATGATTCACACGACTGGACAGTAAATATTGAAGGGTACTCCTTATTTAGACATGACCGAGTTAATAAGAAAGGAGGAGGAGTATGTATGTATGTTAAACAGGAATTGAAGCCAAATTTAAAAGATGGAATAGATGGGGGAGCAAACGATGCGGCAGAAACATTATGGGTGGAACTGTGTACAGGAAGCAAGAAGGTAGGTAAATTAATTGTTGGAGTGTGTTATAAGCCGCCAAATGCCGGTGAAGAGGTGGAAATGAATCTCCATATGCAGTTGGCGAAGGCTGCTGGTATGGGGCATGTTCTGGTTATGGGGGATTTTAACTAACCTGAAATAGATTGGAGTAATGGAACTGCCAGCACCTCAAAAGGTATAAAGTTCTTAAATTTCCTATATGAGCATTTTCTTTCACAGATGGTAGAAGTTCCTACTAGAAAGAATGCGTTGTTGGATATGGTGATATCTAATAACCCAGAGCTCATTTTGGAGATGAAGGTAATGGGAAGCTTAGGGAATAGTGACCATGATATAGTGTCATTTAATATAGGTTGCAGAAAACTAAAGTGCACTGGCTTAACAAAAACTTTTAACTTTAGGAAAGCTAATTTTATGCTTTTAAAGGAATCGCTCCTGCTCATAGACTGGGGGGAACTGTTTCTAGGTAAAGATACTGAGCAGATGTGGACCACTTTTAAAGGGATATTAAACTATAACATTTCCAAATCGGTACCTTTAGGAAACAAGTGTAAAAAAATTAGGTCCACTCCTGCATGGCTTAATGCTCAGGTAAAAAGGGAAATGGAAAAAAAGAAAAGGGCTTTTAAAATTTTGAAAGCAGAAGGCACAGAACAGGCTTACAGGGACTTCAAAAGTTGTAATAAAGAGTGCAAGAAAGCAATTAAACTAGCTAAAATAGAAAATGAAATACGGATTGCCGAACAAAGCAAGTCCAACCCCAAGATGTTTTTTAAGTATATAAATGGTAAAAAAATGAGGACTGAGAATGTGGGACCATTAAATAATGGAGCTGAGGTGGTTGTAGAGGATGCCGAAAAGGCTAATCTGCTAAACCGTTTTTTTACATCGGTTTTTACTGTTGAGAATCCTTACAGTAGGGATTGTAACAATGTGCAGGGAGGAAATGAAGAGTTTTCACATTGGATAACAGAGGATATGGTACGGAATCAATTAGACAAAGTTAATATCAATAAAGCGCCAGGACCAGATGGATTGCATCCTAGGATTTTAAAAGAGCTTAGTTCAGTTCTAGCAAGACCACTGTGTCTCATCTTTTCAGATTCGCTTTTGTCTGGGGATGTGCCGCTGGATTGGAAAAAAAAGCAAAGGTAAATACCCCAATATTCAAAAAGGTAGGGTTCACAGCCTGGTAACTATAGACCTGTAAGCCTAACATCAGTGGTAGGGAAGGTGATGGAAACGTTAAGGGATCATATCCTTGACTTTGTCTCCGAGATCATCTTATTAGTAGTAGTCAGCATGGATTTATGAGAAATAGATCATGCCAGACACAATTTAATTGTTTTTTAGAAGAAGTGAGTAAGAAGTTAGATTCAGGCACAGCTGTGGATGTGGTATATTTGGATTTTGCAAAAGCCTTTGATACTGTGCCACATAGGCGACTAATGTATAAACTGAGGACTGTGGCCTTGAAGAAAACATTTGTTCAGGATAGAACTGGTTATTGGACCGCAAACAGAGAGTGGTGGTTAATGGAGCTACATCTATGTGGGCTAAAGTTCTAAGCGGAGTTCCTCAGGGTTCTGTACTGGGGCCGCTTCTGTTTAATCTGTTTATAAATGACTTAGAAGGGGGCATTGAGAGCAAGGTCTCTGTGTTGCTGTGACACTAAATTATGCAGAGCTTTGGAAACTTCCAATGATGTGCAAGTGCTGCAAGCAGACCTAGATAGATTATCAAAATGGGCAGCAGAATGGCAGATGAGATTCAATGTTGATAAATGTAAGGTGATGATTTGGGATTTAATAATCCCTGTGCCACCTACACCATAAAAACTCTGTGTTAGGTGCATCTGAAATGGAAAAAGATTTGGGGGTTCTGGTAGATAACAGACTTAGCTGTAGCAAACAATGCCAGATAGCAACAGCTAGAGCTAGCAAGATATTGTCTTGTATAAGAGGGGAATAGATTCAAGAGAGAAAATATTATTCTCCCTCTTTACAGGCACTGGTAAGGCCTCATTTGGAATATGCGGTGCAGTTTTGGAATCCCATATACAAAGGGACATCTTGGAAATGGAAGCAGTCCGAGAAGGGCAACTAAATTAATAAGGGGAATGGAGGGGCTTGAATATGCAGGCAGATTAGACAAGTTAGGGCTGTTTACATTGGAGAAGCGGCGGTTGCGTGGGGACATGATAACCTTATACAAATATATTAATGGCCCATACAGTGAACTCTCTGGTGCATTGTTCACTAATAGGTCATATCAGAGGACTCGTGGACATCCTTTAAGGTTGGAAGAAAAGAAGTTTCATCTTCAAGTTAGGAGAGGTTTCTTTACAGTGGAACGGTGAAACTGTGGAACTGTCTTCCAGCAGAGGTGGTAATGGCAAGTTCATTGAATAACTTTAAAAAAGGCCTGGATAAGTTTCTAAAACTAAAAAATATTGAGAATTACTGGTATTAATGCATATAGATTGGTTGATCCAGGGATATTTCCGATTGCCGTTTGGAGTCAGGAAGGAATTTTCCCCCCCTTTTTAGCGGGGTTTTTTGCCTTCCTCTGGATCAACTGTTAGGTAGGGTTAAAAAAAAAAAAAAAAAAAAAAAGGGAGGGAATAGGTTGGACTTGATGGACGAATGTCTTTATTCAACCTTAATTACTATGTTACTATGTTACTATGTTACTAACATCTGATTGGTTAGGGCAAAATTAGCACCATTTTTAATGATAAGAACTTTTATTGAATAACGCTGAATATTTTTTCAGCATTTTCCCATTGGCACTGGAGGGGAATATATAATCTCCCTCATTATTGTAGGACATTATACACAACGTCCCTCTAACAAGATATAAGGGATCTATACATCTCTGTGTTGCACATGACAGTTCTAGTTAATTCAGGAATGATTCATAGAGGTACGGATATTTCTCTGCATAATATTTTAAATATCTGGATAGAGCATGTACTCAACTTAAACTAGAATATCTCCGATTTCCATCAGCTGTGATAAATGATCTAGAGAACCACAAATTAATATCTTCTTAAGTGGTGTGGATGGGGATTACGGATCATTAGACTGATGGTTTCATTTGGAATTGTTGGACTTGTGCAATCTTGTTTTATTCCTCAGTTACCTTCTCATGGTCACTTTGTCATTATTGAGAAGCTTCAGTAATTCAGTTGAACACCCTTCATTAATCTAATGCTCATGATTTGTCTGGTGGAAAAAAAAGAGAATTTGCTTTTTTCTTTTAAGGGAAAGTAAATTAATATTTCCTGTTGGCGCAGAACATGTTTAATAAAACGTCTGTGGTTAGCCATACAGGTGTTGATTTTATTGACCAAAATCAATCCATGTATATGGCCTTCTGTTCGATAACTGCACTGTAATATCGGGTTATCGGACCTGTCCGAATATTTTCCATCGATCCCATCCCTGCCCACAATATCTGTTAGTGTATGGCCATCTCTACCTGCTGACATTCCTGCAAAGATTTTCAGCCAGATCAAGTAAACAGACGGTTGAAAAGGTTCGTTTGTAGTGAATCTCTCATTAAGGTTACGATATTTTGATCCCGTTAAATATATTAAACCTGCTCTCTAATTCCAGGTTTTTTTTGGCTGAGCTCTCAATGCTCAAAAAAAGAGAAATTTAAAGGAATTTTATTGAGGGGTATACTTATTTTTAAATTACTTTGGCTAACCTATTAGCAATGATCACTTGTGATTATTTTTTAATAATATCCAGTGCCCCAGGGGTTCTACGTAAATTACCGTGTACAGACATGCAGGCAATTAGGGAAATGGTCATTTCTTCTGTTAGAGACATCGTTGTTCATTTCTCATTTTAGTGTATTATATTATATTGACAATTTTTTCTAGCCTTAAAACCGAGAGCAGAATTGTGACCAATGCCCAACATCCTTTCTTGGTCGGTATGTTCCCAGCATTCCTAACTAAACACCATTTAATCTTCACCATGGAGTCTCTACCTGGAGGGGATCTGATGAAATATCTGCCCAAACGAAAAAGATTTAGGGACAATGAAGCTTTGTAAATAGAAATGGAATTAAACGTTTTTACAATCAGAAAGTTAAATAGTTATCAAGGTAGAATGTATTAGGAAAATACAATATGTAACAAATATGTTTTAGTGCAATTTATTTATTTACAACATTTCAACTTTATCTGAATTGTGGATGTTGTGGTTTTTCTCTTCTAGATTATACATTTAAAATTGTTAAACCATTCGAACATTAGATGAAATCAGACTTGATTGGCTTGGTAATCAATAGGTGGGCAAAATGAATAGGACAAAAGTTAATAGCCAAGCTCTGCCCATGGTTAGTATTTCCCCATATCTAGTCTGGTAGTTTCCACAGTGCCACCATAATTGAACCTTTTATATGAAATTTATTATGGTGCAAGGGGATGGTAGACCAGTAGGATTTTTGTAGACGTGGAAATCTGTTATCAAGTGAAATATTTTTACCTGCAAACGTTTTATTGGATCAGAGCGGCTATTTAAATATCACAGATTTTGGCCATAGCATAGACAGCGTGTTACATTTTCTCTTGGCCTATCAAGAATGGTTTTTGTCATTATTGGCGGGGGAAGGGTGTATTTTTATAGCATACATTACTTATATCTTGGGATAAATACAATTAGTATAATGTAGGGTTTCTATAGAAAGTGTATCCATAGATAATATATATAATATACAAAGTATTATTTGTGTTTAATGATCTGAATATAAGGAGCGGTCCACCTATACATGTCATCAGAGATAGTCCAGCGCTTTGAATATTCTAGGCCTGTTGTCCCTTGAAATCATGTGCTACATGACGCTGTCTGGGGAGGTAAGTATGACACTTTATTTTAATAGGTTCAGCTACGTGGGCTTAATTTATGTTTGAGAGACTTGATCGTTTTTTTCTCCTCCCCCACCCCCCCCCCACCCCCGTTTGCATTTAAAGGAAATACAAGCAAAAAGCTGTTTACTAACATGGTCTATTACCAGCCAAAACATCTCTGTGACTTACAGGGTTTATATAGCACCAACATCTTCCGTGGCGCTTTACAATTACATAGTTGTACATTACATACAGGGTAATACATGTTATACAAAGTCATACATATTACATACACAGGTAATACATAATATAAGTAAACAGAGTGAGGAGTTTCTTACAGCAATACCGTGATACAATAGGATAGAGGACCCTGCCCAAAGAGCTTACAGACTAGAGGAAGTGGGGGTGAGACATAAGGTGACGGGAATCGGTAGACTGTAAAGAGATTGGCAGTGGAGTGTGAGAGACGGTTTGGATCAGGTTAGGTCAGTGAGAGGGGTAATGTCTAGGCTAGTTTATATGCTTGCCTGAAGAGGTGGGTGTTAAGGTTATGGTTGAAGGTATTAAGGGATGGTGAGTGACGGACAGACAGGAGGAAATGAGTTTCAGCTGAGCCAACTTAAAATGTCAGGCTGTGGTTGAAATGTTAATTAATGTGCGTTTATGGCTACATCTGTTGTATTCAGTTAGATCAACTTAAAGTTTAGTTCTTTATGGCTACAGCAAATATCACTTGTTTTTTATGCAGTGTTCACTACAACAGAATGCTTAGACAGGAATCACAAGAACAAAACTGACTAAATTTATTTGCACAAAACTGTGGCATTAGTTCCACCTTCCAACTAGAACAAACCATTGCCACACGCCACTGCTCTGTGCCACCTTCTAACATCTACACACAGGAGAGGAACTTTAAACTGGTGATTGCCATGTGAATAATAAGTTCTTATTATGTATATAACTACATGTTGTATAATTCTGTTGTCTACGTAAGTGTGAAATAAAACCTGAAAAAAACCAATTCATTTGTTGTAACGTGTATGTTTATTAATAACAGGAGAGGGTAACAATGAAAGAATGTGGTGCTATGTAGAACATCCACATGGTAAAGAATGTGACAGATGTGGCACCAAATCACAGAGCAAGTGCACCTGCTGTATGTATCTGGGTCTGTAACCTACCCTGGAAAAGAAAGCCATAGAATGAAGCAAAATGGTTTATCTGCAATTAGGGACAGTGGAATTGATCTACTGGGGCTGGAGGGGACATGCATGATAGGTGGGTGGCTTTTAGTGTTAAAGGACAACTAAAGCTGCAGAACAACACTGAACCAGAAGGCAGAACACCTTGATATAAAACCAGTAATCTGTGTCTTACCTCTCATTTTGATACGGGAACTGGGAAATTTACCTAAATAACATATGGTTTGTGCTTTATTTCACAGCATTCTAGTATCACACAGTTTGGTCAACGACCATTATGTTCTGCACATGCTCAGTCCTTAGCTATGGCAGAACCTTGTTACAGTTGGTCACACCCATTAATAATCTCTAACCAATCCTTTTACAAGACAGGTAAAGCAAGGAAGCATGTGACTGAGGTCAGGAGGTGTGGTCTGACACTGCACACATTTACTTTATTCAGTTTTTAACAGGCTTACATTTACTATAATAAGATTTACTGAAGTGGGATTTTATAGCTTATTGGTGTTTTTAGGGGGGTTGTTTTCAGATTCTGGAGTACAAAAAATTGGGTTTAGTTCTCCTTTAAGGGTGGTTTTAGTGTCAAGATCTAAACTTTAAGTCCAGTTGATCTAACTGAATACAACAGATATAACATTGTAAGTTGTATCCAAGATAACTAATGTCACACAATAGGCAGGTCCCCAGTAGATTTCTGTGCCACTGAACCAATAGCTGTGGCAATATACACAGCACTATCTATGTGTTCATGCAAAAAGAATTAAGGACACACCACACACAATAGCTTTTATTTAGGATACATATATTCACACAATTGTGGGCGATATCAAAAGGCCATAATGTTTTCTGGGATTGCCCCTTTAGATGCAGTCTTCTTTTCATACACAATGCTAATGTCAGTATTATGTAAGGAGGCATGCTACTGGAGAGCCTAAAGCTAGGTACAGATGCCCAATTAGGTGGATGAGGCCCAATGCTCGAGCGGGTGACATCCATGGCGAATGGGCGTTGTGACTGAAAGTCACGCAGGTGTGTGCATTTTCTCGGGTGTTGTTCATTGACAAACAGGGCCCAAGCACACACACACACACACACCACACACACACGTGATTATTGCCAAAAATGCCCATTCCCCTAGTCCGCCAACTGTACATTTGTACAACCTGGAAATCTGTATGGACCTTAAGACACATCTCACAAACTGTCCATAAACTCCTTGTATATTCCAGAAACACCTTCCAATTGAAGCGATAATGTGTGACATGAGCAGATAACTATAAAAACAGGAGAATTCCACTGTAATTAGTACATTCAAGAGGTATGCAGAGCCCATGCCTTACTTCAATACACTGCACAGTACAGTGTGACTTGTGTAATGCAGTTACCGGTAAATAGCGCTTCATCCCTGTTATATCCCATAGGGATTATTAGAGAATAGTAATTTATGAATTCATATCATAAAAGAAAAAAGCATTAAAGAGAAACAGCTTTGCACACTGATAGCATCGTTCTTAGTAAAAGTCTCCCCTGGATTCCTCAATCAACTTTTTTGGCAAGTTAGGGTTTCAGTTTGCTTTCTGCTGAAAAAACATGCAAAGGTGACCTTGTTACTTCAAAGAGAATTCAGGGGGTTTAATGACAATCAGTCACGGTTTGAGTCTTGACCATTTAATATTAGTGATCAGGAATATGTTGTCAGTGTTCGACAATCACAGGTCTATAGCTAGATCTCATTTAACATCAAAGGCAATGGTAAATGCAACGTATTTAGGCCCTGAACCGTGTTTAAATAAAGACATAGCTGTGATTTCTGATTCAACAACATACAACCTTGTACTACTAACCGAAATATACGTGACTGAGGTATTCCTTAACGGGCAACTGTGGTCTCCAGTTGAACTCTGCATCACATTTCTAGGTAAAACTTGTGAGAAGTTATTTTTGCTGGAAAGGTTTAGCAATATAATTTCCTAAACACTTCCTGCTTTCACCAGCTTCTAGCCTTGGGATCAGTCTCTCAACTGTTCTTTTTTTTTAAGTCTGTAAAGATACTTAAGATACTTGGAGTTGTCCTTTAATTCTGGGAAAGACAGCAAGTCTGTAAAGATACTTAAGATACTTGGAGTTGTCCTTTAATACTGGGAAAGACAGCAAGTCTGTAAAGATACTTAAGATACTTGGAGTTGCCCTTTAATTCTGGGAAAGACAGCAAATCTGTAAAGATACTTGCTGTCTTTTCCAGCATTAAAGGACAACTCCACCCTTATAAGAACATCTTTTAGAAAGAATGGCCTCTTTAAAATATGTTGATATATCATAGTTTGTCCTATGAATTCATTACTGTATGCCTGCTATGCTTCTGGATACCTCATGGAAACTGAGCCATTTAGAAACATGTACTGAGCCTGGGCATGCTCAGAAGAGGCAGCTAGGGGATTAACATTCAGTCATTGGCTGTGATGTCAACTGTCAAATCCATAACTGACAGTTACTAACTGGAAGAACCAGGAAGTAGAAACAGGGGAAACAGGACATTGTGCTGGATTACAGGTTAGACATATATTTCACATTTCAAACTATTACTGTTTAGGGTTTTGGGGGCTTATTTACCTGTATGTAAGTTTTCATTTTGGGGCTGGACTTGCCCTTTAAGTCTAAAATTAGCATGCTCAGACTCTGGGAACAGGGGAGGAGCAGAGTGTCAGGTGATTTCATTCAAGCTACTAAGTAGGAATTTGAATATTATCTGCAATATAAGATGTGATTCAGGGCTCATTGTATTTAACCCTAACTTGTTCAGAATCCACAATTGCCCTTTAAGGCCTATAAAGCCAATAACCATTGGCTTTATAATGAGGACATAAAATCCAGATGAGTGGTGTGGATAAATGTTGCCAGCCTTCTTAGCAGATACAGTATTTAATGTTAATTCTTACAGGAAACATATTCTACGTGATATGAGCCCACAAGCATTTCATACTGTGTGCATGCATTCAATGTGACAGTACTGGGGTATCAAGCCTACCCATGCCAGAAATCTATAAAATATAACTAGTAGAATGAAAGGGCCTATTGTTGCCTTGGCATGTAATGCAACCAGGTGACCCTAATAGTTAGTGTTCTTGTGGTACTTACATAGTGTGACTTGAGACTGAAGTTTTGGAACAAGTGGAGTTTAAACCCTGTAGCAAAGTACCAAAGCACGGGCACATACCCCAATTGCTTTAGATCCACCCCTGTCCGGGGGTAATATGGGTCTTAGATTTTACTAAAAAAGGCTGCTTTTACACTGGATGGAGGTGGGATTCTTCTTACTTGCTTTGAATAAAATAAACCCTCTTAAAATAGCTTGAACCAACGTCTGTGTGTATGTCCATACTGAACAATTTTCTTCAATGTTTCTAATCATCCCATCTTTCCTCTAACATCTCTCCTAGTTTCTTTATGATCTCCTGTATCTTTCCATTCTCTTTATAATTGCCCACATCCTGCCTCGTAATCATTCATTACAATACATATGGCCTGAAAAAATAAACATCAATGAAAAGTTATTAGAACCTATAGAAATTGTTTCATGATAGTGTTTGCTATGAAGTTAGACAAATAAATACAAAGTAGACATAGGAAATACTGCAAATGCAAAATGCTGATAAACTGTGTAATATTCCTCAAAGGAAAATAGCTGTACAGTGGGTGCTCACATGTAGTTATCTTTATTAATACCACAAACCCACACGCCTTAGGGTTCATGTGGTCAAATAACATATTTAATTATAGGATGGCCTCTCCATTATTACACATAATCAAATATCAAATGTAGACAGTAAACTGCCATATATGGAACCAGCAAACCTGCATATTGTACATGTGCCATGCAGATGGTTTAGTCTACTAGGGCCAATGACACAGATTTGGGGGAATACACAAGATTAGCTGGTTCAATTTGCATTACAAAACATAATTGTCTGTTATGATTTTGTAGTATTATATCATTGATATTTGTCAGTGAAAAGATTTGCTCCATCCTAATATTTTTATTATAATATATTTAATATTATTTTAATATAAGATTTGGAATTGGGAAAACAGTCAGGCCTTTTTAATAAAAGGTGCTAAAATTGGCATGTGCTCTTTATTTGCAACGACCAATCAAATTTTCCCTTTATACTACAGAAAACACTTGAAAAAATCCGATTGGTTTCTGTGGATGGACAAAGATGTTAATGAGACTGGTGTAAGTAAACTAATTGTGCCAGAATGTAAAAGCTATTGGAACTTCCCTGTGAGCTCATTTTACAATCAGTTAGGGTTGGGTATAAAGTAACAGTATTTCTCTATACACACAATACAGCACGTGGCTGAATATTAGTTGAAAAGAAGCATTATTGGGGTTTTTTTCTTAGCTGACCTCCCTTTTTAAGTGGAACCATTAGTTTTTATTAATGGCACTAATGCTTTGCATTGAGCCCAAATTACAACAGAAGAGGAGATGCTTAAGGGTAACTGGGTGATGAAAGACTACATTAATACGCAAAACCTAGAGCTGCTGTTTCCTATTTATAATGCCGTACGCACATGTAAGTCATATTTCAGCTATAAACAGTGGCGCCTAGGGAGCGCGGGCTACAATTGCCTTAAGAAACCAAAGGTCTCCAGATGGTGTAACATTTTTCAATGTGGTTTCTGAGGGAAATTTCATGGAAACTTCCTAGCTTAGTGACCTGGTAAACTCTATCCTATATTAGGACTTTATTCCTTTTCTTTTTTCCCCATTTGTTTTAACTATATTTTCCTGCCGTATTTAATGCTTTAACATTTCTGTTGCACAATTGCTTCCGATTGGATCCATCTTCTAATTGGAAAAGTGTGTGACGAGGTCTGACCTCTTCATTGTGATCATTTCAGGTTGGAAGCAATTTGTTGCAGGGAAGATGACTGGATAAGAGAAAAAATAAAATGGACAATATTATGTCTACGTTCGTGGTGGGGCTTCCCTTTTCCTCTTTACCAACAAGAAATATAATCACCAAACCTGGTGGCTTTTCTAATGTACTACCAAGCCCCACAGCCCGTGCACCCCTGCACGTGCCAACCCCTAAACCACCCCCACGCACACCCTCCTCTAGAAAGTGCCCTATTCCATCTCTGCATGGCAGAGGCATTGTACAGGAACTGAAACTGCTCTTGGATTGAAACTAAATGCCCATAGAGATCTAATATCTCCAGTTAGAGAATCCAGACATGCAAATTTTGGGGCCAAAATGGACGTTCATTCTGTGTACATTGTCTTCTTGTAGAAAAGTCTTTTAAAGTCTATAGGTAGCAAAATTTTGCAATAAACATGATTTTTTTCAAAAGGATAATAATATTTTAAACAAAATAAGCTCGGGTGGTTTTGATGTTCAGTGGCTGCTGTTATCTCCACAAACTAAAGTATGGGGGCCGAGATATTGATTGCACATGGCCAAGTGAACTTGACTGATGGCAGTAATTCATTGGCTCTGTATACCTGCAGAAGGTGGCTTCACTCAACATTGCTTAATACACATGGCCAATTACACTATTGCCCAGGGGCAAGTTACTAAGCCTGAGCCTGCCACGTAAACTGTTTTACCGGACTATTGGATTATTATGATATACAATAACAGACCAATCCAATATGTATAAATCTTTATGTGATTGTTATAAATTCCGCCTGGCGGAACAGCCGTTTGTCGCACAAATGCGTTGTGATTGGGGATCATAGCTCAGTTCCAAATCATACATGAGTACAAACCTTTAAATAGTTCTGAAAATGGAATACCATGAATTCACTCATTAATCATGGGTGCTGCTCAATTCAACCATCGGACTGAAGATGATTCACTGAAACAGACCAAGTTTGTCTATTTTGGGGGTAAAAACATGCATGGTCAACTTGGGAACAGATTTGCTTGATTTATTAAATGCTGAACATGCAAATCTAACTTGTGGGAGTAACTTTATAGTCCTTAAAGGGAATAAAAGTCTAATTATAAATTAAAGGGACAATACATTTTTAATTTCTTTTAAAAAAATGTTTAAATATATTTAAATATAAATTTTGGAAGGTAGGTACAGTGTTCTACACTGTAGAGGTAAGTTGTTAAAAAGCCACTTGTGTCATGGCTGAAAGATCTTAAGGAGTCAGGGTTATCTGGGGAATGAGCTGTCAGGCACTGCACTAGTGGCTCTTTGCCAGCTCACTGCTTTTGTTACAATGCAGAATGGTAGGCAGAAGAACTGTCTCTTACCTCCTAGAGAAATATATAATGGTGATTGCCTATGCAACTTATCTGCTATATTTTTAATTTATAAATGCTAATAAATACCTTGAACCCATTCCATTTCTTCATCTTTCCCATGGTCTAGGGGTCAAATACAGATTTGGCATACATGGAGGTGTTACCAGAAGTGCTTGGGAAAAAGAGGAGGACTAGCACCCACAAGCAAACTATTATTTAAGCAGCTGATAGCATTTCTATGGTTACAATATAGAAGTTTGGGTATTGGTCACATAGTGAATTACCTACCAGAACTTCATTCAATACTTTCATTCTCTCTTAATTGCTGTGTTGCTTAGATTTAATAGCTAATAGAGAAAAAAAAATCAAATGGAGCACTGTTAAATATATATTATTCTATGAAATCAGAACTATAAATATCTTATTGGTTTACTTTGCAAAAGATAAATAGTGATGTCAGTAAACATGTCATGGAAGACGTAATTATATGGGATTATTAATTAAAGTTAATTCTGGGCAATTATATGATGACAATGTCCCTTCTAACAGGGTTACATGAACATCTCTGGAATCAATTTGACTTGGAGTTTCCACTCTACTCTCCATTCCACTTGGCAATTTCTTATTCCTCAGGATATCTGAAATAATCCTTGTCTCAGATACATCCTCCCCTGCAATCAGTCATGCTATACTGCCAGACAAATACTCATGAATCTGTGTTTGACTGCTCTCTGTTTTAAATGCCATTCTGTGGGCTGTTTCACATTGTTTGTGTGACTTTATTATAACAGGACAAAAACAATCTTACTTTTTGGTAAAGGGAGGATACCGTTGAATACGACTTTATCGTCCTGATTAACGGTCACCATTGTCAAATGCAACTTACAAGGCAATAATCTTACAATGTATAGAGGTTCTGGGGAGAAAAGCTTTCATGTTAGGATTCAAAAAAATTAAGTTTAGTCCTCCTTTAATGATCTAGAGTACCGGTAGGATACATACTGTAATTAGGATGGATATTGAACTGTTCTGATCTGGAAAGACTAAGGTCTGGTTCACCCAATGCAAAAACTTGGCTAGATGGACCATCCAAGTAAGCATTTGGTACATAATTAAATGGTACCTCTGCGTGCTCTACCCCCCTCTGCTCCATACCCAGCAATTAGGATTTACCAAACATACTTAATAGGAAGGCAACATGCTTGAGAATGGACCCAGTGTGGTCCGAAATATGTTGCAATTAATAAAAGATTGTTGCAGACACTGAAGCTGCTTTGTGTTCACTTCCTATTACATATGTTTGGTAGATGGACTATCCAGTTGGATTTCTTGGTAGGAACAGGCATAACTTTATGCACAACCAATCAGTCCCAACTGATTTTTGGGTTAAATTATTGGGACAGTCAGATATGGTTGGGTGGTCGGCACAGCTGACGTGGGGCATAAACAGACTCAACCCCACCAGGACCTGGTCCACCATGGTGTTAAGAGGTATGTCTTGTCTGTACTAATCTAGACATAATAGATCAAGAAATCATCTCACAGTTTTCTTGGAACCCTGACTGGTCTTCCCTGTCTACTAGATCTCATGACCAGAAAGAATTACAGCAGGATGAATCCATTCATAAAGAAATGAAGTGTTTTTTTTTTTTTACAGATTAGTGCATTCTAGAATATCCCAGTTAAAGATTTTGGGGGAGATGTAATTATGGAAATGATCAGTCAAGTGTAAAACTCACCAATGTAATATCAGGTTAGTGTGGGCGTTACACCTAACTGGCTACAAACAACAGGTAAATGTATGTATGTATGTATGTATGTATATGTTTATTTATATAGCGCCACTTGGGGACACAGCGCTGTACAGTAACAAAATACAATAAAGTCATACAAGGGGGGCAAACACATAAATAGTTCAGTACATAAATAGAGAAATTACATAAATAAATAAATACAAGTACTAAAACCTAAATTTAAACCTGCTGATTGAGGTTTCTTGACGTAGAGAGAGGGGAATAGAATTCCAGAGGATGGGAGCCACAAGAGAGAAAGGTTTAAGGTGATAGGAAGCAGTACAAGTGGGGGGTCTGTACAGGAGTTGGTTCTGTGATGATCGGAGGGTACGGGCAGGAACATATGGGGACAATAGAGAGGAAACATAAGGAGGTGCAGCAGAGTGAAGGGATTTAAATGTTTGGAGAAGGGTTTTATAAAAAAATGTGCTGTTTAATTGTTGTTTGGTACAGAGGAGATTTGAGATCCTGTTTATTAGGGAGCGAAACAATACGTGTAGAGTTTAATATCAAATGAACGGGAAGGAGGTGGGAAGCAGGAAGACCAGTGAGTAGTAGGTTACAATAGTCCAGACTCGAAAGGATGAGAACATGCATAAGCATAGTGCTAGCCGGGAGAGAAAGGAACCTGCGGATCCTTAGAAAAGGAGAGAGAGGAGTTAATAATTACCCCTAGGAAGCATGCCGATTGGATAGGGAAAATAGGGGTATTATGAACAGAAATAGAGAAAGATGGGATAGGACCAGGTTTAGGTGGGAAAAGGATTAGTTCATTTTAGGAAGATTCAGTTCCAGGCAGCGTCGCAATATCCTGGAGGAGATGGCAAGGAGACAGTCAGAGACACGTGATTGGATGTCAGGAGTTAGCGCAGGGGTAGACAAGTAGATTTGTGCATTATCTGCATATAAATAATACTTGAAGCCAAAAGAGCTAATGACATCTCCCAAGGAAATAGAGGGAGAACAATAAGGGTCCAAGAACAGCCCCCCCACTAAATGTGGGTACACACAGTACCAATCTGTCAAAGATGACAGACAGAATCTGCAAGACAGATGGGAGTACACACAGTCACAATCGTTCTCCCTACATAAAGTATATATATATAAAGTATAGAGAGAACATTTGTGATTGCCATTAAACCTATGATCTTTGGGCTAACCGTGACTGAGGGAAATTTAACAGAACAACCATTTCCAATGCTGATGCCAAACACTTGTAGGAATCGGAAACAGACATTTTGGCCATACACACATTAGCATTATAGAGCCAATCCAGCTGGTACCGATGAGATCGGCCCTATATGGCTAATGTGTGTACTCAGCTAAGGAGGAACCTGAGAAGAGATGTTAGCAGCACCTTACAGAGTAAGTGAGGTTAGAAAGATAGGATAGAAACCAGAATGCCACTTCATTCCAAATGCCCAAGGAGTGAAGTATCTGCATTAGGGGGGAATGATCAACTGTGTTAAAAGCAGAGAGAGCTCAAGAAGTATAAAAATAGAAAAGTGACCATTGGCCTTGGCAACCTGCAGATCATTCACAACCTTACACAGGGCCGTCTCAGTAGAATGTGCAAGACAGAATCAAGATTGCAAAGGATCCAATAGGTTATGAGCATGAAGGTAGTTAGCAATACGGGAGAAGACTAATCGTTCTAGCAGTTTAGAGGCTATAGGTAAGAGAGATAGGGTGGTAGTTGGCTAAAAAAGGGTAGTTTAGCAAGGGCTTTTTAGTATGGGCTTAACCTGGGCATGCTTAAAGATGGAAGGAGAAATTCCAGATGTAAGGAAGGCATTGAATATGTCTATGTGGGTAGGTATAGGGGTAAGTACATGATTACAGTGCTTCTGTAATACAAAGGGCATGGGATCAAGAGGACAGTTCATGAGTGGACAGGACAGAACCTGGCGAGAGACTTCTGAATGGGTCACAGGAGATCCAAGAATATCATAAATGGAGACTTTATGTCATTGCACCTACCTTCTGTGTCCCAGAATTTCTCAAATCTTGGGATTTTTAAAAAAAAATGCATTTACATTATTTATAGCAGTAAGATAAGAATTGGGTATGAATGGTATAAAAATGTGGAAGCAATGTGTATAAGATAAGGGGACTTACACAAGAGATCTCTTTAAACCCTGTACTAATAATGTACAGCAGAAGTGTTAATTAGTTAGCTAATGAAGGTTTCACCTTTATACCAATTTTGTTATTTTTTTTTATTTCAAAAGGGTTACCCTGTAAACAAGTGTTAATCACACACATACTACTCCTACTGTAGTGGGTTGCTGGCACTGGCTATCTTGAACCGTCATTAATAACTACACTTAATGACAGGTTTCTGATGTCTGAATCAGTCAACTATTATTGATACTATGGTAGGGCAGGAACAATTACACTGGAGAGCTGACACCATGCATGTAGATGTGTACAGACCATTAGAATGGTTACCCTGGATAAATGCTGGGAAAGTCACTCCTTGGTCTCCTCATAATTACTTTTTGAGATACTACTATTGTCCTGCATAATGTCCTTTACTTCTTTAGGGTAGTGGATACTTACCGTTATGATGTTTATTTGTTATAGAATAAAATATATAATTACCTGAACCAGGCTCATCATTTCCCCTCTCCCCTTCTTTTTCTCTCTCTCGCTCGTTCCTTATGATTGACACATCCATTATGTGTTCTGAATAATAAGGAACAAACAAGTGAGCAATGTCTTTATTGCTTCATTACAAATTTTATACATGTTTTGCTTTGATGTGCAATGTTTATCACCTCCATAATATTACATTTTCGAAAAAGTCAGGAAAAAGAAAAAAAATACTGAAAACTTCGGAGAAACATTAAATATTAATGTTCAGTTTCAAGTTAAAGGACAACTCCACCCTCATAAGAACATTTTAGAAAGAATGGCCTCTTTAAAATATGTTGATATATCATACTTTGCCCTATGAAATCATTACTGTATGCCTGCAATGCTTCTGGATGCCTCATGGAAACTGAGCAATTTAGAAACCTGTACTGAGCATCTACTGAGCCTGGGCATGCTCAGATGAGGCAGACAGGGGATTAACATTCCATCATTGGCTGTGAGGTCAACTGTCAAATCCATAACTGACAGTTGCTAACTGGAAGAACCAGGAAGCAGAAACGGGGGAAAGGACATGTGCAGGATTTCAGGTTAGACTTATATATTTTTCACATTTCAAACTATTACCGTTTAGGGTTTTGGGGGGTGATTTACCTGTATGTAAGTTTTCATTTTGGGGCTGGACTTGCACTTTAAACTTATTCCTGAAAGTACAATTTAATACCTAATTTTATCATCTTGTCTGGGAAGAGTGAAGGGTAACATCTCAACATCTCTAGTTGGGAGCCATAACTGGAGCTAATTCATCTGTTTTCCCGTATTAGTCTTGCACAGAGAAGTTGTGGGCTTTTTTTGTATGTGAGATCACACCTTAAGGGCTACAGCATTTTAGTGAAATGAGAACCCTGGGGCTTTTTTTTTTTTAGAATAGTGAGTCATAAGGGGCATCACATGGATCCTTAAAATAAACACTTCCAAACAAGGATTCTCTAATGGCAATTACCGTATTCTTTCTAACAAAGGGCTTAAGGAAACATTTGCACTGATAACAGGCATTACAATTTAACCATAAAAGTTGTGTGTAGGGAAAGGAACTATTATTATTGGTAAGCAGTAAGCACCATTATGTTGTTTTATATCCTGAAGGATTTCAATGGGATTTTGGAAGTTAATGGAATTTGGCCACATATCAGTTCATACTAAAAACATTTATCTAGGGGCTTTCAATAGGCTGATCTCCATACACAGGTTTAGGGACATCCATGTGAAGGTATATGTCCTGGCAGATTACAGGTGGAATATGTTAAAATTATTTGTAAAATTTGGCTTAGAAGCCAATAGTGTAAAGCTAGGTACACACAGTACAGATCAGTGTAAGATAACAGATAGGATCTGCAAGATCCTGTCTGTCATCTTTCAAAGATCTGCATACACACAGTCCCGAGCGTTCTCCTATGTGAGAACGCTCGGGACTGTGTGTTTCCATCGGCCGCGCTAGACTCCTCTATAGGGAGTCTAGCGCGGCCGATGGAAATTTTCGGCCTTTCCCGAACGAGGTCGGCCGACACCCGATCGTTTGGCGGCCGCGCGCTCGTTCGGGAAACTAACGGACACACGTAACGATTAAGCCCCGATACCGTCGGATCCGACGGTATCGGGGCTTAATCGTTAATGTGTGTACCCAGTTAAAACTGTTTTTAGTCTCCCCAAATAGGTTTGGATGATTATTAATTAAATACTGTAATATTAAATATATTATTATATTTATTATTAGTCACTATTACTAGTTAATCTTCATCTGATGGTGAAATTCATTGTGCTGATCAAGACATTAATATTTTAAATGGCAATCATACCCTTCCGAACCATCCTCCCTCCCTAATAGTTCCCAGGGTGAGTATTTAAACCAATAGGTCCTTACCCCATGGTTTTCTCTAGTTTCCCTATGCCAAGCTATGGCACACTGTCCAATAGGAAGACACTGCTGCACCTGACATTATGCCAATTCAACATTCATGTCTAAATGACTTGCAAATCAACCTAACCTTGGTTTACTGTAAAGACATCATTAGCTTTTCTTGTTCCTTTCTTATATCCTGTAAACATAAATGGCCCATATATGGGCAATTTCCCCCAGGTCCAGGTGGAACCAATGTTTGTAAACAATCTCCATTCGCATGTGTTCTGCGTTCTGATTATGATCAGCTTTTTTGTGCTTAGCTGTCATTTTCCCTAAATTTGTGTGACAATATAGTAACATAGTAATTAAGGTTGAATAAAGACATTCGTCCATCAAGTCCAACCTATTCACTTTTTTTTTTTTTTATTTATTTATTTTTTTTACCACCTAACAGTTGATCCAGAGGAAGGCAAAAAACCCCAGCTAAAAAAGGGGGGAAAAATTCCTTCCTGACTCCAAACGGCAATCGGAAAGTATCCCTGGATCAACAGATCTATATGCATTAATACCAGTAATTCTCAATATTTTTTAGTTTTAGAAACTTATCCAGGCCTTTTTTAAAGTTATCAATGAACTTGCCATTAACACCTCTGCTGGAAGACAGTTCCACAGTTTCACACGTTCTCACTGTAAAGAAACCTCTCCTAACTTGAAGATGAAACTTCTTTTCTTCCAACCTTAAAGGATGCCCACGAGTCCTCTGATATGACCTTAGTGAACAATGCACCAGAGAGTTCACGTATGGGCCATTAATATATTGTATAAGGTTATCATGTCCCCACGCAACCGCCGCTTCTCCAATGTAAACAGCCCTAACTTGTCTAATCTGCCTGCATATCAGTCAGCCCCTCCATTCCCTTATTATTTAGTTGCCCTTCTCTGAACTGCCTCAATTTCCAAGATGTCCCTTTTGTATGGGATTCCAAAACTGCACCGCATATTCCAAATGTGGCCTTACCAGTGCCTGTAAAGAGGGAGAATAATATTTTTCTCTCTTGATTCCATTCCCCTCTTTATACAGAACAATATCTTGCAGCTCTAGCTGTTGCTACTGGCATGTTTGCTACAAGCTAAGTGTTATCTACCAGAAACCCCCAAATCTTTTTCCATTTCAGATGCACTTAACACAGAGTTATTGTATATGTATGTATGCCAATTTCCTCTGTATCCGTTGTGACCTAAACCTTGCCCATGTGTGGACAGCTAAAAGGGTGTAAAAATGATCAGCCAATTACATGTTTACAAAATATTTGTGAAGAACCAAAGAATAGTTTAAAAAAAAAGGTTCAAGGGTTTTAAATTGTTTCAGTTTAGCAGCAGTTCCTGATTTTACATACAAAATATCTACTTGGGGTTAACTGTGCAATTGGATATTATTTAGACTTCAGGTCATTTAAATGTAATTGTTTCTTCTTTTATGATACTCTTTGGATTAATATTCTCAAGGGAGGATATATAGATATATAGGCATCCTGCCTATATCTATATTAAAATATAACACATATACATCAAAAAGGTAATAAAGGGCTGGCCAGCCTAAAAAGAGATAGTACATATATAAATAACCATAGTAAAAAACCCCAATGATAAAATTGTCCAGCCCTTTATCACCTTTTTGATGTATGTTATCTTTTAATATGGATATTTTAAATTATTTGGATGTTCTGTTGTTCCTCCCTGCAGGGTGCCTATCCTATATATATTCATTTCCCTTCACCTATAGTGACGTTTTTCCTTTTTGAGAAACTACATTTCAGTATTTGTGACTCAGTAGGTGACTCCGGGGCACCTGTGTGTGTGTTTCCAGCCATATACTTTTGTTTGAGGATATACTCAACCCTGGGTACCAACAATATTCATGTAGTTCAGTTTGGGAACCGGACAATTAAGTGCTGGAACAGCTACATTAAAAATAAACACATTACAGGAGAAAAAATGGAATTAGGAAAACAGCATATGGTAACAATAAAGCATTCTCAATCAGCGTGGAATAAAACGTAATAGAATCCTGCTACAATTGCTTGCAGATACTGTATCATGTACAAACTTTCCTTCCACCAACAGATTTACTTTTGTAAGAAATGCTAAATCATATAAATAGTGTTAGGGGGAAAAATATCCACTGGAAGGTAGCAAGCAATATACTGCAAATTGGAGATTTCTTTCACAATGCATTCATTACATTCCTGTATGTTTGCAGCAGTCTCAGAAATAAACGGCGCTCGATAAGTTTACAGCTCGCTCTTAAGATATAATAAAATGGGATCAAGTAACCTGAAATATGCACTTTATTATAAACATGCCCCAGCCTATATATATGAGATATACATCTCCGTGCCCTTGATTTGTCAACCTGCAACAATAACTGGTTTTATTTTTCAAATGAAAAATAAGGGGGAAAAGGATTTCAGTAGCATTTAAAGAGTTCTTTAACCCCTTTATAGGACTTTCATTCTTGGTCATTTTTACCTTACAGGGTTGTAAACGTTGAGAAATGAATCCATGGAAGAATCTGTCCAGATTTTTATTGGCTTCATAAGCAGGAATTCTGGGGACATTCTGGGAGTCCAATAATGAAAAAAATACTCCTTTAAGGTATAACTAACATGCTTAACATTCCCTAACAACCTTTAAAAACTGAATATGAATTTATCTGTTGTATTCAATTAGATCAACTGGACTTGAATATGAATATGAATTTGATAGTCTGTAGGAGATAAATAAGCTCCATAAAACTAAAACAGCGCAGACTGATGACACAAAGTTTAGAATCAATTCATGTGGTTGTGTTGACCAGCATGCACCTACTGAGATATAGCTAGTTGCCAGTTGCTGTATGGAGTATATCACATCTGATTCTTTAGGTTCCTCCTGAGGATAGATACAAGATATATGAGACCAAACTCCAGCAGGTGGACCCAGCCCAGTGCCCATATACAATAACATTTTATTAATTGTAATGTCTCTGTATTTAAAGTAAATCTGGGTAAATACAAACTTTAAGATTCTGTGTGCCATTTTTTAAAGATCAAGCTACATGCAATCCAGAGTGTTCTCCCTAAATAAGGTTCTGGACTGCCACATTCCCTTCGACCATGGCTGACTCCCTATATTGTACTAAAAGGGACCATGAGAAATTTTCGGAAGGTGATGACTCTTGTTTCTGTGCTGATGACACTTAATGATAAAAAGGGTCATCAGATGGAATTTATTGTTAAAGTGTGTGCCCAGCTTTAAATTTAATTTTTAAGGTTGGCACCTCTGTTTTGAGATCAATTACATCCCTTTCTTTGTTCCCATTGGGATTGTTATATAAATACTGGGACCATCTCCATCAATTTGACTAGATTTATCTTAAAGCTGGGTACACACATGGCAGACCTTTGGAAGATGACAGGGTACACACAGTCCCAAGCGTTCTCCCTATACAAAGCATATACACAGAATAGGGAGAATGTTCCGGACTGTGTGTTTCCCTCGACCATGGCCCAGGGACATTTTCAGTCTTTCCCGAATGACCACAAGGCCGATGGGAACGTTCGATGGCTGCACGCTCATTCGGTAAAGTCTCCACACACACTGCTGATAAAGCCCCAAGACCATCAGATCTGACGATATCGGGCTTTAACAGCAGTGTGTGTAGCTTAAGACCCTACTATGCTAGTTTCTCTTTTGGCATCCGCAATGTTAGACTCTGTATAAGGAAATTGGTCTGTGTGCAGTGAAATCCAGTCCTTTTCCCCATTACGTGTGAACCCTAGCTTACTTTCAGAAATGGGAAAGGTACAGTGTTCTGTAAGTCCAGCACAGAGAACAAAAGGTTTATGTATTTGGTAATGGAGAGGTCCTCTAAGCTAATGGAACTCTCTGATTTTAGGGCCTGTCTCTCTCTAAATTGAGCAATTATCTGATCACACTCAAGGGCAGATACGTCCTAGCAATGGCAACCAATGGACCTAAAGTAACATTTTTTAAAAGAAAATGTCAGTTTCAATGTTAAAAGTCTTTGACTACCATCCTCTGTTCTATGATCTAAAAGGAGAGAATGAATGTTCTATAGACAGAATGTCTGTCTGTTCTAGTAAATGAGTCATAGGGAGAGAGAGAGCAAATGTTTCTTTTTATTGGTCCAACATGTGAAATCAAAATTTTTCCATCCTCATTGAGTTGTCCTTAAACTAAAATGTAATTGTTTTTATTTTCAGTAATATGTTTCAGGGAATTTTAAAGGGCATTTGGGATAGTTTTTCTGAATGGGAGGCTTAGTTTTTTAGTTTAAATGAAAAACAATATCAAGTATTGAAAATAATTGTTTACTTTCCATGGTTTCGATTTGTTTATGTCTTTAGGAGACGGCAAATTTACTTGCCTTAGGCTGGGTACACACTTAATACTTAAATACCTGGTTAATAAATACATCTATACGAAATACACTAAATACACTAATAACATGCTGAGTTGGGGGCTTGATTGTGAGGAAAGTTACACAGTTTATGGTGATATGGACGTGTTCTCCCGGTCCCAGGGCCATGTACAGTAAGAAACCATTGATATTTTATCTATATTTTCTTAGAATTTTTCAAACTTTTTGTCCCCATTGACTTTAATAGATCTGTTTTCGAACTATAAAACTTTTACTAAATTTCCGAAGTTCAAAAATGAACTGAACTTTAGGAACTTGTATGTATGGTTTATTTATAAAGCGCCACTTACGGACGCAGCGCTGTACAGTAAGGAAATACAATGGGGTGTGTACAAGGGGAACAAATACATAGATAGTTCAGTACATAAATATATAAATTATATAAATAGAAGTGCTGGAGCTTTGCCACAAAAGGGAAAGAAGGTCCCTGTCCCGTAGAGCTTACAATCTAGTTAGGTGGGTAACATAGAGATACAATGGAATGGGTGCTGGAGTGAGACGAATACAGTGCAAATAAAACAATCATATACTGTACTGGTTACCAGATAGGACTTTGCCCATGTCTATTTATTGTAGGAACTGTTTTATTGCATTGGGACATGGTTAATTTATTTAATACAATCCCATATAGTAGATAATTTAATTTGGTCTGATCTATAAAAATTCATTTTGTCTAAATATTACCCCTATTCATTATTCTAGGGATGCAGTCCTCACTATTTAAAATAATCTCTCTGTATTCCAGTGACTAGGCAGGGGGAATTGTTACTGCCGAATACCAGCAGAGTAATAATGGACAGTTCTGGACACTAATATTGCACTGCTGGCTCCCATGCTAAATATTAAGGTTGGCGTGACTTTAAAATGGGGTTTGCAGTGACTGCGCAGGTGTCTTAAAAGACTTAATAATGGAAGATTTTTAACGCAGCTAATGGATGGCTTTTTGGGCACTCAAACGTTTTACAGCAAATCACAATGCAGCAGGAACTGCTATCGGCCTATACATTAGAGGTGTGATTCCCCACACTCTAGAAATAAGCAAAGGGGCAGGGACCAGTGGCAGCAGCCCAACAAGTGAAGACGTGCCTCTCGTGTGAAACTAGATTGGTGTCAAGAGAGGGTAGCACAAGCTTGATGCCCGGGGGAAGAAAAAACTATAAATCCAGCCCTGTTTTCAAGGCAATACATATCTGATTAATCTTATTTACCCCTCCCAGACTACAAAAGAAGTTTACAATTTCTTTCCAAATAAGTAACAGGAAATTGATTTCTACATGCCAGCCCAACCACAAACACAACGTTTCATTTTTAACAACAATTTTTCCCAACAATCCTTTCCTTAACTGTAGCTTTTCTTTTTAAAATAAAATCTGTTCAGCTCTATTAAAGAGTTTTTTTTCTTTATAAATGAAAAATGAAATGAGATAATGAAAAAGGGAACCAATTATAAAGATACAATCTCTTTAAAGAGACTGAAACTATGATTTCAATATTTACTCAAGCTCAATAAAGCCAAAGCTTTGAAAATGGGCTCGTAACAGTTATGTTTCTTGGTAATTTGGAACCGGTGATCAAAATAATTGGTTGTATTTCCCCCTGGGGCTCTACTTTGCCCTGTTCATCTTTAAAGAACTCTCTTATTATCTCTATATAATAGTTTCTGCTTTGGCTTGGTTTTTTTTTTCTTGGTTGTTTTCTACTTACTTGGATATTTGTTTCCTACATGTTACTGCTTGTAAAAAGGATTTTAACATGTGGGATGAAAGGAAACTGCAAACTAAATATTTCTCCTCAGAGCTTACTCAAGTGCCCACTGGAATTTTAAATAGTTCTTATTTAGTGTACTTTGCATAATTTGTTACATTAAATATGAAACAGATTTCTAGTACAGCTGTAGAGCATGTGTGAGAATCGCGCTGTACTGACAGAACGGGTTTCCTATGGGTCGCAGTCTGGGAACTAGAATAAATGGTAAATATTGTCATAAAAAAAACATTTCTGCTGCCAGGTCAAAAAACAGCACTATTTGATGATTTTAGGAGGAAAAGGTACCAAAAAAATGGCAACCTATTCAGAATTATAGGTTGCTACATGTTTCTGTGACTAATAGCCAGGAAAATGTTCGCTAAAATAATGTGTCGCTTGCCTTTTTTTAGCAGCTGTCTACATAAAGATTTATCTCAGAGGAATGAGTACAGGAGACAGCCCAGTCACTTCCTCAATTCCCCTTCCAAATGGAACCAAAGGACAAAGAATTACTAATTGGAAAGCTTCTTTCCCTAGGTGAAGTTGCCTCCCCCTCTGAGTGATGCATCCTAAACAGGCAGTAAGTAATCCTCATGATGTAGTAGGTTTGCATTGTAGAAAAGAAAACATTTGCATTTCTTGGCACACTTGCACGGATGTCACTGTATCCAAAGATGTATATATACATCTAGTCAGCCTAAAGCAGGTAAACAGCATGGAAACAAACACTCATCTGTATTCAGAATTCTATACTTATAATTATTGATGCATTAGGATGCCGATCTTCCTGTCCTTTTATATGCTGTCTGTGATAGGATCATCGTAATACCACAGTGTGGGTGGGGGTATTTTCCTGCATATTGATACATTTTCCTACATGTCAGAAGGACAAACTAAAAAGACCTTTTCAGGATTCCTTGATAGAAATCTTGCTTACTAAGCTGACATCTTAATAGACAGCATTTGTAGAGTAACTAATTTAAGAAATTAAACCATCCTGAGCTAAATGAAGCAGAAGTAGCTTGGGCACCATGCCAGGTTAGGTACATAAATCCTGGTCAGACGTAAATACAATGTACTTGGAGGGGGATAATTGAATTGTTGGATGAGAAAGATGCTTGAGGTTGCCAAAGTTACCTCTTAAAAGGAAAGCCTACGGAGTTAATCTTTTTTGGCCACTATTTGTCGGTCGTTTCTACGGAGACTGCTTCATTAACATGTAGCATTTTGCTAGTAAAATGAGTAGCTTAATAATGTTGTTTTTTTCCCCTTTTCTTTTACTGTACCTTTCCGTTGTTTTTCCTGGATTCTCCTTATATGTTCCTTCCTTCAGATTTATTACCTATTAAATATCTGGACCCTCACCTCAAGAATCTCATTTTAGAATGAACATAAAGGAAATGGAAAAAGGATGTACAGTAATTTGTGTTCACTTTAAAATCCCAGATAATGAGAAAGAAGTGCCAGGATGTAACAAAAGGAAGAGATGGCATGTGATAGAGGTATCTGGAGAGAGCAGAACCTTGGCCAGAAGAACATTCAATTAAGTTTGTTGAACAATCTTTTGGCTGATCCAAGATGACATTGCTTCACCACAAAATGTGTCACATGGAATTTAAACTAGGGCTCAGTAATGCTACTTTATAGCATTAGTAATTTTATGCAAATCTGAGAAACTGGGAGAATTCCCAGAGTTGTGTATGGATCAATGAATATCTTCCTTGGTTTTCCTAATTAACTATATCCTGATCTTTAACAAGCACACAGATATGTAGCATGAGTAGTATGGCCTCAATAATCTAACCCATTGCAAGCTGGCATGTGTCTTTCAGTTGGGAATAGCATTTTAGTCTTCATTCAAGGCCTACAGCCTTCCACATCACATACAAAGGTGGCCCATTACTTTATTAGAATAGTAACTAGTTTATGACAAGAGGGTAGATCGTATATTCTTGAAGCTCCTTATTTTACTGACAGATCCAATCAAATTTAGTCTGATTTGTTTTTCCGACCAAGGTCTGTCACTCACACTGTAGACTTTCTTTGATATTTTGTCTCAAATTTTGATGAAATGCCGGCCAGTCATTCAGGCAGAAATATTGTACCGGGCCTTAAATGCCCATGTCTGCTATCTAGCATCCATTTAGATTGTCTTTCACTGGACATTACACAAGCAATATCCACAATCATTTTTTGTATATGCCTTAATGACAACCAACCAATCCCTGCAATATAAGGCTGGGTACACATGGTAGGACTTAAACCCCCGGCCGAGCGTTTGCTGATTTTAAAACTATTAAGCTATTTATCTACTTATTGATTTTTTCTATAAAATATGATTGTTAGTTGCGGCAATAGTGGCCCACGGCCACTACTGGTGACAGAGCTTGGATGGGGCCAGCCACCCCATCATATTTTTCGGCCCTTCCGACCAATACACAACACTATTGGTCAGCCAGACGGAAAAATCTGCTGGTGTGTACCCATCCTCGGTCTATCTCTGCATAGTGGGATTGGTCACTTTGGAAAGAAATGTCCCTACAATCACTATCTCTGTACCTCTGATATGATTGAGACTGAACCATAGGAAATTACTAGTAGATCCATCATAATCTTCCATGTAATTGCTTGTGAAATGACCAGAGGTTAAATAACTTGTTAGCAGATTTTAAAGTTATTAAACTATTTATCTATTTTTTTCTATATAATAGTAATAATAATAATAAAATAATAATACATTTTCTATTGTAAAAATGTTTGCCATAATTATTGCATCACACTTTTTAAGGTTGATTAAAGGAGAATTATACTCCTCCCACGGTAATTGTCACTGACAATTCTCCCATCTCTGACATTGGATAACATATGTTAATAGAGGAAGGGGAGGAGCTTGAAAACTGTCAGAAAGCAGTCAGTTACTGCATGAGTTTAATTCTCCTTTAAATGAATTGAAGTAAATTCCAGTTCATTTACTTTTTTGAGAAATGTAATTTATTTATTATCCCTTTTTAATTAAGTAATTGTGCAGCTTTCTTAACAGAGCACCCAGGCTTTTTATTGGAATTTTATTCCTATTTTTTTACTCTGGTTTAAAAATCCATAATCTTCACAAAATTGTTTTTAAATTGTTCCCAAGCAACTAAACCTGGTATTTATATTGGCACTTTATTAAACTGTGTTTGGGTTACAGCTGGTCCAGACACTAATGACAGAATAAAATCTGTAGTTAAACTCTGGCTAATTGATTTAACTGTTCATAATTGCTTGGTGGGGTTCTATTAAGGGTTTTCTATTACTGTATTATGGCACCTGTACAAAATTGTAAAAGATAAACAGGGAGATGTAATAAAAATTCTTGTCGTTAAAAACAGGGATAGTTTTGCCCCAACCAATCAGATATTAGTTAACATTTAAAAGCTAACATCTGATTGGTTGGGGCAAAATTACCACTATTTTTAACAATAAGAACTTTTGTTGAATAACCCTGTATATGACCCATCAAGAAAGTAGAATGTAACTATGGTATGTAAGGAAAAATGTTCAGTGTATTTTATAACAAGCCATGTTGATCAGTAATGTGTAAAAAAAATATTATATGTTATACTTTGGTTCTCACCAGAATTTAAAGGGTATATATACTAGGTCTTCGGGAGTTGTGTCAAGGCATGCTGCACTTATATCAATCTATACATTATTTATACATAAATGCGTTCTCAACCAATGTATGAAATTGTATTTAGTTTTTATTTATCTGTATAATTGCTTGAACTTATCCCCTTGTTTGTAAACTCTGTATTTTATAATGAATAATATAGTGCAGCATTCTGCTTATCTGGTACACTCCAGTGATGTATATATGCACACACAGTGCAAGGGAGCATGCATTCGTCGGAGACTGTCAGTAAGAAGCCGATGCTGGACCATTTATGGGTAATTTCTGCAGTTTTACTGCAGAATGGGAGGTAAGTCATTGCGCATTTACCTCCTGTTCTTCAGTTAAACTAAATAACACAAAGTTTAAAAAATGGTGGACATACCCTTAAAGAAGGGTTACTTATTATGCAAAGTCCTACATAATGTCTGGCTATCCAGAGTTTATTTCTGATTCAAAGATGTTATTGACTTTTTTTGATTGATGCATCTTTCCTCCATGTTTCCCATGGCCCTTTGCTGATGGGGATGTAAGTCCCATTCATATCTGAAGGCTGGTGCCAAATAAAGATTTGACTCAAAAGGAGGTGCTACCAGAACCAAAAGAGCATGGGAAAAAGAGGAGGAGCAGCACTTATATCAACTTTTAAGCAGTTCCTATGATAAGGAATCATTTAAACTTAATTTAGTATTAGACTTTATGCTGCATTTTATTTACTAGAAAAGACATTTAACATCCTTAATGCAAAAAATATTTAAAGGCAAATTTTTTTTCTTGTTTTCAAGCCTCCTAAAAACAAGCATATTCCAACCATGTTTTTATATGTTAAATGTTATTTATGAAAAAACATAAACTTACCTTTAATTTCTTAAATGGCTTTGCAACTTCACATAACTTTTTGACTTTAATCTATTAGAGGCAGGTGCAAACCATGGCAATTAAATAATGAACATTTATTTGTTAAACACAGGGAGCATCTGTAAATATATGTACCTGGTTCTGAACCGGCTATCGGTAGGGGAGCGAAACTTTGTTTTAGACGTAAACCCTTCGTAATTTAAGAAATCCTAATCTTTAACCCAGAGAAATCATTTGTCTAATCTCTGTTTATATCTCACGAGCAAACAAAAGTAAGATCTAAATATCTTTGTTTGGTTGAGGAACAATAAATTTAACGCCATTGTGCCTTATAGAATGAAAGTGCTTAGTAAGATCTGTCGACAAGCCCTTGAGAAAATTTCCCACAAATACAAATAACTCCCGTTCCTGTGTTGTCTTACTTCACCTCTACTACTGACAGAGGTTAGACACTGATAAATAGACATCTTTATACAATAACCTATAAATGGTCATTTCTATAGAGTACTTGTAGTCATCTCCTAGCATAACTGGGAGATATATTTACTCCCTAGTGTAGAAGGTTTCAATCCGTTTCCTTTTATCCAGCCAGTGGGTTACATTGATTTCTAACAGAGAGTTTTTCACTTTACTGAAATAGGCCACAAGAGATTTCCTGAAGGAATTTGTCCCTGTGCATTTAATGCAAAATGACTACACAGACGGGAATCCTGATATGACTCTGGAGCCAGTATAGGCTTGAAAAACTGTTAACAATAAGCAATTCTTCATGGAGCAAAAGTATTACAATGGGGAGCCTTTGATCTTTTTTCGCTCCTGCAGACAATTGAACTTTGTCACCGCGCTATCATCCCACAAGAGAACACATTTGAATCAAGCAATCTACAGCAATTTCTTTTGGCCAAGCTTTGAAGTGTCAGCCCTAGCATTAACCTCTATTCATTTAACCATTTCTTTTTTTTGTTTTAGTGTCCTATTAAGAGATTTGTTTTGCTTAGTATGAAAAGCACTGATGTTAAGGTAATGTTTAGGTATCAGTACATCAAAAGATCCCTGACTGTATCCCAATTATCAGGTCCTAATAGGTCACTTCATTTGCGTTCCACTTCAAAGGAGAGTTTGTTGATGAGAAGGCAGGCTAATTTACACTTTGCCAGAAACTGCTGCCAGCAATGCCTGTTGTCTGTGTGTAGGTCCTGCTATGGAGTCATTCTCTGTCAGTATGCACACTGTACTGTTTCATCCTGTCTATGTAACACATTTTAACCCTTTGTGTAAGCAATGGCCAAAAGAGACCTCACCCCATTCTACAAATTACAAGATATATCTTTGTCTTGTTAAATTTTAGCAACTGGAACCACTTGCATGGAGCACTTGAGATTCACAAATTAACTTATAAAGTGTCAATAGGACATTTGGAATCTTTATTTTTATACTGCACAATTATGTGTTCCTAGGCTAAGGATATTTCAGGCACTGTAATTCCTTAATCTGTTGAATTTACAATAGAGATTAATGACCAGACCTATGGTCCATACACACATGCAGGCACGACCCATACTCGGTTGGGCTTCGTTGATGATACTCCGGGTCGGATCACCACAAGGCCTGACCAAGTGCCTATACATTACCCAATACTTAGCTGAAACAGACTGTGGCTAAAGGACAATCGGGGGCAAAACAAATGTTGCCCATGGCCCCACCCTTTTTATCTTGCTGACTGCTTGAACAAGGACTAATGGACATCCCTGCAATGTTACCCAAACCATGTCTGATCTTTATGTTGTGGGAGTTTCAAAAGGTCTAAAATTCTATCTAGAAGATAAAACACCCTGCCATATTACTGGAGGAAAAAACTGGGAAGGTGACCCTATGTGTTGAAACTTTCTGGTTCACCTTCCCAGTAGAATAATCAAGCAGATATAGTTTCAGCAAGGAGTTACGCAATTAGAGGATTGCTCGAAGTTTCGACCTATTCACAAAATAGCAGAGCTCGAAATTTTACGTCGGAACCAATTATGGCAGAAAATTCGACTTATCACTAGCGAACATGCCTAAGGTGGGGGTTTGCATGAAAGCCCATTAATTGACTAGGATGTCTCACTCAAACTCAAAACAGGTAGTGATGGGAATTGATGGATGCATAGGTTCGTACTGCATTATGCTTTATAGGTGGGTACTATGTATAGGTAGGCACAGTGGCTCAGTGGTTAGCACTGATACCTTGCAGCGCTGAAGTTATAAGTTTGAATCCACCCTTGGACACATCTGCAAGGAGTTTGTATGCTCTCCCTGTGCTTGCGTGGGTTTCCCCCACAATCATAAAGACATACTGATAGATTGTATGTGTCAAATGTGCTTAGATTGTAAGGCAGGGCATGTTGTGAATGTATACATGTAATTGTAAAGCGCTATGGAATATGTTGGTGCTATATAAATCCATAATAATAATAATGATAAAAAGTTGTAATCCATTAGAAAAGCCAGTGAGACGTTTAAAGACATTATTGAATGGCGGGTCTGTTACACACCTACCTATAATGTCTGAGGTGTCGTTCTTCACCTTTTTCTTAATGATGATGATGAACACCATGTGATGAGTTTTAATAAACATTAAATTCAAGCTAAGCCTAATTTCAGGGGAAATAAAGAGCTAAAAAGAGGAAGGTTGCCTTTTTACCAGCATTCTTGTCTTACACAGAAATGGACCATTACATTTCTTACACATTCTCCTATAGTTCTGTAGTCCTTTAGATCTTTTTCATCACCAGGTCACTGCCAACTTGAACTCTCCAGCAAATCCTTTTACAGCCTAGTACAGGCAAGGGAGCATGTGACTGATGTTGAAAGGTGTGGCTAAAATCTGCAAATGTACACAAGGCTGTTAAAAGGTCTCAAATGTTTTCAAAGTGTACTGACAAACAATATGGTGTCACTGACAGTTACATATGCCAGCCAATCAGGGGATTACATACAAGAACATGCTATTTACTGGTGTGGAATTTACACACTATTTGTATGTTGTTGTTTTTTTAGATTATCTAAAAACAAAGTTTGGTTTAGTTATCCTTTTAGTACTTTTATTTCTAGCCTAAAAGGGTCTAGAATAGTGTTTAATCCCACTCATGTTTGATGTATCCATGGCAGGACCCCAGGAATACATTGCATCTATCAGAATACTTATACAAAGTCCTACCCCCCAATCCACTCCAGCCTACCACTTCACTAGGACGCTTATAGTGCGTCCTCCAAAATGTGCTCTGCAAGGCGGCGCATGACCTGGCTTATCAAACAGGAAAGGAGAAGAAAGTAGTAGGGGGTAAGTATTCTGTCTGGTGTACTGTACACTTACGACTTGGTGTTTAGTTCCTCACTCTGGAAGCATCTAAAATGGAAAGATGGGTTTTTGACAACTTTAAAGGAGAACTATAGCAAGTATAAACTTTTTTCAAAAACAGTTAAAATTAAAAATACCTAAAGAGGTAGGATTGGTACATTTTACCTCCCAATATCAATTCTATGCGGAGCGACAGCACAAAGAAAAACTTCTTCTGCCAGGCTTCTTGAGTGCTTCAGCCCTATCTTTAACACAGGAAGGCCCAGGGCCATAACCTAGCAGTTGAAAACTGTATGTACTGTAGCTCCTCAATAAAACAATATTGAGAGGTGGGAATAGTCAACCCTGCCTCCCTGTCTCAAGTACTTTTCACTTTTAAAAAGTTAATTTTTACAGTATAGTTCTCCTTTAATTCTTCTTTTAAGCATTATGGGCCTTATTCAATAGGAGGTGCAGAATTTTGCCCATGTTCTTAATCTGCAGCAACCAATCAGATATTTTGAAATGCTTTCTCACTGTAGTAGACCTGTAAAAAGGTAACATCTGATTGTTTAGGCCAAATTAACAGCTTGGGCAAATGCTTGTACATGAAAGTTTTAAGCTGCCGGCATATGGAGCATTTACTGCAGCAGTGGGCAGTTGCAGTAGTGAAAAGCAAGGGGCAGTTGCTGCAATGAGTATCCTTGATTGCTGCCTTTACTAAGACCACCCCTAAAATGACTTTTTTATATTGTGATAGAGAAGCCCCCAAAACACTAACAGGGTTATTCAATAAAAGTTCTTATCATTAAAAATAGTGCTAATTTTGCCCCAACCAATCAGATGTAAGCTTACAAATGTTAAATAAGATCTGATTGGTTGGTGTAAAATTAGCACCATTTTTAATGATAAGAACTTTGATTGAATCTCCCTGTAAGATCGTTATACTCACACTGCCCAAAAGTGCACACAAAGCTAATTCAGCTCGATACCTGTATCAGATATTAGGAAACGCCTTTCACGTCCTTGTAGAACCAGAGTCACAGCCATGATGTATGATGTCATGGCCAATGGTTAATGAGTTACCTGGAGGCTGGTCCATTGATAGCAGTGGAAAGCTCATATGTGTAAGCTCTGATCTATCCCTGCTTTCAGCAAATTGCCTGCAGGGATTGTGCTGAATAACTAGCTTTGCATTCAGTACAACAATTACAAGTTGTTGTTTTTTTTATCAGAACAATAAATATAATTTTGGGGGTGGGAATGCAGAAGTTTTAAAAGTTTAAATTCAGCCATAAATCCACGATTTGAGGTTGGCATATTCTGAAAACTGAATGAAAAAAATAAATAAATAAATGTTGCCTTTTCAGGGTCTTTAAAGTAAAGTGAGATCTGATAACATCTTTTTCCTTTGATTCTTTGAGGCAGAACAAATAGTTGACCACAAAGCAGTTAGGTTTGCCTTTTATTCATGATGCTGTATATTGTCCTGGAACATTTTTCCCATTAAGGGGGTGGTGATAGTTTATGTCCTTGTGAATGGAGCCATTCCTCAATCTTTACACGCATGAGTGTAGGAGCACATAGACAACTCTTCATTTATACCAGCTGTTTTTACTCTAAACTTACTTACCCTTTTAGGGCTCTAAAAGGACTTTGCCAACCAGATTTAATGTTGAGAAAATGTCTTTCCCAAACCAGCTTATTTTCAAGGAGAAACAAGATAACTTCATAAAGATGGAACAAAACGGGCGAGTTTATTCTGGCAGCGGTTCTATGGAAGTTCCGAAAATCCGTGAAAACCCAACTGAATCAGAATTTTTAAAATTTTGTAACACTTTCAAATTTTCAATAGGAATTTTCTGTTTTTAGATGGATATTTTCTCATTACAGTTTCGAATGGCGTTTTTGATTTTTTGGACTTCAGAATTTAAAATTTTTTTAAAAATCAGATCCGCAGATTTTCGAAACCACCAGTACCAAATCGAGACCAGGTTAGTTTTGAAACTGAGACTCGTCACTAATCATTCATAGCGTAAGAAAAGGCTGCAACAAAAACACACCAAACCACAGTTTATACTGCGTTTTGGAAAGATTCCAATATATGGAGCCATTTTTAGCAGCCCAATAGTGAAGCTAGCTCTGGTTCCCTTTCAGGCCCTATCACATCTCTAAAAAAGAGAAAAAATGTATAGTTTGTGCTTAGATCAGTTATCCTTACGTTCTTGGCCAGATAATGCATAGATCTGGCCAAGGTGGGAAGCACGGAAAGCCAATTTTTTAAGAAAATTAAAAATGTTTTAAGAAAATTAAAATATTAGTACTTTCTCAAATGTTTGGATGCTAACACGGTTACAATCAATTTATTGGCCCTATCACAAGGATTCCATTGGGGTTAAGTAATGATTGCTCCCACAACCACCAGACAAAAGGGAATCTCTCACACATACTGCACATTTTATAAGACAAGACATAAATCTGCTGTGATTGATTTTTGCTTTAAGGCTCATACACACGTGCAATCGCGGGGGCCCACCCATGTATGGGCACTTTGTTGGCCGAAAAGGACGTTCGAGATGTTTAAGCCTTTACCTTGAGTAAAGTCAGGTCACACAATATAACTCACAATACAAATATAAAATAGAGTTGTTGTACATCCATGTTAAAATGCAACTATAGAACAAATATATACTGACAGGTTTGCTGATTATATCCTTGTAGAGCTCAGTGTCTCATTTTGCATGCCCATCCTATGGTGTGTTTTATTGTAAAAGAAAAGCTTTTGATACTGTGCTACATAGGCGACTAATGTATAAACTGAGGACTGTTGGCCTAGAAGAAAACATTGGTTCATGGACAGAGAATTGGTTATTGGATCGCAAACAGAGAGTGGTGGTTAATGGAGCTACATCTATGTGGGCTAAAGTTCTAAGCGGAGTGCCTCAGGGTTCTGTACTGGGGCCACTTCTGTTTAATATGTTTATAAATGACTTAGAAGGGGGCATTGAGAGCAAGGTCTCTGTGTTTGCTGATGACACTAAACTATGCAGAGCTTTGGAAACTTCAAATGATGTGCAAGTGCTACAAGCAGACCTAGATAGATTATCAAAATGGGCAGCAGAATGGCAGATAAGATTCAATATTGATAAATGTAAGGTGATGCATTTGGGATTTAATAATCCCTGTGCCACCTACACCATAAATAACTCTGTGTTAAGTACACCTGTAATGGAAAAAGATTTGGGGGTTCTGGTAGATAAAAGACTATAGCAAACAATGCCAGACAGCAACGACTAAAGCTAGCAAGATATTGTCTTGTATAAAGAGAGGAATAGATTCAAGAGAGAAAAATATTATTCTCCCTATTTACAAGGCACTGGTAAGGCCACATTTTTGGAATCCCAACATCTTAGAAATAGAAGCAGTTAAGAAAAGGGCAACTAAAATAATAAAGGTAGAGGCTTGACTATGCAGGCAGATTAGACAAGTTTACATTGGAGAAGCGACGTTTGCGTGGGGATATGATAACCTTATACAAATATATTAATGGGCCATACAATAAACTCTCTGGTGCATTGTTCACTAATAGGTCATATCAGAGGACTCGTGGACATCCTTTAAGGTTGGAAGAAAAGAAGTTTCATCTTCAGGTTAGGAAAGGTTTCTTTACAGTGAGAACGGTGAAACTGTGGAACTGTCTTCCAGTAGATGTGGTAATGGCAAGTTCATTGAATAGCTTTAAAAATGGACTGGATAAGTTTCTAAAACTAAAAAATATTGAGAACTACTGGTAGTAATACATATACTGTAGTTCTGGTTGGTACAGGGATACTATATAATATTGAGAATTACTGGTATTAATACATATACTGTAGTTCTGGTTGATCCAAGGATACTATATAATATTGAGAATTACTGGTAGTAATACATATACTGTAGTTCCGGTTGGTGAAGGGATACTATATAATATTGAGAATTACTGGTATTTATACATATACTGTAGTTCTGGTTGGTACAGGGATACTATATAATATTGAGAATTACTGGTATTAATACAAATACTGTAGTTCTGGTTGATACAGGGATACTATATAATATTGAGAATTACTGGTATTAATACATATACTGTAGTTCTGGTGGGTACAGTGATACTATATAATATTGAGAATTACTGGTATTAATACATATACTGTAGTTTTGGTTGGTACAGGGATACTATATAATATTGAGAATTACTGGTATTAATACATATACTGTAGTTCTGGTTGGTACAGGGATACTATATAATATTGAGAATTACTGTTATTAATATATATACTGTAGTTCTGGTTGGTACGGGGATACTATATAATATTGAGAATTACTGGTATTAATACATATACTGTAGTTCTGGTTGGTACAGGGATACTATATAATATTGAGAATTACTGGTATTAATACATATAATAATATTGAGAATTACTGGTATTAATACATATACTGTAGTTCTGGTTGGTACAGGGATACTATATAATATTGAGAATTACTGATATTAATACATATACTGTAGTTCTGGTTGGTACAGGGATACTATATAATATTGAGAATTACTGGTATTAATACATATACTGTAGTTCTGGTTGATCCAGGGATACTATATAATATTGAGAGTTACTGGTATTAATATATATATACTGTAGTTCTGGTTGGTACGGGGATACTATATAATATTGAGAATTACTGGTATTAATACATATACTGTAGTTTTGGTTGGTACGGTGATACTATATAATATTGAGAATAACTGGTATTAATACATATACTGTAGTTCTTGTTGGTACGAGGATACTATATAATATTGAGAATTACTGGTATTAATACATATACTGTAGTTTTGGTTGGTACGAGGATACTATATAATATTGAGAATTACTGGTATTAATACATATACTGCAGTTCTGGTTGGTACGGGGATACTATGTAATATTGAGAATTACTGGTATTAATACATATACTGTAGTTCTGGTTGGTACAGGGATACTATATAATATTGAATATTACTGGTATTAATACATATACTGTACTTCTGGTTGGTACAGGGAATACTATATAATATTGAGAATTACTGGTATTAATACATATACTGTAGTTCTGGTTGGTACGGGGATACTATATAATATTGAGAATTACTGGTATTAATACATATACTGTAGTTCTGGTTGGTACGGGGATACTATATAATATTGAGAATTACTGGTATTAATACATATACTGTAGTTCTGGTTGGTACAGGGATACTATATAATATTGAGAATTACTGGTATTAATACATATACTGTAGTTCTGGTTGATCCAGGGATACTTTCCAATTGCCGTTTGGAGTCAGAAAGGATTCCCCCCCCCCTTTTTTTTTGCTGTATTTTTTTTTTTTTTGCCTTCTTCTGGATCGAGTGTCGGACTGGCCCACAGGGTTACAGGGGAATCCCCCGGGGGGCACAGCACATTCACACACAAAAAACAGAGAAAACTGCTAAAATTTAAACACAGAGCCAAAGGGTCAGTAAGAAATGCATTTTAATAAACAATAGGAGTCAGTAGAAGTAAGTTAGGTATGAAAATAAGCAATAATAATAATTTGAAATGTAAGGAGGCCTCTAAACTCCTCCTAGTGGGCCCCTGGTCTCAGATTTCCTGGTGGGCCCCAACAGTCCAGCCTGACACTGTCTGGATCAACTGTTAGGAAGGGTTAAAAAAAAAGTGAATAGGTTGGACTTGATGGACGTATGTCTTTATTCAACCTCAATTACTATGTTACTAAAAGAATAGAATTCTAGTGCACAAAAAATTCTAATTCAAAGAGACTGCCATGAACCCTGGATAGATGAAAGCAGTTAGTTAATCCCAGGCAGCACACCAAGGTTGCTTTCTATAGCCGGGCCCTAACCCTAACCCTGCCTTATTAGCTGTATGAGCTGACAGCATCTTCTTTGTGGCTTGTCTGCTTGTTGCTGCCACACTGGTTCAAAGTACTTTCCTCAAATGAGCATATGACCTAATTTTGGGTGGTCATGACTGGTTGACTTTTAGACAGGATCTGAGACATAAGCTGCTGCAAGCAATTTATTTATTACCTATTTTGCGTGACAGTTTCTATGCTAGCATATAGTAATTGTAATTTAATAATCACACATGGATTTACAGTTCTGTAATGCCTGGAGTAGAAATACCTGTTACTGTCTTATTGTTCTCCATGGCTTGTTAGATTTTCTGCAGGATATCATCTTTTTGTGTTGCCTGAGCCATTTGAGTGTATTTGACACATTTGCAGTTGCCTTAACTAGATCCACATATGTGCAAGGTGGCCATATACATGTGATTATGATCACATGACACTGACTGATTGCAGTGGACATTGGGTGGTAGCCACAGACTTGTTACTGACTAATTCCCCATAGGGCCGACTCCCATGTACTTAAAGGGCATGTCCACCCCCAAAACTAGAATTTAACCCCCTACTGGCCCCACTGTGTAGTGTAGAAAAATCCTTACCTTACATCCCTGCTCCAAATGGTTCTCCTGTAATGTCCCTCCAAATTCCAAAAAAGTGACCACCAGGAGCCTGGCCAAGTCCCATGTGCGGTCCATAGGAGACATTTGCCGCGACTAACAGTGCTTTGTCCCGGCCGACTGCTCGTAGTGGCGAATGGTCGAGATGAAACATTTGGCCATTTGTTCCCAGCCTAATGTTCGCTTTTACCAAGAAATCCACATTTGCCCTTCAATATCATTAGTGTCCTTCAAAGTCAGAGCTGTGACACTGACGGTGGATCTGACAGAATTTGCTGAATATTGTCGGTATCGGGACCTATCGGACAAGACAGAAAATTTCCATTTCCAGTTCCCTTTACTACAGTAGGGGAAGCTGATAACATTAGACCATGTATGGGCACATTGAACAATCATTCTGTATATGGAATATATGGAACAATCACTCCTGTGTATATATAATATATATAATGACATGTTAATAGTCAGCTACCACCTCCAGGATTTCTTAATTCCTGCTCAATAAGCTCCATCACAATGGGGTAAGTACAGTAAGCAGCTGCAGGGTTAATGTTGATACAGTTTTGTATCAATCATTATTAGTTATTCTGCTGTCAATCACAGGACAGACTGGATACATTTTTGAAACATACAAATGCTGTTTCTCACTCACAGCTCAATTGACAATGTAACAATCTACGTAACAAACTATGTACCAGTCTATGGACACCAGGAGAAGTAGAATAGCAGACTGCACTGAGCAGACAGAAAGGGGGGATTCCAGGCACCAGGAATTCCCCCCATAAACTCACAAGCTCTGCTGGACCAACAAAACCCCATCATTGTGGGACAAATGACGGTAGTGTGAAGGTGGGTACACACAATATCAATCTGTCAAAGATTCTGTCTGTCATCTTTGACAGATGAGATTACACACAGTCACAATGGCTTTTCCCCTACGAATTTCTTTGCTACAATCCTATCATCATATAATCTAGATTATAGATTAGATTGACACATATATAGATTATGTAGAAAGATAGATAGATAGATCTATAGAGATAGATTGATAGATAGATAGATAGATAGATAGATAGATAGATAGATAGATAGATCGATCGATCTATAGAGATAGATAGATAGATAGATTTATAGAGAGATAGATAGATAGATAGATAGAAAACAGATGCCCTAGTGACGATGAACTAAATTTCACCCTCAGAAGAAGAAACAAAACTACACCCAAAGTAAACTTGAACAATCTCACCATTTACTCTACATGACACAAATGTATAGTTCCTGCTTCACGCAGATGACCTCTTACTGCTATCACCAACAGAGAGTGGCCTACAAGACAGTCTAGCCATCCTGGAGAAATTCAGCGCAACCTGGACATTTCTTATAAATCCAAATAAAAAGTTATGGTGTTTCACAAGATAAAGAAAAAATCAACACACGACCCTTCATTCACACCGAATAACGAGATACTCAGCAGAACAGAGAAATATACTTATCTCGGCCTGCAAATCAACTATTCTGGGAGATTTAGGGCAAATATAGAGACTCTGGAAGAAAAAGCCTGCCGAACCTTGTATCAACTGTATCACCTCAAACCACCGGTAAACTCGTTGACAGTGCCATCTACCCAATGCTACTCTATGGCAGGGAAGAATGGGGCCCTGTCACTGTCAAGACCAATCAAAATAGAAAACCAGGCCCACCAGAAATACTCCATCTCGAATTCTATAAGCACCTCCTTCAAGTCCATTGCAATACTTTAAATAGCGCTTGTCGGGCTGAGCTTGGCAGATTCCCATTACTGCTTGAGATGCAAAAAAGGTCCCTATCATTCTGGGCTCACCTACAGAACAGTAGCCCTAACTCTTGCCATCATAAAGCCTCGCTATACAACAAAAACCAAGAAAAGCCATGTGCACTGAAACAACTCATCAGCTCCCTACTAACATCAAACCCACATCCACAGAGCCTGTCAAAACCTAAACTCATAGCAGCCATAAACAAAAGCCAATTCTATTACATAGATGAATGGAAGAAAGAAATAAAAAAGTCACAGAAACTAACTATATACCAGGCACTGGACAGAGACTACACACTGGCCCCCTACCTGGAGATTATCACAAACCCTAAAGAGAGACAAGTCCTGAGTCTCTACAGACTGAGCGTCGACAGCCTAGAATTCGAATGTGGCCAACACAGACAGACATATAAACCAAAAGAGAACAGACTGTGCCAGCACTGTGACCAGGGAACCTTAGAGGATGAAACCCACTTCCTTCTACACTGCCCCAAATACAAAACAATACGGGACCCCCATTTCAAGATGCTGTCGGACTTTATCCAAGACTTCAACTGAGACTTCAGATAGATAGATAGATTCATCAAATTATAGAGATAAATATATAGACCAACCTAGATAGATATATGATAGATATAAGATAGATAAGATAGACAGATAGATAGATAGATAGATAGATAGATAGATAGATAGATAGATGGATAGAGAGAGAGATAGATAGATAGATAGATAATTGATAAAAAACTATCAATAAGTGTTTGCCACATACGATATATATTTATATGATCAGAGTTTCAATACATCTCTGATCGTACCAACTAAAAAATAGGTGTGGAACCATCAGTCACATTGTAAATTTCCTTCTGATCCCTGAATAATTAGATCAAATTAGCAGATTGGGAAGAATCACTTGTATCCATTAATTTCTATGTGACAATATCACCTTCAAGCTGCTAAAGTGTAAAATTAGCATGGTGGTTGCATAATGTCTATTGATCTATACATGTGAATTACTGTAATATGTAACCTTCCTCCTAGTGGTCTAGAACTATAGATATACACCAAAATGTTTATAGAAGCAAAACATTTTGAAAAATACTAATTAAAGAGATATTACATCCATAGTCTACTTATCTATCCCATACCATACCATTAGATAGATGATAGATAGATAGATGATAAATAGATAGATAGATAAT